>BSBM01000338.1:4480000-4815000 GCA_027924585.1 Larix kaempferi | reverse complement strand
CACCATCATCTCATCATCATCACCATCATCCTCATCGTCATCTTCATCACCATTGTCATCATCATCATCATCACCATCACCATCATCTCATCATCATCAACATCATCATCAACATCTTCAACATCATTGTCATCTCCCCCTTCCTCATCAACATCTCCATCATCGTCATCTTCTTCATCATCACATCGTCATCAACTTCATGTATCCCCTTGACAAAGCAAATTAAATAAACCATACAAAGGCATACAATAGCGTGTACGCGCAAGGACGCGTGCGCGTTGTTCTTAATGCGTGCGTGCTGTCAATCATGCGTGCGCATGTTTGCGCGTGCGTGTAGTTGCACGCGCATGTGCTTGAATTCAAATTGTTTTTGGTGCCCTTGCAGGATTGGAATTAGCTTCGGATTGCACCTTTAGGCTCGATCTGATTTATGCTTGATTTATAGCAGAAAACATCAAACGCTATAACTTTCGGTTTTTCACAACTAGTTCCACATAAGCTCCATGAGTGCACTGCAGATGAAATTGCATATGCTTATCAAGCTCTGTGTGCAGATTCTAAATATATAATTTTTGAATAGATTTGTTGTTGTTTTCTATTTTTAATTCATTTTTAACTGCACTCATGTCAAATTTGTAAAAAACATAGGTCATTTATTTGGCCTATAACTTTTGATTGGCTTACCTATTTCGAAAACGGAAGAGAACCTGCACAAGAGCACGAAAATACCTACAACCTAAAAAAAAAGAAAGTATTTTGATTATTTTTAGACCATGATATGGTGGCTCAACACTTGACCATGTCGTTTTAGGGATTCACTGACTTCGGTAATTTAAAAAATATATAAAATTGACTTTTAAAATTTTGGAAAAATAGCCCTGCACAAGATTCTTCTGTTGCCTACGCCTCTCAATATTTTTTTTTTTGTAAATTGAAAATTTACATAGCAAACGGGTGGTTCAACAAAAACATGTGCATTATATTTGAGAAAAAAAATAACATACCAATCTTTGAATAATGACATTTTGGGGTGGTTATACCACTTTTCCATAAATAAAAGTTATATATTTCGGAAGGTCATCCATTTTTCTATGTTTCATCTATTTACACCTAATCCAAAAAAGTTTTGTAGGTACCTCTAATAATTCATTTTAATGATAATATTTTTGTTTTTCCATAATGTCATTGCAACTAACGTGTCATAATTGGGTATCATTACCTTCCACCAGCCCAGATTCTAACCATATATTTTTTCCCTACAATGAATAGCCATCTCTAAAATATATCAGGGGTATGCATGTCACTCATTATCCTTGCCTAAAATTTTAAAGTATATATAGTTGGTGCCCTTGAAATTTATCCCACTATATGTCAATAAAAAAAATTAAACAAAATGAATTTGGAGCTAAGACAATTCTATAAAAATTCTATATTTACTTCAAAATTAAATTCTAAAAGAATATAGCTTTAGAGGGGTTGAAGTTGAAAAAGCAAAACAAAAAAATCAATTTTTATTGTAGAAAGAAAAGCAAAAAGATTTACCAAACTTCATGTTTTCACTAATGTTATTATATACATTATATGTATTATAATACATTACTTTATATATATATATATATAATGATTGAGAATGTTATTTTCTTAGTGTTTTAAGATGGATTTAAATTTTACAATAGTTATCTCTACTGGAGCTCACCTTTAAGCTATGCAACAAGCTTGTCAACTCACTGTTTCAGTTGTAATAATACAAGGTAATATTTCTGTGCCAAATGTTCATCGCACACATTGCTATTGTTTAGTTTTAGAATTCTCATATTCATGGCTGAATCATAAACTTTTAATTACTCCCTATGTAGAGCGTAAAGATTCTACATAAAGATTGGGTGGGAAGTAATCTATGCCTATTGGGTCAAACAATCCTATGGCTTCCCTTCCATTTTCTTGAGCATATGATAGGGTAAATCTTCTGACCCTTCATTTGATCATACTCGTTTATTGACAAGGATTCTATTGTTCTATAAATTATTTTTATTAACTCCATTCTCTTTTATTAACCCTATTTTTTCTTTCATACTCGTTTATTGACAAGGATTCTATTGTTTCATAAATTATTTTTATTACCTCCATTCTCTTTTATTAACCTTATTTTTTTTTTTCGACATATATAAATGTTGGACAAAAGAATAAGTAGTTCACTTAGTGAATGAAGGAAGCCAAGGCATTTCAGAAAGTACAGGATGGGTTCAATTAACTTTCTGAGAAAAAATACAAAGGAAAGAAAAAATACAAATGTCATAAATCTTCCTGGCCAACAACTATTGTGGAACTCATAGTATTTAATCTACTTTTATTGTATGAATGATATTGCAAAATAAACACTAAGCACTAAGGACTCATCCAAGGTTTAATACCTTGATTGTTTATGATTATCTAAATTTTACTGTTGTTTGGCCGTTAATATTAGCAACTTAATTTTTGTTTAGTTTTCATTGAGTGGTATTTTGTAGTTGGCTATCTCATCTAAAAAAATTATATTTTCTATGCATTTTAATTATTAGGGATAATATACAAAATTCATGTATACTCAATTGATTTCATAGAGTGAATATACGGACTATATATATATATATATATATATATATATATATGGGTCTCTAATGGGGCTTTGATTACAAAGCCTAGCTCAGTGAACACATCAAGTGAGGCCCATATATATCAATGCATAGCTACCTAGGGATTTGACCCCGAGACCTTCTGAATACTAGTGCATTTGATGTAATAAAGAATTCCAAACAAGCAACCTTGAAAAACCTCTCCAAAGGTTTCTCTTCCAAAACCATGGAAGCATGGGTTACCTATGACTATTGATAATTGGTATGTAGAAACTTTTGGTGTGTAGATGAGACAAAGGAGGCTAAGCAAAAATTCATTACATTGTGTGAGTAAAAACCATATTTAATTTGAAAGAATATTGAATACTTACTAACATGGGTTAAAAAAAGGGGCTTCAATGGAAGTTTGAACATGAGACGTAAGTATAAATTAAGTTAGAGCCTTATCACAGTGCATTAACCAACTAGGCCAACACCTTAGTGTTTATTGCTATTTGTCCTTTAAAGCATATCAAAGGGATTATGTCTGGTCATTGCACTTGCAAGCATACTTTACATGCTAGAAACCCTAATACCATGTTGAACAACACCATTTTGAAACTCTTGATAGCACTATATTCTCAATTAACCATTATAGCATCACCGGTTTGTAGTTAGACACCCTTGGCTAAGGAACACGAGATGCAAGTGTAAACTAATGGATTCTTCCAGTTATTTTTTAAGCTCTCTACCATGCACTGCACATCACCCACACCCCAACTACCAATTACCACCCACCCTAGCTGTCTCCCAACTTCCAACACATGGGACATTTATGCCATCATCATTTTATATTTTTTTTTGATGTTTTAATCTAATTTTATGACCATCTTGCATTGTGTCTTGATGATAGTTTTTTCTAATGTTGTAATCTAATTTTATGATGACCCTTCATTGCATCTCAATGGTACACTTGCCCTATCTCTCCTTGAATTTAACCAGAGGGATTTTCGACTTATACCCAGTACAATTGTTCTATCTCTTTTTGAATTTAGTAAGAGAACTTTTCAACTTTCACCTAGGTACAGTTGTCCTATCTCTCTTTGAATTTAGCAAGATGACTCTTCGACTTCCACCTAGGTACAATTGTCTGATCTCTCTTTGAATTTAGCAAGAGGACTCTCCGACTTTCACCTAGGTACAATTATCCTAAATAACTAAATAACTTAACTAAATAAGTGTCGATGTAAATATAAAATACAAGTTGTCAAAGTGTAAAATTTTAATATCTCTCTTTGAATTTAGCGAGAGGACTCTTAGACTTTGACCTACGATATACATTTGTCCTAACTAACTATCAATGTAAATATACAATACAATTTATTAAAGTGTATAATTTTGATATATGCCACGAAAGGCGATGAAGCCATCCTCCGAGTAGAGAACCACTCGAACTAATTTGTCAATTGAGTGTAGATTGGGTGGTTGGGAGGAATGTTGTTATCCTCCCCACGTGGGTTCACATCTAGCTTTGTGACACTTGCTCCTTGTGAGCCGACTTTGATTATGTAATGATTGTAACTCTAAAATACCTTGATTCTCCTGAATATCAGGTATTGGCATTCTCCCAATGGATGTAGCCCTCTAACAAACGGTGAACCATCATTAAAAAAAAAACACTCAAACTAAGAACCTGAACCATTTTATTAATCCACAATTTATGATGCTTTTGGATCCGCCAACGCTCCTCATGGATTTACTTCTATTTTGGCTATTTCTACTAATTTCGAGATTCCCATTTGCACTAATACACTTTTAAAACACTCTTCCTAACTGCTAAAGTCTAAAGAGGGGTACATACCCTACCCCCTCCGGATTTGAACTTGTGACCACACATGCTCTTAACCATTAAGCCCACTCAAGCTGTACTTCCTTATACCTCTTTATATTTCAATATGTATTCAACAAATTCTCATATTTCTACATCGCTATCCACATTTTTCTTGTAAACAACTAAGAAGGAATGGCATGTTATGTCATTAACTAAGTGTCCCATTTGATCTCAAAAGTAATATTTAAGGTCTAGTGCAAAAGCTTCTCTGACCATTAATGGATACCACAACGTAAATTGAACCTTGTCTTTCTCAGCATAATGCTCTGGTAGTTGCTTCCTTTGTTGATGCTTGAATCCAGTCATTTGGCCTGTTGTTTGAATCATAAAGTGCCCCCTTCGCTGAAATTATATCGGTTTATCATAAGAGTAGTCTATACAGGCCACGTTTTCGCCTCCTTTTTTTTTATCTTTTCCGGCTACTCTTTGACAGAATCCCGCAATGATTTATGGGAATTCATTATAACAGTTGTTAAACTTACATAAATTAGGTATCGATAAATCAGGTACTGTGAGCTTTTTAGGAATGTTAAATCTATTTTTATATTCAAAAAACTATTACATGAAAAAATAAAAAATAAACTACCGAAAAAAACAAATGGTAGAGCGTTTAGCTCCTTTGTTTATCATGTACCCAACATCAGAATAACTCTTTGTACTTTTTGTTCCATCCTTCAAACTGTCACGTTTGCAAAGATATTGCAATGTAGCATTAAAATATGCTTGATGAAATTCCTGCAGGATATGAAGGAAATGCAGAACAATCTCAGCTATGCTTTTGTGATCCATCCATTTGGGAATGATGTATTTGAGTGACATTCAATTATTACATATTACAGGACCAGGGTATACAGAGTTTGAAGCTGTGATTTATCATGGCCGAATCCAGTGGCCTACATGTTACATTTTAAAGCTTCTATCGTTTACTTTATTGACATCAACAAGCAAGTTCACATTCCATCCAAGGCACTTCTCATGTACCATCAAGATCTATAAATACAATATAATTATAAACAATTCTGCTTCGAATTTTGACGACGATTAAGGGGAAATTCATTTTTCTAACCCATTTTAATCATTAAATCACAACCCAGAGAATTTCTTCCTCAGTGCTCATATTTATTAATCATAACATTCATTCAAATGCAAGATTTCTCATCCAGTCGAACTAACATTAAGCCCTTATTGCTCATTATGTTAGACGTGGTAAGCACACGTCAGCCCTTTATTGGAAATTTATATGCTACTTATTATTAGGACATTGCAGAGGCCATGCCAGCTTAACAACCTACGAATTGATAGTCGACCATGAGATGGCCGTCGTTGTGTCCTTTTCCATCGGTGTCGATCTGGTTGAAAACATTGGTATCCAAATCGAGTCCACCATTGGAGCATTGATCAACTATTCTCGCTATCACAGATGCTCCAGTTCCTCTGTTAGTCACCTGTATCAAACCAGACATTTGGTTATTGAGCAGTAGAGAATGATCTTGACTTTATTTTTTTATCAAAACATATATATAATAACACTTTGTCCCTTATATTTTATCACTTCTGGGATATGTCACTATGAGGATTTTTAACAGTCTGTTTTTTATATTTTATCATTCCTGGAATATGGGATAGTGGATATGTCACTACCAGGACTCTCAGTTTTAGATGTTAGCATTTCCATCGAATTTGAATCAGTGATGAAAAACTCCCACAGATTTATTGTTTACTGCTTGATCACAACTCAGTCAACAAAATACTTTACAATTCTACATTATCTTCTAAATCAATAACCAAAAACTCCCACTGATTTACTACTTAACCACAACTCAACCATGTAAATATGTAAATATATATAGAGCTTATGCAATTCTACATTACCTTCAAGCATTTGCCGCATGATGCCTGACCATGGGCTCCTACAGGGCCGCAGAAGGCAGTCCACCCATATTTCTTCCTCCATTCCAGAGGCTGGTTGGCATCCCAAGTGGCGCAGTATGCAGAGGCCTTCCCCAAGTCCCAGCCAATGTTCTGGGGATTATAGTCATTGTAAGTTGCCCTCACATTGGACGCTTGCTGAGCCTCACAAGAGCTCACAATTGCCAGTGCCACAGCGGCCATTATCACAATCCCTGCAATCTTCATGCTCACAGACAGACAGAGTACTACAAACAGTTGTTTCAATGAAACTAAGAGATGAAGGAGAACTTCATGGAAGCTTGTATTTATAAGAAGCCTACATGGTCTTGAAGGGAACTGCTCACTGCTTAATGCCACTAAGACGTGTTGGAATAGCTTACAGGAATTGCGTGGATGATTCCTCAACGTTGGACTATATGCCCATCCTGTTCAGGATAAGGCACGGCGATAATTTTCTACGATATTCATTCCATACCTACGCATTTTTTTATGACTTTGTGGTGTATCCAATAGGCACAAATACCCAGTAAAACCATTATAGTCCGGATTTACCAAACACATGTTATTGTTTTGTGATCTTACAGAAAATTCCAACTAGACATAGTAACGATGCATATGAATCGCCTCGAGGTCAAGTCAAGTCTGACATACGGTGCCCCAACAATCAATTATTTTGACTGGTCACACATAAAGTGTGAAGACATGGTTTTAAATTATTTTGTTATTATTGATATGAGCTGCTCAAAGTCTATGGAGGCACAAGTCATGTTAAAGTCTTCATTACTGAATCCTTTTGGTTTAGGACTTTTTAGGTTTCTAATTAAAATTAAAAAACATAAAATGTGTAATTTTAGTGTTAGTGTTTTTATTTTAGAATTTGGGGTGGATTAGCACCTAGATGTTTTTCTTAGATTGCACAAGGATGAGATAAGTGTATTGTTCATATTGATTATATGGCACTAGTTCCAAATTCAAAATAAACAATTATAAAAAATATATATATAAAAAATAGGTAGCTGATTCATGGATAACTCTTAGTTGATGCATGGATAAGGGTCACTTCATGATGCATGGATAACAGGGAGTTCATGGCATAGTTTAACTAGAAAAAGGAGAGAACAAGTAACATATAACTCATTCATGGCACTTAACTTGTGGCCTATGGTGTTCACCAACCACAAATTAAGTGGCTCTGCTAGTAATATTGATGATTATTATTATATTGATTGGTATTTATATCTTAGAATTTGGGGTGGACTAGTGTCTATGCTTTTCTTAGATTGCAAGAGGATGAGACAAGTGTACTATCCAGATTGATTTTATGGCAGTCGTTCCAAATTTGAAATAAACAATTATAAAAAAATATCAAAATAACTTGTAGCGATGCATGGATTACTGGCTGATACATGTATAATGGACAGTTGTTTGTGGCACTTGACTTACGACCTACCGGTGTTCACTAGCAACAAGTTAAGTGGTTGTGCTAGTAAATATGTTATCTTCCTTTGGTATGATTGTTAACACTAAGAAAACAAAATTATGATTATTAAATCCAAGAGGTCATCTACGCTAATTTTCTTTATGACACTAGCAACTTGAGGAAGTGTCTTCTTACAAATATCTTGGAATCAATTTCCATCAAAAACTCAATTAGAACAATAGCATTGAGAAAAGGATTAATAAAGGGTGGAAAGTTTATTTTGGTCTTGAAAACAATTGTAAGTCAGCAAACCTTGTGATGTGGGATAAAAAGAAGTTCATTTATGAAACTCTCGTCACTCCTATTATCTTCTATGGCTGTGAAGTTTGGGTCTACAACATATCTAGAGAGTCATAGAGAAGGATTGAGCAAATCCAAAGGCTCTTTATAACATATAACCTCAAAATTAAAAGCAATACACCCTACCCTATTCTCCTAACAAAAGTAGGTCTCCCCCCCATCAAGCGCATTGATATGACTTAGATTCTTGATGTACAAGTTCAGGATAAATAACGTGGGAGACTAGAGACTTCCTATGCTTGCTTTAAAATCTAGTCAAGATCAACTATGGATCAAGATAAGATGGTATAAAGATGCTAGGGCTTGGTTAAACCATAAGGGGATTGATGAAAAAGCTACTTTAGAAATATCAATAACCGCTAAAAATATTATCGCAAGTAGGTTTAAAGAGAAAATATGGAACAAGAAAGATCTAGAGTCTAAAAGAAAATTAAGATACTATAATGAAGTAATTGACCCTAATATACAAGATCAAAATGATCTCTTTGTTTTAACTAGTTCGAAAAATAAAATCAGTATAGCTAAGATAAGAATGGACTCTAATGAGCTTCAGAGTGAAACAAGACCTTAGACAACTCCTAAAACACCATGGGTAGAAAGGATTTTCCAACTCTATGAGACTAGGAAAATTGAGGATGACTTGGTGACTTTCTTTTAGAATGCCATGCATACACCCACATTAGATTGTAGTTTCCTAATTTTTGCTTTAATACAAACCTCCCTAGCCTTCTAACTTATAAGAACTATGGCAACCTAGGAACACTTCTTTCTAAGCTCTCTGAGCATACAAATAAAACTTTACAAAAATCCAAATAATTCCTTCTTTTCTCTTACGGTCTAATAGACCATATTGGTCTCAGTGGACATTAACCATCATCATCAAACAATAAATAATTAATTGATTTGTTTTTCCTTTTTTGTGATAAAAAAAGTCGGAGATAAGTTTTTCTAAAGAAAATTGTTTTGATAAGTTAACAAAAATTTTGAAATTAAAATATAATAATATGAGTATATACAAGTCATTCTAAGAGAGAGCAATATTTATCCTCTACCCTCCTAGAATAAAAAAGTTATGATATTTTTTCTTTTTTGTATATGGTGGAATTGACAACTAGACCCCACTCATACGTGCGTGACAAATTTGATTTCAACCGCTACTATTATAAACTCCACACATGCCTACGCTACCCAAGGAATGACACACAAAGTCAATAGAGGTTTGAACCAAGGACATCGCAATGAGTGCCTTAACAATGCACCCTAATGCTAATTGATCTACACCTTAGGGCTAGTTCTGCAATTATTTTATTTTAAAGCATTTTAGAAAATTTTCAACACCTAATTTCACTATGAACTCATGAAAGTTGGTTCTTATCTAGCAATGTCTATTTTTTTTCATTAAGCTAGTTATAACACAAGATACTTTTGATTTTGTAGACAATGGTTACTGATCTTATTATAACACATTATTTTTGTCTCATTCTTTGTTTCTTCATGATAAATATATATGTAACAAGAATTTATAATGACATCAATATCCTGCAATGGGGACATATTTCTATTCTCCACTACTTTACCCAATAATTAGTATCTTTAGGAATAGTCTGTTAAGTTTAAACCAAATAGACTAGCAAGATCACTGAAAGAAGCATAATCACAAGATAGACACAGAATTTACCCTGGGAAACCCTCATGGGGTAGAAAACCCAGCAAAGCTTTCCTCAATAAGATGATCAACCAAAATACAAGATGTGCTCCCTCCTTCTTTACCTCCTTCGCAGATCTCCGAAACAAGTGCGCTACTTTTTCTCAAGTGAGCGAGTGTATCTAATGAGGAGTTCACCTACTCTATTTATACTAACTCCCGACCACCAAAAATACCTAATGGGGCCGACCTCTCATGGGGAAGTCTAATAACCCCTAAAACATAACCTTAGGGCCGACCCCCACATGGTGGGTCTAATAACCCTAGTTACCACAACTCCTCGGAGGAATAAACATCTCCGGATACATAATAGAATCACCTTGGAGGGATGGAACATCTCCGGAATAAATAATGTACAAATATAATATTCTTAGAAGTTACAATATTCAACACTCCCCCTTAATGAGAAGGATATTATAACAACATCTGCAGGAGCAAGGAGTCATTGACTACATCATACATGATACATCTATAAATCATCGGAATCTTTCTTCAATTCATCATCATCAGTAACTCAACTAGTTACTGGAACATCAACATCATTAGAGTTGATATCACTCGATCATCAGCATCGTCATCAGCATCGTCATCACACGATGACCAGCATCGTCATCACACGATCACCAGCATCGTCATTAGCATCATCATCATACGATCATCAGCATCGTCATCAGCATCGTCATCACATGATCATCAGCATCGTCATCAGCATCGTCATCACACGATCATCAGCATCGTCATCACACGATCATATTACAGGATGATCAATCCTGCTCTCTTTAGGACATAGGTCCATGGATGATGCAATCCAGATCAAGTTCCAGGGTGATCAATCCTTATCACTTTAAGACAAGTCTCATGTCTAGGGACGATGCAGTCTGAGATTCATTTAAGACAAATCCATGTCTAGGGATGATGCAATCCTGACCACAGTGCCAGTCCTTTTTCATACTGGATGTATCATATCTACAGAGCCAACCCTTTTTCATGCTGGATGTATCACATCTACAGAGCCAGCCCTTTTTCATGCTGGATGTATCACATCTACAGAGCCAGCCCTTTTTCATGCTGGATGTAACCTAGAACAATTCTAAGATTTGTCATGTACATTTTGAACCGAGGTCCAAGGACGATCCAGTCCTATCATGTACCTTTTCAACCGAGGTCCAGGGATGATCCAGTCCTATCATGTACCTTTTGAACCGAAGTCCATGGATGATCCAGTCCTATCGTGTACCTTTTGAACCGAAGTCTAGGGACGATCCAGTCCTATCGTGTACCTTTTGAACTGAAGTCCAGGGACGATCCAGTCCTATCATTCAATTATCGGAGACCTCATGTCTACGGCTCAATTCAAAGGACCATAGTCCGAGGACGATCCAATCCCCTTACCTGTTCATTCAGGATTTTGTTCTTAGAGACATCTTGTCTGCGGATCACTTTAGGACTAAAGTCCATGGATGATACAATCCTCTCATCACTATGGGTACAAGTATCTTCATCCATACAAGTACAAACATGTTTCAATACATCAAGGCATCATGTAACCTCATCATCAAGACATGTAAATCAAAACATGTATCCTCATCAATAGCATCGATACATATATCATCAAAACATGTATTCTCACTAATACATCTATCATCAAGAGCATGTATTCTCACTAATACATCTATCATCAAAAGGTAAAAATATAAGAGCCCTAAATCTAAATATTTCTAAGTAACTAGGTAACCTCATCTTTGATGAGACAGACTTGTCATCAGATACTATACTACTCCCCCTTTCGAGGAGGGTCCTTTTGAACTACACCAAGCTTGTCTTGGAAGTATTCAAACTTTACTCGAGACAGAGGTTTGGTCAAGATATCAGCAATTTGATCCTCAGTGCTTATATATTCAAGCTTGATAGCTCCTTTCTGCACCATATCACGTATATAAAAGTATCGGATCTCAATGTGTTTTGACTTATCTTGGAACACAGGATTTTCAGTCATCTTGATGCAGCTTTGATTATCACACATAATCATAGTGGGATCCATTTCTAAGTCAAACACTCCATATAGTAGTTTTCGAAGCCATACTACTTCACAGCTGGCAGAGCAGGCAGCTATATATTCTGCTTCAGCAGTACTGAGGGCCACACTAGATTGCTTCTTGCTGAACCATGAGATCATGGTAGATCCAAGACCATAGCATCCACTTGAAGTACTTTTTCTGTCTGAGAAACTCTCTTCCCAGTCAGAATCTGAGTAGCCATGTAGTTTGAGTTCATGACCTCCGAGATAATATAGTCCAAAATCTAAAGTACCCTTTAGGTACCTCATTACATGCTTTGCAGCTATTAAGTGAACCTTTCTAGGTTCTACTAGATACTGACTTAGGGTATTTACAGCAAAGCATATATCAGGCCTGGTATTTGTTAAATACATCAATGACCCGATGATTTGTCTATATAGAGTTATGTCCACTAATTCTGGTGAGTCATTAACTAATAACTTCAAGTTGGAGTCCATGGGAGTAGCCATGGCTTTACACTCCAACATATCAAATCTTTTGAGAATCTCCACAGTATACTTACCTTGATTTAGAAAGATACCTTTTGGTTCTTGCCATACTTCTAAACCTAGGAAGTAGTGCATTAATTCGAGATCTTTCATCTCGAATTCTGAAGAAAGCTTCTTCTTGCTTTCAATAATTTGTTTCTCATTTCCGGTTAGAAATAGATCATCTACATATAACAACAATATAACTGGTTCTTCATCCATCACTTTGAGATAAAGATTGGGGTCAGCTTTACTTTTGGTAAAGCCCATGCTTGTTAAGAAATTGTCAATCCTTCCATACCAAGCCCTGGGAGCTTGCTTCAATCCATATAATGCCTTTTTCCGTTTGCATACATGGGTCCTTTCGTCCTTGACCTCAAACCCTTGTGGTTGTACTATGTATACTTCTTCTTCAATTACACCATTCAGAAAAGCTGTCTTAACATCCATTTGGTGTAATTTCCACTTCATCATGGATGCAAGTGCCATGATAGTTCTAATTGAAGTATACCTAGCAACTGGTGCAAATGTTTCTTCATAGTCAATTCCCTCCTTCTGAGAGAATCCTCTGGCTACAAATCTAGCCTTGTATTTTTCAATGCTACCATCTGCAGCATGTTTTATCTTGTAAATCCATTTGGAAGAAACCACGCTTTTATCTTTTGGTTTGGGGACTATATCCCAAACATCATTTTTCATTATTGACTGATATTCTTCTGTCATTGCTTCTACCCATTCTTTCTTCTGAGCTGCCTCTTCATAGCTGGTAGGTAGTTGATCCACAAGATCACACATCAAGGTCATATAGTTGGACACTATCTTTGGTTTCTTTCTTTCTCTAGTGGAGCCTTCAAGAGCTCCATATCTTTTAGCCCCTTGAATTATATCTCTAGCCCATGCTGGCCTTCTTTTCTTAGATAAATCTATAATAGGAGGTTCTTGTGGTTCCAACATGTTATGATCCTCTGGTGAATCATCTTCAGAAATGGGCACAGCCTCTGTGATTTTGGGAGATGTATCTTCTTCATAGATTTCTTCAAGTTGGCACTTTCTGGATTTCTTGAGAGCTGCTTCTTCATCAAATGTTACATCTCTACTTATTTCTATGTGATGAAAACCTGGAATGTAAATTCTAAAGGCTTTGGATGATTCACAATAACCAACAAATATTCCCTTCTTACCAGAAGGGTCCAACTTGGTTCTCTTTTCTTTTGGAATGTGGATGTACACAGGACACCCAAATATTTTAAGATGACTTACCTCAGGCTTCTTTCCTGTAAACACTTCTTCTGAAGTTTTGAAATCAAGAGCACTATGAGATAATCTATTTTGCACATATACTGCTGTCTTCGCTGCTTAAGCCCATAGATACATGGGAAGATCTTGGTCATGTATCATAGTATTTACAGATTCCATGATTGTTCTATTTTTCCTTTCAGCCACCCCATTTTGTTGGGGATTATAGGGAGTAGTTAGTTCCCTTTTAATTCCGGCTTCTTTACAAAAGTCTTCAAAGTCCTTTGAGGTAAATTCTCTGCCATTATCTGTTCTGAGAATTTTGATTCTCTTTTCTGAGAGATTTTCTATTAGAGCCTTGAACTCTTTGAATTTTCCAAAAACTTCATTCTTACCTTTTAGGAAGTATATCCAAGTTTTTCTTGAACAGTCATCAATGAATGAAAGATAGTATTCAAACCCACTTAGAGAAGTAGTGGGAATTGGAACACATACATCTGAGTGTATTAGCTCCAAGATGTTCTTAGTCTTTGTTTCACTCTTTGGAAAGGGGTTCTTGACATTTTTTCCTTTCTTATATCCTTTACATGAGCCATCATGATCAGCTTTCAAATCTGGTAATTCTATGACTACCTTGCTTACATAGGGTAAGGCTTTATAGTTAATGTGAGCTAATATTCTATGCCATAGCTCACTGGGGCTAGAGATCTCATGAGCAAGGGCAACTTCTGGATGACCCTTGAGCTTATAGAGACCTCCTTCTTCTTCACCAATGACAACTGCATCTTTAATTGACTTTCCTTTGGACCACATGAGTACTTGTCCATCTATGAAAGCCACCCTAAAACCTTTCTTATCTAGTGCTGAGATAGAGAGAAGGTTCTTCTTTAAACTTGGTACATATAAGATGTCTTTCATCTTCAAAGGTGTTCCAGAATCTAGCTTGTAGCTAGCTTCACCAATTCCTTTGATGGGATATTGGTAGTCATCTCCTAGAGATACCTTTTGTGTAGAAGACTTTTCTTCAAGATTTGAGAAAGTCTTTCTTTGACCTGTCATATGTTTAGAAGCACCACTGTCAATGAGCCATGTATCTTCTCCAGGAAATACAGATCCAGAGAGTGCAGAGAATAGGACATGTTCTTCTGGATCTTCTTTCTTGACTTTATATCTTTTCTTCCGAGGCCTTACCTCTACCTCTTCTTCTTCTTCTTCTTCTTCACTATCATTTTCTGCCATATGTGCATGGTGTCTTTTGTGGAAAAACATCTTCTTTTGTGAAGGACAAAATCTAGAGATGTGTCCTAGTTTATGACAACTGTAGCATTTGACTGTGGAAAGATCTCTTACTGGATTGGGTCCTTTTCTCTTTTTAGGTCTAGAGAAGTGTTGAGATCCTTTGTGGTCAACTTTCTTGAGATGATCCATTCTTCTTCTTTTGGTATGGGTGGCCAAATCTTGGTCATCTTCTTTGAGAAGAGCTTCTCTGTTGGCTACCCTAGCTTCTTCTTGAACACAATCCTCCCATACTATATCAAACTTCATGCTTTCTTTTCTGGCACACATGGTTTGTATGAAATATTCCCAAGGTCTAGTGAGACCATTGAGAGCAGTCATCACAAGTTCATCTTCATCAAGAGTATCACCAATTGCATCTAATTGCTCCTTGATTTGTGAGACCCTTGAGAAGTAGTCTTGAATGGATTCTCCTTTGTGCATCTTGGTACTCTTCAATTGAGTCCTTAGGTTCATCTTCCTATTGATGTTCTTTCCTTCATACATTCTTCCTAGGGCATCATACATTTCCTTTGGAGTCTTCTTGGAGGCCATTTGGGGAATCAAGTGGTCTTTAATAGAATCAGCTATGATTCTATTTGCCCTAATCAAATCCTTCCTATGTTTTTCTTTGGATTCATCTTCTTTTGGTTCTGCAACTTCATCCTTGATATAATGAGCAAGATCATTCTCTTCAAGAATGAGACCAATTCTGTATTTCCATGCCCATAAATTCTCTATACCTTCTAGCTTGTCCTCAAGCTTAGTGTTTGGAGCCACCTTCTCTTGGGGGAGTCCAAGAGACAGAGTAGTACTTACCTGAAAAAATTACTTTTTATTTTTCTGGATCCTGAGA
Organism: Larix kaempferi; assembly: GCA_027924585.1. Taxonomy (NCBI): domain Eukaryota; kingdom Viridiplantae; phylum Streptophyta; class Pinopsida; order Pinales; family Pinaceae; genus Larix; species Larix kaempferi. The sequence goes on along the minus strand of BSBM01000338.1, from coordinate 4,799,210 downwards.
CCGAATTTTATCGCACTTTTGGTAGAATTAGGGTTTGACTTTCCCGGAGTTCTACCCAACCAAAAAGTTCGATCTAGGGCTCAAAAGATTGGTCTTGAGAAGGGCTATCCAGCCATGTAATCAGATTTCAACAATACCAACTTTTTGCTGAAACCAATTTCTGGTTTATCGCACTTTTGGTAGAATTAGGGTTTGACTTTCCTGGAGTTCTACCCAACCAAAAATTTTGATCTAGGGCTCAAAAGATTGGTCTTGAGAAGGGCTATCCAGCCATGTAATCAGATTTCAACAATACCAACTTTTGGCTGAAACCCTAAACTTCATCGGAGAGAGAGAGAGAGTTTCTTACCTTGTGAAAGATGTCCTATTCAGTCTAGCTCTGATACCATGTTAAGTTTAAACCAAATAGACTAGCAAGATCACTGAAAGAAGCATAATCACAAGATAGACACAGAATTTACCCTGGGAAACCCTCATGGGGTAGAAAACCCAGCAAAGCTTTCCTCAATAAGATGATCAACCAAAATACAAGATGTGCTCCCTCCTTCTTTACCTCCTTAGCAGATCTCCCAGACAAGTGCGCTACTTTTTCTCAAGTGAGCGAGTGTATCTAATGAGGAGTTCACCTCCTCTATTTATACTAACTCCCGACCACCAAAAATACCTAATGGGGCCGACCTCTCCTGAAGAAGTCTAATAACCCCTAAAACATAACCTTAGGGCCAACCCCCACATGGTGGGTCTAATAACCCTAGTTATCACAACTCCTCGGAGGAATAAACATCTTCGGATACATAATAGAATCACCTCGGAGGGATGGAACATCTCCGGAATAAATAATGTACAAATATAATATTCTTAGAAGTTACAATATTCAACATAGTATATTTATTCTATGTTTTGGACTTTGCACTAGATTTTGGTTAGAATCTGTAGAGTCCCTTTTTAAGAATTTGCACAAACTAGGAAAAATTGCAATTTTTAACTAATTCAACCCTTAGACTAGTATTAACCCAACTGCTTCCGAATGGATCCAAATGCTTCCAAATGGGGCCTGAATGATTTTGGAAGGTACTCAAACATATAAGTGAGGATGATGGATGCTTAACAAACCTTAAAACAATTCTGCAACATTCATTTACAATATGGACAAAGTAGGGAAATGTACTAGTCAAATCGAGCTTCAATCCCCCAGGGGTAGTGGTCAAAGATGGCTCTACAAATGATGTTAAACCTTTCCAAATTTCATAGCAGAGGTATGGTACTAATAAATGGATTTAATGAGCTCCACAATGTATCATCAATTAGTTCTTATGACCTTCTTCAACTCCCTTAAATCAGATGTTTATATGCAAGTCTTCACATAGGGGGGAAAGCTAGTAATTTTCACCATATGTTATGAAATTCAAAATTTAGGTGCCAAAGACTTGTACAATGCTAATGAAAATTATTCAAAACATTAATGAAACTCCATACATAAAAAAAATCACATAGAATTACTGATACAACTCGAAATAATGGCTCTTCAAGCTCCAACAACAAGACATAGAGAAAATGGCATCATTTATGCATTGTTTGATATTTTAACATAGTTTCACTTGGTATTTCGACTTGAGAGTATTCTAAGAAGTAAATATAGAGTATATATAGATAAGAATATGAATAAATGAATATTCATGGACTCTCACAAAGAGATCAGCATCTCACCAAGGGCGCAATTCCTCCAGAGGCCCAAATATGCAAGAAAATGTGAAAGAGATGCAAGAACAAGTTGTAGATGAATGAACCACAAGCTTCCATGTAGCTTCAACCTGTAACTAAAGACTCCATTGTAGATCCAAGTGAAAGGTATGAATTTCCTCTCCAATTTCCAATTAGGATGGGAATCTTTCACCCTCGAAATTAGTGCTAAGGCAAGTAGACTAGCTCTCTACTAGCTCTTCTCTCCAAATGCAAAATGTAAAATGATAAAAAGCTGGTCTTCTTCTTTTTTCCTGAATCTTATAAACTTCCTAAGGCTTCCCCAATTCTAAATCCATCCATGAGATTCATGCCAACTCAGTTTGGGAAGAGATTCCCAAGTATGTCACTTGTCCTTCCCATTCTAGCCTCCTCCTTCACCAATTTCAAATAGGTGTCTCTTTGTCTTCCCTAAATCACTTGGGTGCATTCTTGGAGGATAGTTTTAGCCCTGATATGTCATGTATGTCAGATGTCATCCATCAGGTCTGATTTTTCAGAAATTTCATAGGCATCTTCATCATTGGTGTCATAGAATCTAGGGAATCTAGCCCAAGTGTCCCACTAGCTCCAAAATGCCTCTTCCACTCCCATGGGAGTTACTCTTCCTATACATTTCGACCTCATTGAGTTATGCCAAGTAATATGCCCTTCCAAATACCCCAAGAATAGTGGACTCCACATTGGATTCCAATGGGTGAGATTGGAATGCCATGTGGCATGGGGAATCTAGCTTTGTGGGGGTCCCATACCACCTATGTGTCTCCATGACCAAGTGCCATATTATTTTCTCATCATAAGTATTTTTTTTTCCTTCATAATATATTTATTCCAAACCCAAATTCCCTTTGGGTTTATTAGTCTCCTTATTCCAATTTTAATGTCTCCACTCCAACCTAGGAAACTAGTAGATTGGTGAAATTTTCTCCTTTTGGAATTTATTTGAATGGGGACATTACAATCCTCCCCACCCAAGATTGCTTTCCCTCAAGCAATTAAAAATTAGGATGCTGTAAAAAAATTTCTTCCTCCCATGTGGAATGCTCACTTGGAAAATCTTTCCATTGTACCAAATACTCCCTTATGGTCTTGCTCCTCAATTTTCTTTTTCTTGTCTTCAAATTTTTCTTTGGAATGAGTGTGAGTTGCCATTCATCATCTAATGGAGGGAGGGTTTCTGAAACAAAGATGTGCTGACCAATAGCCTTATAAAGGCATGAAACATGGAATACATTGTGAATTTTGCTCCCTTTTGGAAGCTCCAACTCATAAGCAACCTCCCCAACTTTTTGAACTATCTTGTAGGGACCATAGTATCTTGGTTTGAGCTTTTCTGACCCTTTCACCTTCAAGTATGTTTGTTTATATGGTTGTAGCCTCAAATAGACCAAATCATTTACTTGAAAATTTCTTTCTACTCTATGTTGATCTACATACTGTTTCTGCTGATTTTGGGCAACCTACAAATTGTATTTTAGGAGTTTCAAAATCTTTTGACTTTCCTCCACCCAATATTCAGCCTTTGTGGCTCTACTATCACTAAATATGTTCTCAACAAATGTAAGTGCTTCATAACCATATAGTGCTTTAAAAGGAGACATGCCAATGGACATATGGAAGGTAGTGTTGTAGCAAAACTCACCCAAGTGTAGCCATTTCACCCATGTTTTCTGCTGCTCACCAACATAGCTCCTCAAGTACCCTTCCAACCATTGATTCACTCTTTATGTTTGGCCATCAGTTTGAGGATGATAGCTTGTTCTTGGAGACAATTGAGTGGCGACTAACTTGAAAATTTCTTGCCAAAAGACACTCATAAATATGTTATCTCTATCACTCACAATGTTCTTGGGAAGTCCATGCAATCTAAAAATTTCTCTAAAGAATAAATCAACCACTTTTGCTGCAATAAAAGATGATGTAACAACAAAGAAATGAGAAAATTTAGTAAGTCTATCCACCACAACATAAATGCAATCCTTACCCAAATCCTTGGGCAAACTTGTGATGAAATCCATGGAGACACTTTCCCATTTTTGTTGTGGAATGGGAAATGGTTGCAATAGACCAACAAGATGTGTATGTTTAGATTTGTTTTGAGGAAATGACTTGCATTCATTCACATATTTTAGAACATCCTCTTTCAGCCCCTTCCAAAAGAATCTTTCCCTTAGTTGCCTATATGTTTTGAAAAAACCAGGATGGCCTGCTAAAGGAGAGTCATGAGCTTCCTTCAAAATATGCTGCTTGAGATTCGAATCATGAACCAAATATATTATATCCTTGTAGTAGATGATACCATCCGAAACCTTGTACCTATCATCACCTTTGAACACATCTAACACAGCACAAGCAAACCTATCTTTGGCATATTCAACTATTAGCATATTTTTCCAATCTTTTGAAATGTCCATAAGAGAAAATGATGGCCTTCTAGATAATGCATCTGCTACAATATTATTCGTTCCCTTAACATATTCAATGTCAAAATCAAAAGCTTGGACTTTTCTTACCCACTTTTGTTTCCTTTCATTTAGGTCCTTTTGTGTGAGAAAATGCTTCAAACTATTATGGTCAGTTTTTACCACAAACTTGTTTCCCACCAAGTATTGTCTAAAATTAGCCAAGGCATGCATCATGGCTAACATTTATTTGTCATAAATGGAATAGATCTTCTCATGTGGATGCAACTTTATGCTCTCAAATTCTATAGGGTGTTGATTTTTTTTTAGGACAACCCCTACCTGTTCTCCTAATGCATCACATTCCAAGACAAATGGTTTAGTAAAATCAGGTAATGCAAGTACTGGACAACTACGTACTACCTCTTTCATTTTTGGAAATCCTTTTCAGCCTCTGCATCCCACTTGAATGCATCCTTCTTGGTCAAATTAGTAAGTAGATCATTCAATTTAGAGAACCCTTTCACAAATTTTCTGTAGTAAGTGCATATGCCAATGAAGCCTCTCAATGTTGTGAGGTTTTTGGGTGATGACCATTCAAGAATAGCTCTTATTTTTTCCAAGTGTACCTTCACTCCATATTTACCAATGATGTGTCCAATATATAAAAATTATTTTATCCCAAATTCACACTTAGACGACTTAGCAAACAAAGATTGATCATGCAAAATTTTCAAGACAACTTCTAGATGGTGCAAGTGTTCCTCCCATGTTTTGTTGTAAATTAGAATGTCATCAAAGAAAACCAAAACAAACTTATGGAGCTGTTTGCTAAATATTTGATTCATGCATGATTGAAATGTGGCTGGAGCATTGGTCAAACCAAAAGGCATGACAAGAAACCCAAAATGGCCATAGTGACATTGGAAATATGTTTTAGGCACATCCTCCTCCTTCATTCGAATTTGGTGGTAAACAGATCTAAGATCAATTTTTTAGAAGAATTTTGCTCCATGTAGCTCATCTATGAGCTCATCTATTCTTGGGATTGGATATCTATTTTTTATTGTCTTTTTGTTGAGGGCTCTAAAATCGATGCACATTCTCAAGGTCCCATATTTCTTCTTCACCAAAACAACTGAAGAAGCATAGGGGCTAGAGCTTGGTCTAATGAGTCCCAACTCCAAGAGCTCTTGGATAGCCTTTTCAATCTCCTCTCTGAACTTTTTAGGATTCCTATATGGTGGAATTTGTATAGGATAGGTGCCCTCCTCCAAAACAATGTTGTGCTCAACCACTCTATCTGGTGGCCTTCCAGGGGGAAGGTCTCCAAAAACCTTTGCATATTTGTGTAGGAGATTCCTTATCTCCTTTGGATGTTCTGAAATATTTATTTTTGGTTTGGGTGAAGTAATGAAACATTCAACATCCCATTCAATATCTTCATGCCTCAATATAGACCTCATACTGTGGGAAGTCATTGCTTGATTCAGATAGGTGTGTTTCCCTCTCACAACCCTTTGTTTTCCTTCTGAATCTTTGAATTTCATTTCAAGAATTTGATAGTTCACTGTATGCTCCCCTATAGAGTACATCCATTGCACTCCCAATACCACATTAGTATCAGCAACATCAACCACATAAAAACTATCAAAAAAAGTGTAATTGCCTATGGTGATTTCTAGCTTTGGAATCCATGTTTTGCACTCCATAGTGTGGTGACTTGGAATGATGAATGTGAAGCCATCAAATAATTCAGTAGGTAGATTCCTCCTCTCCACCATGTCTGCATCAATGAATTTATGTGTGGCTCCTCCATCTACCAAAACTGAAACCCTTTGTCCTTGTAACACTCCTTTGCACCGAATAGTGTGGTAACGAGGCACTATTGAAAGTACTGTCAACCTTCCTTTTTCAGGTGAAGGATGATTTTATTCTTGTTTCCATTCTTCTACTACATCATTCCCTCATCTTGGTCTGATATATGTCCTTCTTCCTCCATACCCCCTTCATACTCATCATTATCAGAAAACACTTCAATGTATTGTGCTTTCCCCTTAGCACATTTGTGCCCTGGTACCCATGGTTGGAATCATGTGTAACACAATTTATTTCTTCTGAGTTCTTCCCTATTTGGTCCCTCTTTCTTATCCTTTTCAAATGCATCTCTTTTCCAAGTCTTCTTTTCAAATATGAATTTGGAAGGGAAGTTAGGCTTGGGAGGAAACCTTGTCCTAGGTAGCACATTTTGTAGATCTCTTGTCAAGTTCATGGCATCCTTCAATGAATTAGGTTTGTGGGCCTTAACTAAACCTTTTAAGGGTTCAACCAATCCTTCAGTAAAGAGAAACACTAATCTTACCATAGATATATCAGCCACCTTAACTGGTAATTTTTGGAATTCCATCATATACTCAGTAGGGGTTCCAACTTGCTTCAATTGTGCTAGTTCTTTAAAAGGAAATTCTGGGTATTTTTGTTCAAATCTCTCTAATACCCTATCAATAAATTTTCCATATGTTGTAACCTGATCATATCCCAAGGTTTTCATACCATGGAACCACCAATCATTGGCTTCTCCTTCAAGATGCAAAATAACCATTTTTAAAGCATCATCTTCCACCATTGGATTCAGCTGAAAATGCATATCTAATTTTTGTACCCAAGTGCTTGTAGAACTTTGAGATGAGACATCAAAATTGGGAAGGGGAATTTTTCCAATCGCATCATTCAATTCTTTGTTCTGATATGGAGGCCTATTACCATCCCTCATTTTGGTTTTGATTGCAACATTAAAGTATTGCTCAAAGGGTAGAGTCCTACAATCTTCACTCAATTTTTATCATTCTTTTACAACTTCTTGCATATCAAATTCGAGGTTAGGTTCTTCTTTGGATTCAAGAAATTTATGTGTAGTAGGCCTTAATGAACTCTGAAATTCATTAGATCTATTATGAGGTCCTGTTCTTGAGAAAATGTTTTCACCCATTGCCTTATTTTCCTCGAAAGAAGAACTACTGATGCCTCATATTACTCGTTTGCTTCCAAGTTGACTAGACAACAATTCGAACCCTTTCATGATATTTTTTGTCATGTATTCAAAGAATGGTTTCATGAATTTAATAAATTCCTCTTTATGCTTTGAGGTTTCCTTCTCATCCTTAGCCATAGTTTCAATAAAATGCTCTTCTTCTCCTACTTATTCCTCTTCAACAAAGGTGCTTTTAGTTTCAAATCCTAAGGGTGGTCCCTAAATTCTTGTCCTCATTAATGGTCATCCACATCAAGTGAAAGCACCATGCTCTGATACCACTTCCAGTGTCCCTTTTTAATAATTTGCACAAACTAGGAAAAATTGCAATTTTTAACCAATTCAACCCTTAGACTAGTATTAACCCAACTGCTTATGAATGGCTCGAAATGATTCCAAATGAGGTCTAAATGAGTTTGGAAGGTATCCATACATATAAGTGAGGATTATGGATTCTTAAAAACCCTTAAAACACTTCTGCAACATGCATTTACAATCTGGACAAAGTAGGGAAATGTACTAGTCAAATCGAGCTTCAATCCCCCAGGTGTAGTGGTCAAAGATGGCTCTCCAAATGATGTTAAACCTTTCCAAATTTCAGAACATAGGTATGGTACTGATAAATGAATTTAATGATATCCATGATGTATCATCAATTAGTTCTTATGACCTTCTTCAAATCCCTTAAATCATATGTTTAGATGCAAGTCTTCACATAGGGGGGAAAGCTAGTAATTTTCACCATATGTTATGAAATTCGAAATTTAGGTGCCAAGGACTTGTGAAATGCTAATGAAACTTATTAGGAACATTAATGAAACTCCATAAATAAACAAAATCATAGATAATGACTGATACAACTCGAAATAATGTCTTTTCAAGCTCCGACAACAAGACATAGAGAAAATGGCATCATTTATGCATTGTTTGATATTTTTACATAGTTTCACTTGGTACTTCGAACAAAGAGTCTTATGAGAAGTAAATAAAGAATATATAGATAATAATATAAATAAATGAATATTCATGGACTCTCACAAAGACATCATAATCTCACCAAGGGCGCAATTCCTCACCAATTCCTCCAGGGGCCCAAATATGCAAGAAAATGTGAAAGAGATGCAAGAACAAGTTATAGATGAATGAACCACGAGCTTCCCTAAAAATTCAGCCTGTAACTAAAGACTCCATTGTATATCCAAATGAAAGGTCTGAATGGCCTCTCCAATTTCCAATTAGGATGGGAATCTTTCACCCTCGAAATTGGTGCCAAGGCAAGTAGACTAGCTCTCTACTAGCTCTTCTCTCCAAATGAAAAATGTAAAATTTTCAAATGTTTGTCTTCTTCTTTGTTCCTGACTTTTATAAACTTCCTAAGGCTTCCCCAATTCTAAATCCATCCATGAGGTTCATGCCAACTCAATTTGGGAAGAGATTCCCAAGTATGCCACTTGTCCTTCCTGTTCTAGCCTCCTCCTTCACCAATTTTGAATAGGTGTCTCTTTGGATGCCCTAACTCACTTGGGCACATTCTTGGAGGCTAATTTTAGCCCTGACATGTCATGTATATCAGATGTCATCCATCAGGTCTGATTTTTCAGAAATTTCATAGGCATCTGCAGCATTGGTGTCATAGAAGCTAGGGAATCTAGCCCAAGTGTCCCACTAGCTCCACAATGCCTCTTCCTCTCCCATGGGAGTCACTCTTCCTCTAAATTTCAACCTCATTGAGTCATTCCAGGTAATATTTCCTTCCAGCTACCCCAAGATTATTGGATTCCACCTTGGATTCGAATGGGTGAGAGCAGAATGCCATGTGGCATGAGGAATCTAGCCTTATGGGGGTCCCATACCACCTATGTGTCTCCATGACCAAGTGCCATCTTATTTTCTCATCATACGTATTTTTTTTTTCCTTCATCATATATTTATTCCAAACCCAAAGTCCCTTTGGGTTTATTAGTCTCCTTATTCCAATTTTAATGTCTCCACTCCAACCTCAGAAACTAGTAGATCGGTGGAATTTTCTTTTTTTGGAATTTATTTGAATGGGGACATTACATAATCCGGTAATTTTTTTGGTTAAATCCAAATTTAGAAGCATTTAAATTGTGTTTTTAATGCATAAATGGATTTAACACCCTCAAATACCCCCATGGCACTCATATTATGAAATTTCCACAACTAATATATGTTACTCTAATATTTTTTAAATATTTCCAACGGAAGTCCAAACAAAACAAACCAGGAAATATACTCGGAAAAAGTCGAAAACATAGAATATTTAGACTAATGCATATATTTATGCTACCCTCTTTTAGCCAAGAAATATAATCTTATTACCTTAACTATAACTTGAATTTATGCTAGGAATCCCCTTGTCTTTCATGTTAATTATAGCGTACTTGTGCATTAAGTAACTAATAGTAACCATACTCTCTTTTTTCAATGTGGTTCACAACCCCAGAGGATTTTCTACGCCCACGGGAAGAATTTGTAGGGGGGAAACTCAAAGGGGACTCACCCTGCCGGCTCTAATTATAGATCCTAAACTGGTGGGGACATCAAGTGATGCCCTTATATATCAATGCATAGCCACCCGAGGATTTGAACCTGAGACCTTTTTCTTACAACTCGCATCTCTCAACCACTTGAGCTAACCCATCGGGATAATAGTAACCATAATCTCAATAGGTGGTTGAAGAAATTTGAAAATGAGGATTGGATAAGATGTGTTACTTTTAATTTTATGATGCTAAATTATAAAACTCTTTTACATTTTCTCTATTTTCCTCCAAGGTTCTCTAGAAATTTTGGAGCCCCAAACCCAAAAGAGGCTTTCCATCCTTGATTTATCATTTTCTCAATGCTATAGCTACACTTAAAAATTTGATCAAGGTGAACTGTAAGATACTTTATGAATTAACTTCCTCTAAGTCGTTATATATATTCATAGTAAGTGATCTTCATGGATTTCATCACAATAAGTCGTCTTCATGGATTTCATCATCATAACCTTTGTCATATTAGTTTTAATTAACATACCCCTACTAGACAAAAAATATTTGCGATTTTGTAGTTGTTCATCAAGTTCAGAGGGGTACTTCATGAAAAGAAAAATATTGACTCATAGATGGTGTTGGAATATTCTCACCATCATTTTTCATATTTGCATTCCTTCATGCATTTTGCATGCATCCAATCATCATGCATGCATCTGCATGCATCCAGTCATCATTTTGGTGGTATCCCCAACACCTAGAGCCTAATTTCAACTCTCTAGAGCCTGTCTTCAGCCCCTAGTAGCCCTCCTACCTACCTGATGCACCTTTTTTTACTCACCTGCATGACATGTGCACCTTTTCTTACCTACCAGGAGTTAACAGTCAGTTAGAGCATTGATTGACCAGTTCTTCCATTGATTTCTCAATCTAACTGCCAGTAGATCCTAGTTAGCTAGTTCTGGAGTGCCACTTGACCTTCTGACAGCCTCATGCACTCTCCTTGGAGTCTCCATCCCCTGATTTGTGCCTAGATGGTTCTGTTAGACTTAGTTAGACTCATTTGACTGACTATTGACCATTTATGACTACTACTATTGATTGGATGATGTCGCCAATGTTATCCAAGCTAGACACTAAGGATGATTCGAATGACCTCTTGGTTAATTCAAATTCTACTAACAGTTATTATATTGTATTCAGTTTTCACAATGCCAGCTCACAACTGATGTATGATTATATTGCTATTCTCCATTTTCTGTGTTCATGAGTGATTATTGACTACATTCTTCTCTTCTTCTCTGCACTTCTTGAGTGAGTTTTGTGTGAGGTTTGTTACAGTTGTGAGATTTTCCTGCAGATTATCACATGGTATCAGAGCTAACAACAACTATTCGAATTGCAGCCATTGCAGCAGTTCATTAAGCAGCCGTCTTTCATTGAGCACCATAATCCTCTGAATTTCCACAGGAAATCCTGGTGCTATTACCTTGAATTCATTGGAGCAATCCAGTGAGGTCTAGCCAGGTGTGAAGGACTTAGTCATATGTGATCAGTGTCCTAAGGCAATGTTCATTCGAATCGTAGCAAATATCCATCAACAAAATTCTTGTTTTGCAGGTTTATTCATCCATTCGAATTCCTCTTCAATTTGCTCTCCACTACTCCAGATGGATCTAAAAATCAATTCCTCCAACTATGTCGAATGGAAGGCCAAGATGGACATATTCATGAATTCCAAGGGCCTCTCCAGAATATTGTATGGAACTGTGGTCAAACCTCTCAATGCAATAGAGAAATCCAAGTACTTGGATAGGCTTGATGAAGCAGTAGGATTACTTCTTCTCTCAATTTCTGAAGATATTCACTTCCATATCATTGATCTAACATTTCCAAAAGAGGTTTGGGACAAGCTCAAATCCCTCTTTGGACAGAAAGATGATTTGAAAGGTCATAAATTGGAGAATGAACTCATCTCATTGAGTCCTGAAAGCTTCGAATCCATCAATGCTTTCTTAACCAAGTTCAAAAGCTTGATTTCACATTCGAAGAGATATGAGATAGTGAAAGAAGACAAACAACTCATACTTGCCATTCTATCAAAATTGGGGCCAAATTTCTCAATTTTTGTCTCCACATTTCAGTCAGCTAAGATGTCCATTCCAAAATGGAAGTTTCCTACACTTGATGACTTCATCCAATATCTCACACAAGAGGAGGAGAAGTTAATCTCCATGGGAATGATAAAACCAAAGTTGGATTCGGCCCTTATAGCTGCTGAGGACAAAAGAGAGAATGCAAAAGGAAATATTTTTTTTTTGAAAAGAGAGCGAATGATACAAAGCCAAGAGATGTTCCATATCAGTCAGATGGGGCTTCGAATTCAAAGAAGACCAAGCAATCTCAGAAGGAGAGATCCAAGTGCATCTATTGTCGTTGAGGATTCCATCCTGAGAGTTCTTGTATGAAGAAGACTATAGACTTGATGGCTCAGTTACTTGAGAAGAACAATCTACCTATACCTACATGTGCAAGGAAGAAAGATACTAAACCTTCTAGATATGAGGATAAAGAGAGTTTCCATGCCCTCATGGAAAGTGCATCAAAAGAATCCTCCTTCATCATAGATTCAGGATCATCAAGACATATGTCTTCCTCCAAATATCTCTTCTCCAACTTCGAATGCTCAGTTGGTTCTTCCATCATGTTGGGTAATGATTCTAAAGTCTCCTCTGAGGGGATTGGAAGGATCAATCTTGACCATGGCTACTTATCATATGTGCTCTATGTTCCTTCTCTCACAACAAATCTACTTTCAGTGTACCAAATGACTCATATTGGAGATCCCAAGAGAGTGATCTTTCTTCCAAATAAAGTCGAAATACAAAACATGGTTTCAGGTTAAATCATTGCAAAAGGAGTTGCAAATCACAACTCTAAACTGAGTTCTCACACTTCTTACCTCTCTCAAAGCAATCTGCTCTCCATACTCACGCCAATGAAGAAAGCCGATTGTGGCATGAAATATTTGGGCATCTTAACTATCAATACTTGCATGACATGCATACAAAGGAGATGGTTGATGGGCTTCCCAAGATCAAATTTTCCAAGGGAAACTATCGTGGTTGTTTGATGGGAAAGCGTCCTGAGAATAAATTTGAGAAGGGGAAGGCAAGGAGAGCCTCTCATCCTCTAGATGTCATCCATAGTGATGTTGCTGGGCCATTTCTAGATATATTTCTAAGCAAAGCAAGCGGGTATATACTCACTTTTATTGATGATTATTCCATATTTACATGGGTATATTTCCTTAGATTGAAATCAGAAGTATTTGGATTCTTCAAGTTTTTCAAGTCTTCTGCAGAGATATTTTCAGATAGGAGGATTAAGTCCATTTGCACTGACAATGGAGGTGAGTACATTAAGGGTGATTTTCAAACCTGTTGTGTTGAAGAGGGTATTGAGATGCAACATATTGTTCCCTATACACAACAACAAAATGGTGTAGCTGAAAGGAAGAACATAACATTGAAAGAAATGGCCACTTGCATGCTAAAGTCGAAAGGGTTGCACCCTAGTCTTTGGGCAGAAGCCATGAACCATGCCTCCTATCTTCAGAATAGAGTTCCTCACAAAGGACTCAGTGACATTACTCCTTTAGAAGCATGGATGGGATACAAACTTGATGTATCTCATCTTAGAGTGTTTGGATCCAGAGCATGGGCAAGGATTCCAATTGACAAAAGGAGAGAACTAGATCCACAAAGAAGAGAGTGCATTATGGAGGGCTATGCATTGGATGCAAAGGCCTACAAGCTTCTTGATCCTAATACCATGACCACATTCCTAGAAAGGAGTGTACAGTTTGAGGAATGGCCTCTCCATGATACTCCTTCTGTTGAGCAAGATAACTTTCCTACCACTCCTCCTTTGATTTATGATCAAGAGAGTGAAGCATCATCACATGAGATTTCAGATTCAAAATATGAATATGGTGATGATGAAGAGTGAATGTTGGATCCAGATCCACAATAACATGAAGATATAGAAACTGATGATGAAGATGAGCGAATGGGAGATCCAGTTGCACGAGAACTCGATGATATTTCACATGATGATCCTCCTCTTCCTCGATGGGAAGCCATAACTCTTAGATCTACCAGTGATTTAGTTAGTGATCCAACTGATCGACGAAGAACTAGATCTAATTTTCAGAATGGAAGGTTTCATCCTTCTCACATTACTGATCCATTTCAGATCGATCGATCCTTCTTTGGAAAAGAAGGACACTTGCCTCCTTCCAGGTTGAGTGATGACATGCTGCATTAACATCCTTCAATCTATTTTGAGGGAGGGATTTCTTCCCACTGGGTTTTCCCGCTTTCCTCATTTATTATTTAGATTGTTCTATGGGGTGACTTTTGGTCTCAGTCACCAGGGCCCTATTTTTTAGTTTTCAGTTATTACCTCATAGTATAGCTTGCAGGTGGGTGTTGGAATATTCTCACCATCATTTTTCATATTTGCATGCCTGCATGCATTTTGCATGAATCCAGTCATCATGCATGCATCTGCATGCATCCAGTCATCATGCATGCATCTGCATGCATCCAGTCATCATGCATGCATCTGCATGCATCCAGTCATCATTTTGGTGGTCTCCCCAGCACCTAGAGCCTAACTTCGGCTCCCTAGAGCCTCTCTTCAGCCCCCAATAGCCCTCCTACCTACCTGATCTGCCTTGTTTTACTCACTTGCATGACATGTGTGCCTTTTCTCACCTACTAGGATTTAACAGTCAGTTAGAGCATTGACTGACCAGTTCTTCCATTGATTTCTCATCCTAAATTCTTGTAGCGCCAAGTTAGCTAGTTCTGGAGTACCACTTGACCTTCTGACAACCTCATGCACCCTCCTTGGAGTCTCCATCCCCTGATTTGTGCCTAGATGGTTCTGTTAGACTCAGTTAAACTCATTTGACTGACTATTGACCATCTATGATTGCTACTACTGATTGGATGATGTCTCCAATGTTATCCAAGCTAGACATAGAGGATGATTCGAATGACCTCTTGGTTAATTCAATTTCTACTGATAGTTATTGTATTGTATTCAGTTTTCACAGTGCCAGCTCATAGCTGATGTTTGATTATACTGCTATTCTCCATTTTCTGTGTTCATGAGTGATTATTGACTACATTCTTCTCTTCTTCTCTGCACTTCTTGAGTGAGTTTTGTGTGAGGTTTGTTACAGTTGTGAGATTTTCCAGCAGATTATCACAGATGGTGAAACTATGGCCTATTTGTCTCATCAAGAAAACAATTCTTGTAGATAAAATTTCTTTATTCCGTGCAAACACTAATAAAATAAATTCAATCTTTGATTACTTATAATAAATGAATTTCAACCTTTGATTACTTATTTATATGTTATAGTTCATAGTTAAGAAAATACAAACAGAAAAACACATATTTTTGTTCCAACTTCAAGTTATTAAGCTAGAAACAATAGCATACGATCTTATCTATAAATGCAAACCTAAAACTAATTATTTAAATGGAAATGCCAATTCCCAACACTTCTGAACAATTAACAAATGCACAAACACTTCAAACTTCCATGTTATGTAACCAAGGAATCCTTGATTCTTTGTGAATGGTAGGAATCTGTATTTTCCATGTGAAAAAAAACTTCCATGTACAATATCTCATTCTCAAATCATATCCCATCTACCATTTGCAATTTGCATTCATTGCTCATCAGAGAACTTTGTAGATGTAAATTAAAACATAGTGGTTGTAAAGGACTTATATATATATATATATATATATATATATATATATATATATATATATATATATATATATATAACTCCAACCATTTGTACTTGCACAGACCGAGCACATATAATCATATGAAGCGGACAAAATCCCAATGTGATGTAGCAAATACATTACACAGCATTAAATTGTCTCAATGATCTAGTAAATATAAAATGACAACCAATGATACTACAGTTGCTATCTCTAACTACCAATAAACATTTTTAGTGCTCAAGCAATTAAACCAACATGTAGAATCATATAACCATTATATGGACACATTGGCTTCTATCCCAAACAATAGATTGAAAAAACACAAGATCGACAGACCATTCTACAAAATTATTGTTGTGTATATTCTCTCAATCAAAGCAACCAATTAATAGTGTATTGTGTATACATCATTCATCTAATGGATAAACTATTAATATCACTATGCTAAGTATTCATACACAAACCCACAACGAAGAATAATCACATAACTAAAATGTTTCACACATAAATCAGCCATGTGAGACAACTATTTACCTGGTAAACCCAATTTGGGAAAACCAATTCTGAATTGCGATGCCCAAATTATTTTTACATGGTATAGAGAGTAGTGTTGGAATATTCATCTATATTGAGAGTGGAGGGTGAAGCAGTATATGTCATATTTTAACAATAAGATCTCATTAATTTCAATGTAATCAATCATCACATACACATGAGATACAAATATTTAACGTGGAAATTCAACAAAGGAGAAAACCACAGAAATAATTTCTTTCAATAAATAATGATTAGAATAATTTTCCAGCATCAACTACAAGAAGGCACCAACCCCTTTGAATCTTCAGCACCAAATCCGTATATTTTCGAGCACCAAATGAAAGGAATCACCAACTCCTTGGATTTTCCAATGTCAACTAGAAGGAGGCAACAACCCCCTCAATTTTTCAGCACCAACTGAAACGAAGATCCAACTCCCTGCCTTGCACCGCCTTGCCACCCAATTTTGTTATATTTCTATTCCAATGTAATTGTTCCGTTATAATTGTTCTGGTGTCCAATGTTTCTTTCCCAATGTCGGATGTACGGGATGTTTCTGTTCAGATATCTCTACTTCTATCCCGAATCACTAATATGTTGACGTTTCTCTCCTGATGTTGTTGTTCCGATGTCATATGTTTCTGTTCAGATATATTTACTTCTATCTCGATGTCGCTATTTCAATCTCTGACATTTTTTCCCGATGCCGTTGTTCCAATGTCGGATGTTACCTTGGGTTCAATACATTGGTACTATTTATATGAACTTTCCACAAACAGTCCTGATGTCTGTTGTCTGATATCCGATGTTAGCCCAGGTTCAATATGTTGGCACTGTTTATCTAAAATTTCCACATACCATCCTGATGTCCAATGACTTATATCCAATGTTACCTCAGGTTCAATACATTGGAATTTTTTATCTAAGTTTTCCATAGTCCATCCCACAATATCTAATTCAATTGATAACATTTTCGGGTCCACGACTTCAGAAACTGTTCGTTGTAAAATTTTCTCTTCCAATATGTACTTGCCAGTTTATCCAATTTAATAAAAAATATTCATACGTTCTCTTCAATTGTTACAGCGTAATTTTCCACCTTGTGAGCATCAGCACTCTTTGGCCTGCAGGATCCATTTCATTGACTCAGATCCACTTTATATCCTTCAGACACTATTTTTCCCTATTTTTTCCCTTGTACGCTAGCTGCATCATTACAGTGGGTGTACCCACGAGTTGCATCACTATAGCCCGCGGGTAGCATGTAAAATGGTAAAAATCACTAGTTTATTACCTTTTACTCCCAAAAAGTAGTCATAGGGTGACCTTTGGCCCTCCATCTGCCCCGAAATGCCTCGATGTGTCCTTTCACTTACCTTTGGGAGGACTATATATTGAGCACATATGGCTTATGGACGGGAGGAGAAAGAAGAGCAAGAGAACTCTAGTGGATTTTTGCCCTATCTTGAGTCTACACTCATTGATCCTTGTAGTTGTGAACCCCTTATGTTCACCTTCCAAACTCCTATCATAGTTTGAGTTTGCCATTCCATGGAGAATTGAAGTGGTGGAGGCGCAAGTGGATTGACCCAGATCTTGGTTCAGATTGGTTGCCGGCAAGAGGTCGTATCACATTGTACTTCTTGTTGTTTATTAATAGAAATACTCATATTCTCATCCATTAATGTTGTGAATGTTGTTTATACTACATTGGGTTGAATTTGTTTATAATATCGTGGACCATTGCTATTGATGATGTTAATGTCGTTTATATATTATATGCGCTTGTTGTATATTGGCTGTCAAGACTAATTTGCCGATTCAAGTGCACGGATTGAAAGCTCCAACGGGGATCTACATCAAACATTTGGATCAAGGTTGGTTGCATTCTTCATTATCTTAGCATTGTCATTTATATAGCATAGTACTGAGAATTGAGTTAATTTCTGGTAGTTAGCTATCTGTTGTGGTCTACCCCAAGACATAGTGAGTTTTCTCCAACATAGAAATGGCAACTCCGTTGGGGAAAACATCCATTTTTGGGGATTTTTGAGCATTAGTCCTTATTTAGAGTTGTTGTTTGTCGAAGCTCTGTGTCACTGATTGGCCGTTGAGATACACTATAGAAAAATGGTTTTTTTTTAGCCATTGGACTCTTTGTTTTCCCATTTTCCTTTGCTTACCTGCAGGTGAGCTTAGCTCTACCCGCATACACCCGCCTCTGTTTACACTACTGCTCGCGGGTACCTACAGGTATTCCTTCGATAGTAGCATACAGCTCCGGATTTGGTTGATTTATTACTTTTGGTTGTTGCTGGGTTGGCTTTGGATGATCCTGAGTCTTTGTTGGCCTGATTCTTGACTGTTCCATGCCTTGTTTGTGACCAGAACTCTTCTCTTCTCTTGGTTGAGCCTTGTTTGTGACCAGAACTCTTCTCTTCTCTTGGTTGAGCCTTGTTGGTTTTTTACCTATCTTTGGATTTAGCCTTGTTGGTTTTTTCCTATCGAGCTCACTACGTTGGCTGAGTCTTACTATTTGGGATCTACTGGGTTGTCTTAGTGATCTCCTTGGCATATCAGTGACTAGATAGTAGGATTTTGCTTGCATTTTTCATTTCCTTATATTGAAAAATACAAAAAAAAAATACATATAGTTTTGCATTTTCCTTTTGCTTATAAGAGATAATACAAAAAAAAAAAATTATTTTATGTACTGCATCTTGCATTGAGTGCTTGCTGCTTTCATTTAGGTTCTGCTTGTGCATCGAAAATATAAAAGAGTTTCATTTTTATTTCGAAACTGCTAGATTGATTTTGCATGCTAGTGGCATTGTTTTTATTGGATAGATGAGTCTAGGATTTGATGATTTTGCATACTATTGAGTCATATACATCAGTAGTTTCATGATCATATCCTTTGAGTAACCAAAACCATTAAAATTAACGCTTAATCTTAAAATTGATTAGACTGATTTTATTTATAGGGTACACCAACTAGCATAGGTTTAGAGTCTTGGAATAGATTATTATGAGTTAACAATCCAAGACTACTAGACGAAACATTAGGTGTCTGACCAGGGAGTGGAGGAATCCATGGTATACATCGGTGTTCTCAGAAAGCTCTACTCAAACCAGAGTTAAGCACGAGGTCACGGGAGGTTGGTTGAGGAGATATCCCTCCAATACTGGATGAACGTGGGAGATATTTCCAGGGTTTGTTCGTATCTAGGGGTACCGGAGGTTCGTCCTCTTGTGCTTCGGGCTTAGATACCCTGCCCATACGATGGATCCCACCTGCGACTGTCCCCCTAAGCATTGGTTATATTGTGGTGACCATAGTTTCCTTACCTAGGTATTGCATAGGGTACTTGCAGTCGTTATGCTGTTTGTGTCATGAGTCAGATAGGGGTCGGACAACACAGTTTTCGTTGTATAGGGACTTGACCCTATGCACGTAGCGAAGTTTGGGGGCCATTGTAACTAATTCTATTACCTCCGGCTATATTTTTGGAGTCTCAAGCCTCTCCTAGGCGAGACATACCGGCTCTAGTGTCAGGAGCTCATTTAGCCACTCTGTTTGTTTGCTCTTGGGTATAGTTTCTCTAGGTGTGTGCTTTTGATTTACTATTTTTTTATCGATAGTTGGCCTTTAGGGAACGTTTTGATTTTATAGTCTCTCCGGAGATATCGTGGCACGAAGTCCTGCTCCCCGTCAATATCATCGGTTGGCTGGTTTACCAGCTGCCTATCTTTCACACCGTGTCAATAAGGGACGCCACCGGGGTCCCTCCGAATCTTCAGATTCTTACTAGACATACATTATCGACGCTATGACTGCACATTCTGACACGAGAGAAATCATGACCAGTCCATCGGGTAGAGTTGAGCACACTTCAGACACCCCTACTCCTCATGAGGCGTGGGGGGGTGATCCACCTGAGACCCAACCTAGCTTGTTTGGTCCAAATCCACCCGAGGATGACCCATTCGATCCTTAATATCCACATAATTATCTTTACGGGATACCATAATTACATGATGACACAGGCCCTATGATCAACCCTACCACATTCTCATATGGTATGCTGAATTACACCACAGTTGATCCTTCCACTGTTTTTGGTTGTCATGTTGGCGCCATTCATGGTGTTAGCAACACTGCACCCACTGGGGGAAATACCCTCACTGGGGGAACCAAGTTGTACACTCACACACATAGTATGGGGACCGGTCATATTCCTCCTAACAATTCTAATGTTGGAAGAGGATCGCGTCCTAGGGCTACCCAACCTAATAGGAACGTTGTTCGCAACACGACTAACCATCCACCACCTAATACACATGCCGCTACCCTTCAACCTAGGACCACTTTTGCAAATGTTAATGCTCCTCCTAACCACAAGGGTGGACATATATTGCATACTTTTGCGTCCACTTCCACTACTAGTAATACTAATGTAGGAGGTGGAAATATATCCTTTCCTCATGGTCATAACGCCACCATTCCTGCTACTAGTAACACCAATGTTGGGGTTGGGAATACATCTCATGCTTATGGTCACCACACGACTGCTCATGCTAATCGTAATGCTAAAGGTGGGAACATACCATACCATTATGGTCATTACAACACGGTTCTTGCTACGAATAGTACGTATATGCCCCATACTTATGGTGGCAACCCTTACTACAACACAGTCGGTGCTGACCACTAGTATAACCCACCTCAATATGGTGCCCAAAACACTTATATACCTGCTTACTCTCATACGGGTCAGCTTAGAGGAGGTTATCAACCTTATGGCCATGGTCAAGCTTATGGTCCGTCAGGTCCTCATTTTTAGCAGTTTAATGCTCATGGTCAAGATTTTGGTCCACCTTATAATTTGGTTCCATTCAACCAACCTTTTATGGGGGCTTATAATCAAGCTTTCTAGCCACAACTCCCGTTCCTTGCACGTTTGAATCTTACTGATCTTTCGAAGTTCATGAATGATCCAGTGTGTCACGACCCTAATTGTCCTCCGGTCCCTACCAAGCTCCCTTCGGACATTCCTAAGTTTGAGGGGAAGGGTGGTGAGGATCCGGGTGACCATGTCACAACGTTTCACCTTTGGTGCTCCTCCAACTCATTGAATCATGATACCGTTAGAGTACGACTATTTCAACGCACCCTCATAGGGGCAGCTGTGAAGTGGTATGTTGATTTTCCTAGGAACACTTATAGGGGATTCAATGAGATTGCTTTGGTTTTCTTGGACCATTTTCGGTTGCCGGTTCGCTATGACACTGGTACTGAACTTTTGTCTACCTTCTGTCAGAATAAGGCCACACATATTTCTGACCATATTCAAGAGTGGCGTCGGCAGAAGAGGTTAGTGAAAGCCAACATTCCTCCATAGTTTCTGTTGGAATGGTTCCTCAACTCTCTACTCCCATATATTGCTAAGGATGTTTCGATGTCTGGCATTGTGACTAAGGAACAAGCCATCTTGAAATTCCAGCAGTTAGATTTACTATACTCTCAGTCTAGCATTTTGTATGACATTATTGCTAACGCACCGCGAACACGCCATGAGCCCAAGTCAGTTCCTGGACCGCATGCCGATGGCATCATGGGATCCGCAAGCACTCACCCTGTAGATTTGGTGGCTAATCAAATGTAAAATTTGTCGCTAAACCAGTCTACTTACGGACAGGTTCACACCTTGTCCACTTCCACCCCGTCGTCTGATGTACACAGTGTGTAATCGACGAACCCATCAAGTAAACAACAACCTGGTGGTTAGAAAAGGGAAGAAACAACCATAAGGGTTTCAATACCCCTCGTAAGGAGAATGCAAACCCTCCTCAGGAAGGAGGAAATGATGGTGAGGACCGTAAACCTAGGCGTAAGGTGAAGTTTTCTTGTAAGCTTTGCAGGGAAGATCATCTTACTCACTTATGTCCTCGAATTGAAGAAGCATCGAAGCATTTGGCACAGAGCCCAACTATGTTGAAGGATCCCCTCCCTCATCACCAAAACATGGCTTCGCATGCTCTCGCCACTGGTTATGGACCTAATGAGACTGCAACATCTTCTTCCAATACTAGTGGTTATGGATGTGTGAATATGGTTCAATCGAAGGTTAGTGTTGCTACTTGTCAATGTGATTATGGTGCACCACAACCTAATATGGGGAATGAGCCTTCCCCTCCTCCTGATAATTCCTTGCATATCGAGAAGCCCTCTATTATGCCGTAGATACCAAAAGGTGTTCTTAAGCGCTCTACGCATAATTCCAATGCCCGAGCCACCCAGAACTACTCTATTATAGAAGATTTGATCCAAAATCCATGTGCCATGTCGGCTCTTGAAGTTTTGCAGGCGTGTCCTTCTCAAAGGCATGCCCTTTTGAGTGCATTAGGAGCTCAGGATGGGAAATCCCAATGTTATCAAGTTCGACACTACTGATATTCAACCTCGCTTACCTTACCACATGGATTTTAAAATCCATGTGGAGTGCCTTAATAATTTCGTCAAAAGAACGATGGTTGACAAAGGTGCTTCTGCCTCAGTGATGTCGTTAGCTTGTTGGAAAGCTCTTGGCTCTCCTCCTCTACTCACGTCTAGAACCATGCTCACTGCATTTGATGGTCGGTTATTTAAGCCGCATGGGATTATCCCTTCCCTTGTTGTCCGCTTGGGGGGTAAACCTGTGCCTATTGAAGTCGAAGTGGTTGATGCACCCATCAACTGCAACCTTTTACTGGGTCATAATTGGATGTACGCTATGAAAGCTGTCGCGTCTATTGTATTCAAGATTATTTTCTTTCCACATGAAGGCAAGATAGTGACAATCGATCAGCTGGATTTCGTTAATCCTCCTCCTGAAGCATCCATGGGATCTATAATCCCGCAGGTTACAAATTCTCAGCCGACAACTGGGAACATGGGTGTTGGTATGTACCCTTCATTGATGGGATCTTACGATTTCCCTGCACCCGTTAATTTTATTAGAACCATTTCTGACAATGCGTCTCCTCCTTTGCATAATGTATCGTTTTGGACTTCATATTTTGATGATCGATGGACTTTACCATCCACGAGTTCTACGTCTGAAGAAATTGCGCATGTTGGGATGTCTATGCCACTGTCTGTTGCTGAGCTTGCTTACCAAGATATTCAACAAGTCACTTCAGAGCCGGATCTCTCTTCTTCACGGATAGGGGAAGAAGATCGCATTATGCTGCCCACGTGTGCAGTCAACCCATCTTGTTCACATGATTTCCTCAATGGTATTCTACCTTTAGATGAAATTTTTATCGAGGCCATGAATGGTAATGACAAGCCTTGGGAGGATTCTCATCATCAATTTTATTTCGTTCCTACCCTTGATCTTATTGAACGAGATGAGCCTCGAGTATAACCTTCCATGCATTTGTATTTTGATCCAGGCATAGTTTTTTCTAGCCCCGGTTTGACATTAAAGTTTGATCTCCCTAGTGATGAGTCTGTAGACTCTCTTATAGATATGCAAATCGGTGATCTTGATGAGTTTGATTCTACTTCTAGAATTTCCAACTCCCGTGATGATGAATTTTCCACTGCAGATTCCTCCATGTCCTTAAGCTTTGCTCTTCATTCTGAAGTTGATCATTTTGGCCCCTTGAGTGTTGGTACTATGGCACCTTCATTGGTTAGCTCTCCCTGCATTATGTCTGAGGGTGATAATAGTGAAGTTGAAATTTTTTCTACCACAGTGACCTGTATCATATTTTTCTTTACGTACGTTTTAGAGATGATCTTGGTACTTATGTTTCTTGGAGACAAGATTCTTAGTTGGACTTATACTTGTTTACTGGTCCTTTTTGACATTTGCTTCGGTCATGGTAGGCATATTCAGAACCTTGCATATAGGTTTAGGCCTCCCCATTGTTATGATGCATTTGAACCTATTACTATTCGAATTCGCAGACACCCCCTGAGTGTCCTTATCTTGCTCATGTTCTTTGCATTATGCATAGCTTTGTTCCATGTGCTTGGAACTAGTCTCACATGTCCCTGACACTCGTCTGCTCCCATTATGAGCATTCTTCCATCTCTCCTTTGAGCTCATTAAAAATAGTAAGGAGGTCACGAGTTTACTTTTTCGGGCTCATTAAACCTTTACGAAAAATATTTTTATAAAGTCTTTTTTAAGCCCTTGTTAGACTTTTTCAAATCAAACAAGATTGTTGAGTATACTTGTCATTTCAGACTCGTTAAAGGATTTGAAGTGACATTCACTTAGGTATAAGTTTACCCCTTTTCCAGACCTTTGTGGATTAATTATGAAAAAAGTATACTCTAGTCATACGTGACTAGAAGAGTTCTTCTCTCATTTTTTTACACTTTTTCGAGTGAGGAGACTAACTTTACAAAAAAGGACTTACGTTTTATGTCGAGTTGTGATTGCATTGCATTATCCTGCTTGCTATTTGAGCCTTGTGCCAGCTCCCACTTACTCACTTATTAGCCATGTGCCTGAGCACTTTACCTTCCGAGCCAAGTAGAGCCTTAATTTATCTTTCACAGCTTGATGACCCTTTACCCTGAGGGAACATTCCCCCTAGTGTCTACATCCTGCATACGCTTCCTTGCATTGATAATAGGTATGTTCCACTGCTTGGGACTAGTCTGCTCACTATTTGACACTCGTTCCCTCACTTGTTGTACTATAAGCAATTTTATTCTTTTTCAAGCTTTCTCCAAATATGAAAAAGACCAAAAAAATCAAATATTCCAAAAATACGGACGGGATTATGGTTACTACTTCTAGTTGGCAGTTGTTGTGTCACCTTTGAACAGAGCAGTCATTCCACTCCATACATTATGAGTCGAGACTATAGTTGGACCTTAGGAGCTGTACTTGTTTATCAGTTTACTCCACTGATTGGTTAAGCTTCCAGTCATTATGGAGCCCTTTGTGGTGCCTCCTACATCACACAGTCTATATTGAGTCTATGCTACCTGATTCTATCCATCTACTCATGCTCTTGTTCAAAGGATGTCCCAAAACTAGAGTCGGCCACTCCTCATATTTCTTGACTATTGCATGTCGGCCATCCTTATTAAGTCAGTCCATTTCACTTGAGATCTTCCAAATCTTTCAGCATAGCTGGTACCTCGTGCTGGTTGATGGGGGATGCCTTAGTTCCCTCCTTCCAATGAGTCTCGTTCCGTCGACTTCAACCCATTTATTCCGGGACTTGAGGCTTAGAGTTCGGTTGAGTACCTTGAGGCTTCCATTCATTAGTGGCAGGTTCTCTCGCCATCGACAGTTTTGGGAATACATCAATGTCCCCTGATCGATGGATTCATCCTAGTGTTTGACTTCAACACATCTATTCACACTCCGATGATTGTACTCAGTGCCTTGATGCCCATTTTCATTATTGGTGGGTTATCTCACGTATGTTAACAGTATACATCATTGACCGGTAATCAGGCGATGTCACATCAGGTTCGACCTCAACTCCTTTATTCACTTGATGGGACTTGCACCATCGAAGACTTGTGTAGAAGACCCCAGGCGATAGTGGCATTCAGTATGCTACTTATGATTATGACTTTACATATGAGATATCACCTCTCAGATATCGGCAGTTTATACCTCCGGTTTGCACCAATTGTTTCCTTTTCAACAGGAGACCATATATTATTATAGAGGGATCATGGATATGATCACTTATGACATATATTCATTATGTACTTCCTATTCATGGCCATTTTATCATATTGTTGTACTATACCGACATGTATTCAAGGATATTATTGTATTATGACGAGTGAGTTGCTCCTTCCACTTGTGTCTCCATCACTCCACTTCTGAGATTTATAATGTATTTCGGCCATCGTAGCATTAGTCTCTGACCTTACACATTAGGGGGCATATGTTACAGCGTAATTTTCCACCTTGTGAGCATCAGCACTCTTTGTTCTGCAGGATCCATTTCACTGACTCAGATCCACTTTATCTCCTTCAGACACTAGTTTCCCCTATTTTTCCCCTTATACACTAGCTGCATCATTACAGTGGGTGTACCCGCGAGTTGCATCACTATAGCCCGCGGGTAGCATGTAAAATGGTAAAAATCATTGGTTTATTACTTTTTACTCCCAAAAAGCGGTCATAGGGTGACCTTTGGCCCTCCACCTGCCCCAAAATGCCTCGATATGTCCTTTCACTTACCTTTGGGACGACTATATATTGAACACATATGGCTTATGGATGGGAGGAGAAAGAAGAGCAAGAGAACTCTAGTGTATTTTTTCCCTATCTTGAGTCTACACTCATTGATCCTTGTAGTTGTGAACCCCTTATGTTCACCTTCCAAACTCCTATCATAGTTTGAGTTTTCCATTCCATGGAGGATTGATGTGGTGGAGGCGTAAGTGGATTGACCCAGATCTTGGTTCAGATTGGTTGCCGGCAAGAGGTCGTATCACATTGTACTTCTTGTTGTCTATTAATAGAAATACTCATATTCTTGTCCATTAATGTTGTGAATGTTGTTTATACTACATTGGGTTTCATTTGTTTATAATATTGTGGACCATTTCTATTGATGATGTTAATGTCGTTTATATATTATATGCGCTTGTTGTATATTCGATGTCAAGACTAATTTGTAGATTCAAGTGCACGGATTCAAAGCTCCAACGGGGATCTACATCAAACGTTTGGATCGAGGTTGGTTGCATTCTTCATTATCTTAGCATTTTCATTTATATAGCATAGTACTGAGAATTGAGTTAATTTCTGGTAGTCAGCTGTCTGTTGTGGTCTACCCCAAGCCATAGTGAGTTTTCTCCAACACATCAATCTCTTTGCAAATTCACCTTACTGTGCATATTCCACCTCTGCATGTTCACCTGCTAACCCATAATTCATTTAGCCACGTAATCACATTCTGCAACCTTCGATTGAGCCCAAAGTTTAACTTATTTATCGCCTGCACAAAGCAAATTAAAGACCCAAAAAATCAAGCTGTGAAATAATCTTGGATTGATTTCATCTTCGTACCCTCTTCATGCCTCAGAGATCAATTTTCTTCACCTTTTCCACACAGAAAAAAGAATTTAATCAATTTGTATTTATACACTTGTATTTGCGTTTTGGGGGCCGACTTATTTTAGCTTGAGGTTTTTGGATTTGATTGAGTTGACTAATCATGAAATGTGGGAGACCCAACCCATGGGTAATATTCCATAAATCATGGTATTTCAATCTACTTTGAGTGCTTCCAATATTGTTTGTTCCAGGCTTCATCTTCACATATTTTCAGCAGATTCATGATCTCTCTTTGACATAAATGATAGCATTTCTAACAATCTCCTGATTTGTCATTGATGGAAACAATTTCCTCAAATATGTAATCGTCGAGCCCGCAATTCTGCTATATTAATCCCCTTTGACATCAATGGAAAAGGGTTACTCCACTTGGGATTGTACCATATTTGTTATTCAATTTTTCTCCACCTATGCTTATACTTATCCTTGAGGTTTTTCCACTTGAAATCACCTCCTCCTTGAGGCCACCCCCCCTAAACTTGTATGTCTAATTAGGAATGGGGACTACCCCCAGTTTCCATCGAAGATACTCAAAGGTATCTCTAGCATGTGGTTTTATGAATATGTCACTGATCTGTTCCATAGAGCCAACATAGTCCAATTTGAAATTATTTTCTGCAACTTGCTCTCTTAAGAAATGAATATTTATAGGGATGTGTTTTGTCTTTGAATGCATAAAAATATTTATTGCACTAGTGTTATCACACAAGATTGGAATGGGCTCATTGTATTCCACCTGAATGTCTCTCAAGGTTTTCTTCATCCAAAGTGGTTTGGTACAACATCTTGATGAAACAATGTATTCTACCTCTACTATAGAATATTAGGAGACCAAAGATTGTTTTTTGATCAACCAAGACACCAGACATCTTCCTAAATAGAATGTTGCTCCACTTGTGATTTTTATGTCATCAATACTTCTTGTTCAGTTTTCATCTGTATAGGTTGTCAAACTTAGATCATTACGTCTTGGATACCATAGTCCAAAATCCATTGTTCCTTTCTTATATCTAAAAATTATTTTTACAGCTTGTACATCATGAGTTTCCTTAGGAGCTACTTGAAACCTTGCAACTAGTCCTACAACTTGCATAACTTTTATCCTTGAGGTTGCTACATATAATAAGATACCAATCATTGACCTATAAATTCTTTGATTGAATTCCTTTGCTTCATCTTCTTTTCTCAACTTGTAGCTAGTGAACAATATGGGAGTACACACATGTTTACAATCTTCCATGTTGAATTTATTCAACATATTTTTAATGTATTTAGTTCGTGAGATAAAGATGCCTTTGCTAAGTTGTGAAATCTGAAGACCTAAGAAAAAATTAATATCACCAAGCATAGATATTTCAAACTCTTTTTTCATGTCTTTTGTAAACTTTTGGCTCAAACTAACAACATCACTCCCAAACATGATATCATGAACATAAACCTTAATGATAAGAATATTTTCATGGTCGATTTTTATGTAGAGATTATTGTCTACATATCCTATCTTGAACCCTTATTGTTGTAGGTATTTTTCAAGTCTTGAGTACCAAGCCCTAGGATCCTATTTTAATCCATACATAGATTTCTTCAATTTGAGAACATGATCCTTGTTTTTTGATAGTAAGAATCCTTCAGGAAGTTCAATATACATTTGTTCCTCCAATTCTCCATTAAGAAAATATGATTTAACATCCATTTGATAAACTTTAAATTTTTTGGAGAATTCATGATCTAGATTGATATCGGTGGCCACCCACCTATTCTATCGGCTCAAAACAATTTTCCATTTTGGCAATTTTCTAGTAGTTTTTCTATGATTTTTGTGGGTCCTGAACTTTTGGGTCCATTTTGAGGCCCTAAATGATGTTTTTGGGCCTGCAGCATCCCAGACGATGGTCATAGGCTCTTGCTTGGGCCCAATATGTTATTGTACTCATTGTATTCCACCTGAATGTCGCTCAAGGTTTTCTTCATCCAAAGTGGTTTGGTACAACATGTTGATGAAACGATGTATTCTACCTCTACTATAGAATATTAGGAGACCAAAGATTGTTTTTTTATCAACCAAGACACCATACATCTTCCTAAATAGAATGTTGCTCCACTTGTGATTTTTATGTCATCAATACTTCTTGTTCAGTTATCATCTGTATAGGTTGTCATACTTAGATCATTACGTATTGGATACCATAGTCCAAAGCCATTGTTCCTTTCTTATATCTAAAAATTATTTTTACAGCTTGTACATCATGAGTTTCCTTAGGAGCTATTTGAAACCTTGCAACCAGTCCTACAACTTGCATAACGTTTATACTTGAGGTTGTTACATATAATAAGATACCAATCATTGACCTGTAAATTCTTTGATTGACTTCCTTTGCTTCATCTTCTTTTCTCAACTTGCAGCTAGTGAACAATATGGGAGTACACACATGTTTACAGTCTTCCATGTTGAATTTATTCAACATATTTTTAATGTATTTAGTTCGTGAGATAAAGATGCCTTTGCTAAGTTGTGAAATATGAAGACCTAAGAAAAAAATCATATCACCAAGCATAGACATTTCAAACTCTTTTTTCATTTCTTTTGTGAACTTTTGGCTCAAACTAACAACATCATTCCCAAACATGATATCATCAACATAAACCTTAATGATAAGAATATTTTCATGGTCGATTTTTATGTAGAGACTATTGTCTGCATATCCTATCTTGAAACCTTATTGTTGTAGTTATTTTTCAAGTCTTGAGTACCAAGCTGTAGGATCCTATTTTAATCCATACATAGATTTCTTCAATTTGAGAACATGATCTTTTTTTTTTGATAGTAAGAATCCTTCAGGCAGTTCAATATACATGTGTTCCTCCAATTCTCCATTAAGAAAATATGATTTAACATCCATTTGATAAACTTTAATTTTTTTGGATAATTCATGATCTAGATGGATATCGGTGGCTACCCACCTATTCTATCGGCTCAAAACAATTTCCCATTTTGGAAATTTTCTAGTAGTTTTTCTATGATTTTTGCGGGTCCTGAACTTTTGGGTCCATTTTGAGGCCCTAAATAATGTTTTTGGGCCCGCAGCATCCCAGACGATAGTCACAGGCTCTTGCTTGGTCCCAATATGTTATTGTACTCATTACCTATATCTTTCCAACAATCAATTGAGCATCCCAAATGGAGAATGTATGCAAAAGTTATGACCCCGAGAATTCGACTGCTCAAGTAAACATCTTGGGGCATGAAACTTTATGGCGGTTCATCTCCCAGGGTTATGTTTTTGGATGTTTATGATTCCTTCCCTCATGCTTATTATAAATAGGCCCGTTCGACCTCTTTTTATATTCAACTTGTCATGAATGAGTGTAGTCATCACATCTCTTCTCAGAGATAAGCTATCACCATTCTAGCTACTTTATTTTACAGTCAATTATATTTCTTCCATTTAATAGAATTTGTGTTTATTGTATCATTGTGTTCCTTAGAATATATATGTGTATGTGGTTCTATATCTGTTCTTTCATTTCATTCTCACATAAATCCATATCAATACATAACCCAAGAACATTCTAATAGCTTCTAATTTGGCCATTATTGCAAAAGTTTCCTCAAAGTATACCCCTTCAACTTGAGAATAATCCTTAAACACAAGTGTTTCTTTATTTATGATTAATTGTCCATCTTCATTCAATTTATTCCTAAAAACCCACTTAGTTCCAATTACATTCTTCTCTATGGGCCTTGGGAAAAGTTCCCAAGTCTCACTTTTCTCAATGTGATTCAATGCTTCTCTCATAGAATTTACCAAATTTTTGTCAGTCCTAGTTTCTTCAAAAGAATTAGGTTCTATTTTGGATAGCAAAGAAAAAATTACTTCTCCAGAAGTGCTTTCCAAATTCCTCCTTGTTTCTATACCAAAATTATTATTACCAATGACTAATAAGTCATCGGAGTGATTATTTTGAACATGCCTAGAGAGCGCCTTTGTATTTTGTCTTTTAATTTCTTCTTACTCTTGCAATTCTCCTTACTTTTCTCCTTGTTGTCCTTCTCTCTATTGTTCCTTTTGTTTTCCTTATTCTTGCAACTCAAATATTAGTTGATCATCTTCATATATGAATCCTGATATTTTTTCTTCTTTTATTTATTTGCGAGTCATTGTTTCATCTACCTTCACATTTGGACTCATAACTATCTTGTTTAAACTCAAATTGTAGCATTTGTAAGATTTAATCCTACAATAGTAACCAAGGAAAATACCATCATTAGTTTTGGAGTCAAAATTTCCCAAGTTTTCATCATCTCTCTTGATGTAGCATTTGCTCCCAAACACCCTAAAATGTTTAACTATTGTTGGTATGCCTTCCCATATTTCATAGGGAGTTTTATTGTTGTCATCTCTAATTTGTGCTCTGTTTAAATATGGAAATTCATATGAACTACTTGGGTAAAAAATATATCATATAACTCGAAGTCATTCAACATTGTTCTGGCCATTTCCTGTACAACCTATTCTTTCATTCTACTACTCCATTCTATTGTTTAGTTCTGAAAACTAAGACTTGTCTCTTGATTCCATGTTGTTCATAGAATTCCTCAAATTCATTTGAAGTGTACTAACCCCCATTATTTGATATCAGACATCTCATTCTCAAACAAGGTAGTTTTTAGGGGCGAAATTTTGCCAATTCGCTATTTTTTGGGCATTTTTTCAGAAAGAATTGGAGGAAGAATTGTGTGTTGCGAGATTTCATCAGTAGATTAAAAAAACGTGAGAGAAGGCCTAGAATGACATATATATCAATAAAAAGTAGTTCAAGGATGGAGCCCTGGTTTTGATGTATGAAAGCAAGTTCCTGAAACACCTAGGTAAGTTCATAATGCATTGTTTGGGTCATTATGTCATAAAATTTATCATAGAGAAAGGGACCATTCAACTAGAGAAATTGAATGGGGAAACCCTAGAAGTATTTTTCAATGGGATTCAGTTGAAACCGTATAGGGACAACTGTCCTTTCACGCAATATCCAGAATAAGTTAAAAAAAATGTCGTTGGGGAGAAGGCTCACAAAAGGAAAGCAAGAAGCAAAATCTACACAAATGGAATATAGGAGCATTAAAGATCAGGACAGTAGGGCCATTAAAATCCAACAGAATGGTGAAACGGTGGGGACATGGCATAATTGATTCAGGAGATCGCATGAAGGATTTGGACAGACTAGCAGATCTTGAGTAAATCTAGACTAAAACTAGGTTATCGTACAAGGAGCTAGGATAGAATTAAATTCATAATTAGGCATGAATGTGGACAAGATAGATAGAAGAGGGCTATAAAACCAAGAGTAAGGTGACGGGAATGTTAATTTTTGAGCATTAATTCAATATGATCTAGGATCTTATCTGAGATAATAACAAGCATAGTATATCAATCACAAGAGACAAACACAAGAGACAATAGACACAGAGTTTCCTTGGGGAAAACCAAGAAGGTGAAAAACCCCAATAACTTCCTCAAATATATATAGAGCAATGATACAAAACCCAAGCATAAGAGATAGTCTCCTAGTAGCAGCTTCTCCTCCTCCACTAGTGCGCCACTCTCCAATGAGTGTATAAGTGAGAAAGTGAATGATCAAATAGAGTGCCTCCCGCACTCTATTTATACTTGACTTGACTTGCCTAATAACCTTACTAGGTCAGCCTCAACTTAACCACTTAACATAATGCTGATAGGGCCGACCCCACTAGGGTGGTCTAATAACCCTTTAACCCACATGACTTATATAGGACCGACCCCATCAAGGTGGTCTAATAAACCATCAAGTATAAGTTATGACACTTACAATATAAATGACGACACTTTCGTATAGAGGAATAATAACATCTCTATAGGAATACAATATACATATATGAAATACATTCCGAAGTTACAAATACATCAACACTCCCTCTTAACTAGGAAGGTATTTCTCGACACAGATCTGCTAGCACAAGTCTTCTTCTCTGGATCATCGTCACTGGATCATCGTCATCGTTGCTACTGCTGCTATCTCAATCAATCTCCAATCTACTCGTCATAGAAAGTTCTACAGAGCCAGCCCTTTTTCATGTTGGATGTAGGCCCACCACCTGTAGGTATTCATCATCACTGGCCATACTATGGAATCCTTAGGACTGATTATGTGAGTCAACAAAACCTCAAAAGAGCATCCCGGGACTTTTACGAGCATACTGCTCAACCTATCGGATCTCCTAGGACCTTTTACATGCCACTGCAAAACCTGTCCACGCCCATAGAGTATCATCCTGATACTCATGATCATAATTCACGAAGCACAAGCCAGATGCACATCACACAACACTTACACTCACCGACGTGGGAAGACACACTTCAACCATCTGTGAAAGGCTCAGCACTTATATCTACACCATGGAAAGACACACTTCAACCATGCGAGAATGGGATCACACTTATATCCATAGCCATGGGAAGACACACTTCAACCATGCTAGGAATGGAACAACACTTATATCACAGCCATGGGAAGACACACTTCAACCATGCTTGAATGGCACAGCAATTATATCGCAGCCATGGGAAGACACACTTCAACCATGCTCGAATGGCACAACACTTATATCACAGCCATGGGAAGACACACTTCAACCATGCTCGAATGGCTCAGCTCTTACATCAAAGGCCATGGGAAGACACACTTCAACCATGTCGTAATGGCCGCAACCCTTATATATGCACCATGGGAGAACACATCTACCACCATGTGAGAATGGATCCAACAATTACATCACGACCATGGGAGAACACATCTGCCACCATGTCGAAAAAGCCCGACAATTACATCGCGACCATGGGAGAACACATCTACAACCATGTCAAAAAATCCCATGTGCATCTGTGTCTTCGGAACTCATCACACATAATCCAACTGATTATGCAATTGTTAGGAACCCATGTCTTTACTTTGTTAGTATATTGTTGTTGGACGCATATGCTTTGTAAGTCGTCCCGTAGTATTTGTTGATGTTAGGAACCCATGTCTTTACTTTGTTAGTATGTTGTTATTGGACGCATATGCTTTGTAAGTCGTCCCGTAGTATTTGTTGATCAATAGTTGTGTTATTGTTGTTGGCGCATATGCTTTGTAAGTCGCCCGTAGTATTTTTGATCCATAGTTTGTAACGGCCCATGGTTTCGACCCATAGTATTGGCGCCTCGAATTAGTATATAAGTGTGTGTTGAGACCTATGAAGGCACCGTGAAGTTATTTTTATTGAGCTTGCTCAAAGGAGGTTGCCCCCTCGAAGTGGCCCATGATCAATATAAAGTGATTCTGAGTTCTGTCATTTCTGTTATTTCGCATATTTTCATTAAGTGATTGTTGCAGGTGCCTCATAGTTGATCAATAGTTTGTGTTATTGTTGTTGGTGCATATGCTTTGTAAGTCACCCCTAGTATTGTTGATCCATAGTTTGTAGTGGCCCATGGTTTTGACCCATAGTATTGGTGCCTAGACTTAGTATATAAGTGTGTTTTGAGACCTATGAAGGCACCGTGAAGTTATTTGTATTGAGCTTGCTCATAGGAGGTTGCCCCCTCGAAGTGGCCTGTGATCAATATAAAAGTGATTCTGAGTTCTATCATTTCTTCTATTTCGCATATTCTTATTAATTAATTGTTGCAGGTGCTTCACATCTGGTATTAGAGCACTTTCTTGGGCTCGCTGGGTGAAATTTCTGCCAAATTTTTTTTCGCATCTGTTGCAGGTTCGGATTTGGGAATAATCCCTATCTGCTTAACTGTGGGAAGTACTTGGGCATAAGCCCTAAAACTCATTGTGAGAAGTACCACGAGAACCCCGAAGTAGTTGTCCCATTGAGAGGACCTACCAGCAAAAAGAGCAACGACCCCTACCTGATTGACTAGTTCCCACCCGTGACGTAAACCAAGAGCTGTCGTTTGTGGCAAAGCGGTTATCAATTTTACCTGAGCTTTGGAGTGAGGGGTACTGCCCCAATACGCAAGCCATTAGACAGCATTGGTGGCCGAGTGAAACCCTTGAACTGTTAAGAAGCCGCACACACTTGGGGTCCATATCTATTTTCAGCTGAAATATTGTCGATCACTGCTGTGACATTTTAGATCTAGCTGTTCAGATCCATTTTGAAAGCCGCTGCAAATCCAGCCATTTTCAATCCATTCGGCGCCGTTTCAGATCCCTTTTGAGCTATAGCCGCTCCAGTCTGGAGAAAAAAAAAAAAAACCAGTTTTTTCTCCATATCTTCCTTGTTTTCACTCTGTTTCACTTGAAATTTTTGGGGAACCCCTGTCATCCCATTCTGCATATTTCATTCCTGAGGACCCTATCCCCACTTCCCCTTCCCAAAGCCCGAAATCCCACATTTGTCTATTTTTAGGGTTTGCCATAACTTCCTCAGATTTCACCCAATCACCTTCAAATTTTACCACAGAGTTCCTTTGTGAATTATGCTTCTTTGTCCCCCTCTGCCAACTTTTCCCATTCCTTCACCCCGCTTCTGAAATCCTCATTTTTTGCTTCCCTGTCTATTCGACAGTGTCCAAAACCTAGTCAAACCCCAATTACCCTTCAGATTTTTTCCCAAGTCTAGATTTTCCTTTACTGAAGCAGTTTCTGTTTTTGTTTTCCTACCCAGTCAACCAAAAAAAAAAATCCTGGTTATGGTTGTCACCTGTGCAGGAGCAAAAACCATGGAATAAGCACATGCAGCCATCCAAGCCAAACTCCAGGATCTAGATGAAAAATTTCTCGGCCTCCATCTTGAACATTCAGCTATGAACAACAAACGACAGTCCGAGTCTTCATCAGACAATGGGTTCTCTTCTTCCAGCAATTTTCGTGGTCCGAAGCTTGACTTTCCTCGCTTTAATGGTACTGATCCAACTGGATGGATCTATCGTGCAGAACAGTATTTCAGTCTGCATAATACTTTTGATGTCAACAACGTTCCACTCACATCCTTTCATTTGGAACAAGAAGCTCTTCAATGGTACCGTTGGTACATCAAGGCTCATGAAGAGCCAAAATGGCCAGACTTTTGCCAGCTCCTTTTGCAACGATTTGGTCCTAGTGCTTTTGATGACTTCACAGGAGCCCTCACTAAACTTCGCCAAATTGGCACTGTGAAAGAGTATCAAACCGAATTTGAGAAACTAGCCAACCACACTAAAGGATTGTCTGATGACTTTTACCAGAGTTGTTTTATCAGTGGTCTAAAGGATGCCATCCGCTCTGAGGTCAAAATTTTCTGTCCCAACATAATGATGGAAGCCCTAGGGTTGGCTAAGTTGCAGAAGACAAGATTGCAGCCCAACAACACTCCAAGCCCACTTTTGTTCCCTTCTGAAATATGGGTTCTCAACGACTACCTATACTGTAGGCTCCTTGACCAACTCCTCTCAAGCGTTTGTCTGAAACAGAGATGCAAGCATGCAGAGAAAAGTGACTTTGCTATAATTGTGATGAGAAATTTACTTGGGGACATAGATGTGTTCAGCAAAAGCTCTATCTCTTGGATGTGGATTCTCCACCTACCTCTGAAATTGGTGACGAAGATCCAGAAACAATGGATGCTCAAGTCGACATTCCAGACACGCCTATTGACCCTCCGTCTCAGGATGACCAGCCAGAGATATCTCTCCATGCTTTAGCTGGAATCACCACCCCCCAAACAATGTGGGTCAGGGGTTACTTCAAGAAGCTTCCTGTTACAATACTCATTGATTCTAGTAGCACTCATAATTTCATTGACCCTCGGATCGCCAAACAAGTTGATTGTTTTATCCATCCTTGCTCCAACTTTGAAGTCATGGTTGCCAATGGGGGCACCTTACCTTGCAAAGGGAAGTGTCGAAATGTGCGTATCTCTATGGGAGATTATACCTTGCGCTCTGACATGTTTTCCTTGACCTTAGGCGGATGTGATGTGGTTTTGGGCGCTCAATGGCTACGCACACTTGGCCCTATCTTATGGGATTTTGCTAAACTTTGGATGCAGTTTTCCCTCAATGGACAAAAACACACATTGACAGGATTACAACCAGGTTCTCTCAGCATCATCAGTTCACATCGCATGGAAAAAATCCTCAAGAAGAATTCACATGGTGTCATTGCTCAGATCCATTCCATTCAGATGCAACCATTAGCGGTCTCCACTACTCCTTTGGATCTACAACAAATTCTGGATCGATATACAGGTGTCTTTGCTGAACCAGTGGGATTGCCACCTTTAAGGCCAGAAGACCATCGTATTCAGCTCCTTCCTGGCAGTGTTCCTCCCAACATCAGGCCCTATCGCTACCCATTTCACCAAAAAACAGAGATTGAAATGCTCGTTCGGGACTTATTGAAGCAAGGTATTATTCACCCAAGCACTAGTTCCTTTTCTTCTCTAGTTCTTCTTGTTCGCAAAAAAGATGGGTCATGGCGCCTCTGCATTGACTTCGGAGCACTTAATCACCTCACCATCAAGGATACGTTTCCAATTCCTGTTGTTGATGAGCTTCTTGATTAGCTTCATGGGGCTCACTTTTTCTCCAAGTTGGATCTTCGTTTTGGATATCATCAAATTCGGGTTCATGAGGATGATATCCCTAAAATAACTTTCTGCACACATGGTGGCCATTATGAGTTTTTGGTCATGCCCTTTGGCCTCACTAATGCTCCTTCCACATTCCAGGCCTTAATGAATAAAATATTTCGACCCTACTTGCGGAAATTCATTCTGGTATTCTTTGATGATATCCTCATCTATAGTAAAACATGGGATGAACATCTCCAACATCTGGGTCTTGTCATGCAACTTTTCTCTGACCATCATCTCCACGCCAAGCAGTCTAAATGTGTTTTTGGACAGAAGGAAGTTGAGTATCTCGGGCACATTATCTCAGCACAAGGGGTTCACGTGGATCTTGCCAAAATCGATGCCATGAAAAATTGGCCACATCCTCAGACACTCAAGAGCCTTCGTGGTTTTTGGGGGTTGACTGGCTATTACCGCAAGTTTTTCAAGGATTATGGGAAGATTGCAGCTCCATTAACTACTCTATTGAAAAAGGATGCTTTTACATGGACACATGCTACTCAGTGTGCATTTGACAAACTAAAACAAGCTATGTGTACTACACCTGTTCTAGCTATGCCCGATTTCTCCAAGCCCTTCACTATTGAGAGTGATGCTTGCGGCAATGGACTTGGTGTTG
This sequence comes from Larix kaempferi, assembly GCA_027924585.1. Classification (NCBI taxonomy): domain Eukaryota; kingdom Viridiplantae; phylum Streptophyta; class Pinopsida; order Pinales; family Pinaceae; genus Larix; species Larix kaempferi. Next base: position 4,760,825 of record BSBM01000338.1, on the reverse strand, counting down.
TTCTCCTTCAAGATGAACACCCCATTGCATTCACCAGCAAATCCCTTTCAGGTAACAATTTAGCTGCCTCTACCTATGAGAAGGAAATGATGGCTATTTTGCATGCAGTACAGAAGTGGCGACCATACCTATTAGGGAATCATTTCTGCATCAAGACTAATTAGCAAAGTCTGAAATATTTCTTGGAACAGAGTGTCTCCTCCCCAGCACAATAGAAATGGGTTAGAAAACTCATGGGTTATGACTATGAGATCACTTACAAGAAGGGTAAAGACAATATTGTGGCAGATGCTCTTTCTCGCACAATTGATGCCCAAGGTTCTCTTTCAGCTATTTCTATGCCTATTCCAAATTGGTTGCAATCTGTTCAACAGGTTTATGTCAATGACTCTTCCTTATCTCAAATCATCCAACGCTTGACCAAAAACCCTTCTGCTGTACCACATTACTCTTGGGATGGTGATTCTCTGAGATACAAGGGTCGTCTGGTGCTTCCCCAGAGCACAGATCTTCAACAGGCTGTCTTCTATGAACTCCATGCTTCTCCATCGGCAGGGCACTCTGGGTTCCTCAAAACATATGAATGGGCACAGCGTAACTTCTTTTGGCAGGGCATGAAAAGGACAATTCAACAGATGGTGGCTGAATGTGATACCTGACAGCGCAATAAGGGTGAAACAACACTCCTTCCAGGATTGCTCGAACCCTTGCCCATACCTACACGGATTTGGATAGATATTTCTATGGATTTCATTGAAGGGCTCCCTAAATCTGGCGGGAAGACAGTGATTCTCGTTGTGGTTGATCGCCTCTCCAAATATAGTCATTTTTGTGCTCTCAGCCATCCCTATACAGCCTCCTCAGTCGCTCAAATTTTCCTGGACCAGATCTTTCGTCTTCATGGCATCCCTTCTTCCATTGTCTCGGATCGTGATGCGACTTTCACCAGTCATTTTTGGACAAAACTATTTCGCCACACTGGCACCAAACTGAAGATGAGTTCAGGGTATCACCCACAAACAAATGGTCAGACTGAAATTATCAATAAATGCTTGGAAACTTATCTTCGTTGCTTCACCTCTGAACAACAACATTAGTGGGAAAAGTGGCTCCCTCTCGCTGAATGGTGGTACAATACCTCTTACCACATTGCCTCTAAAATGACCCCATATGAAGCAGTCTATGGTCAGGCACCTCCAGTTCTTCTTCCATACACCCCCAACAGTTCCCCAGTTCAAGAAGTTGACACGGTCCTTCGAAACCGTGATCAGATTCTTCGCATTTTGCGGGACAATCTTCACATGGCAAGAAATCGCATGATGCAACAAGCTGATCAGCACCGTTCTGAGCACACTTTTCAAGTAGGCGATATGGTTTTTCTTCGTCTCCAGCTGGACAAGAAATCCTCCTTGAAAATCAAAGGGCGTCATAAGCTCGCTCCAAAGTTCTATGGGCCATATCGGATTCTTCAGAAGATTGGGTCCGTTGCTTATAAATTGGAACTTCCTCCTTCTTCCCGCATTCATCCAGTCTTTCATGTCTCTTGTCTGAAGAAAGTTCTTGGCACCAACATCAGTGGAAAAATGATTTTACCCGAACTAGATAATGAAGGATCCATCCTTTTAGAGCCGGAGGCCATCCTCAATCGGCGCACTCGTCAGCTTCGCTCTCTCTCTATCATAGAGGTCTTAATTCAGTGGCACGACATGCAACCAGAGGATGCTACATGGGAACCACTCCTTCAGATTCAACAACAATTTACACATCTAAAGCTTTGAGGACAAAGCTTTTTTTAAGGGGGAGGGGATGTTAGGAACCCATGTCTTTACTTTGTTAGTATATTGTTGTTGGACGCATATGCTTTGTAAGTCGTCCCGTAGTATTTGTTGATCAATAGTTTGTGTTATTGTTGTTGGCGCATATGCTTTGTAAGTCACCCGTAGTATTGTTGATCCATAGTTTGTAGTGGCCCATGGTTTTGACCCATAGTATTGGCGCCTAGACTTAGTATATAAGTATGTGTTGAGACTTATGAAGGCACCATGGAGTTATTTGTATTGAGCTTGCTCATAGGAGGTTTCCCCCTCGAAGTGGCCTGTGATCAATATAAAAGTGATTATGAGTTCTGTCATTTCTTCTATTTCGCATATTCTTATTAATTAATTGTTGCAGGTGCTTCACAGCAATGTATCCACCTGATACATATCATCACATATGATCATCCTGATCATCATCATAGCATCATCCTGATGCATATAATTGAGAGTATCATCCTGATACTGATCTGACATGATCCTCCTGATCATCATCACTGCATCATCCTGATGCATATCATCCAGAGTATCATCCTAATACTCATCTCACATGATCCTCCTGATCATCATCATTGCATCATCCTGATGCATATACATATACATGATCCAACTGATCATACCAAGCATCTAACTGATGCATATACATATACATGATCCAACTAATCATATGAAGCAATAACTGGAGCATCGTCCTGATGCTCATCACAAAGTGCTTACATCCACAGCCATGGGAAGGATCCTCCTCTCACCATGCTTGGACTGGCTCCTACAGATGTGTCCCATCACTTCTTCCTTGAAGTATCTTCTATCTAAATATCACCAAGCCTCTCTCTGAAGTACTCAAACTTCACTCTGGCTAGTGGTTTCGTCAACACATCTCCAACCTGCTCATCCGTTGCAACATACAGGAGCTTCACTGCACCATATCCTTGATATAGTGATATTTGATCTCAATGTGCTTCGACCTGTCATGGAACACCGGGTTCTCAGACAGCTTCACACAACTCTGGTTGTCAAAAAAGATACTAGTAGCATCCAATGGGAGATCAAATAGCTCAGACAATAGCTTCCTCATCCATACTTCCTCACAACTAGTCGAACAAGCTGCAACATACTCTGCTTTGGATGTACTTAGTGCTACATAGGACTACTTCCTGCTAAACCAAGAGATCACACCTGATCCCATACTGAAGTAGCACCCCGAAGTGCTCTTCCTATCTCCAACACTACCTGCCCAATCTGAATCAACATAACCCTCCAGGTTAAACTTTTGATTCGCATCATACTTGAGCCCATAATCAACTGTACCTTTCAGGTACCTTAGAATATGCTTTACAGAAACCAGGTGAACACTTCTCGGATCCGTCAGGAACTGGCTCAATGTGTTCACTGCAAAGAAAATATTTGGTCTCGTATTCATCAGGTACATCAATGACCCAATCATCTAACGATACACAGTGACATCAAACGGATCAGATGAAGCATCACACAGAAGCTTCAGGTTCGATGCCATAGGTGTGGCCATGGACTTGCAGTCCATCATCCCGAACCTCTTCAAGATCTCTACTGCATACTTCCCTTGACCAAGGAAGATTCCATCTGCACTCTGCCACACATCCATGTCTAGAAAGTAGTGCATCATCCCCAAGTCCTTCATCTCGAACTCAGCAGCAAGCTTCCTCTTCATGTTGGCAATCAATCTATACTCACCTGTAATAAACAGGTCATCCACATACAAAAGTAGTATCACTGGATTGCCTTCCTCAACCGTGTAGTAAAGGTTGGAATTTGCTTTACTCTTGGGAAAGCCCAAACTGGATAGAAAGTTGGTTTTCCTACCATACCAAGTCCTAGGAGATTGCTTCAATCCATACAAGGCTTTCTTCAACCTGCACACATATGACCCCTTGTCATGTGTCTCAAAACCGAGTGGTTGCTCCACAAACACTTCCTCCTCGACTACACCATTCAAGAAAGCTGTCTTGACATCCATCTGGTGTATCTTCCATTTCATCACTGTAGCCAGAGCAAGTAATGGAAGTGTATCTAGCTATAGGAGCAAAAGTCTCTTCATAGTCTATTCTCTCTTTCTGGGAGAAGCCATGAGCTACAAATCTCGCTTTGTATTTCTCTATGCTACCAGCTGCAGCATGCTTGATCTTATAGATCCACTTGGAAGTCACAACAAACTTCCCTTCAGGTCTTGGGACCACATCCCAAACATCATTCTCCATGCTTGATTGGTACTCTTCGATCATTACTTCATCCCGGATCTTGGGAACTTCAGATTCTTCAATAGATAGCTTTGTTGCTGGAGTAAATGTTGTAGTCCTTCTTTTGTAAGTGATGGTATATGATCTTTTCTACAAGACAAGTTAAATTGCATGATTATAAATATCTCATAGTTTTTAGAACAAATTCTTACACATAAAGAAATATGTCATACAGTCATGCAATAAATTTAGCCAATGCTTCAATACAACCTTTATCCATATCCTGTAACTTTCTAGATGCCTTCCAATCTCTACCAGAACATTGTTAAGAGTGTGCACAACTACCAACATGTCAGCAAAGAGCTTTCATTCTAGATAAGTAGCAATGGAATGTTGTACAGTGCCATAGGCCACTTACCCATTAGTAGCATACTATTCATTAATGCAATTATTCTAATATGAATAATACACAAACTAAGTCTAGGAACATAAGTATATACATCATTGAAAAATATTATTTAAACAATCAGATATACAAGAAATGACAATTCAAATACTTATCTTTGTTTGTTTGTTGTGTGGACTCCCTCTCAATCTTTGCTTCCTTGCAAGAACTATTGGAGTGTGCTCCCTCTTGATCTTTGCTTCCTGGATTACCTGTCCTTGAACTTATATTCATCCTGGACCACTATGCAAGCTTAAGTGTGCACTAGTGTCATGATTGTGCCATCCTCAAGATCTCATACATTCATTAGTATAATCTCAACACAAAATAATCTTAAGCATGTATAGTCATGATCATTTCAAACACAGATAATAAGCATTAGTATTCAAGGTTTCAGGGAGTACTTCTTTTACGTATGCATATTCTTATTTGACCATAGGACTCTTCTGGTTAATCATATCATCAATCAAGGTAAGAGACATAATATGCATAAACCCTTTATTACTTAAATTTCTAACGTAATGAATAATCATATACAAAAGTATAAGATCCTAACATAGAGTAGGATTCTAACTTGATATAGGAAAACATACCTGGTCATCATATTTTCTAGTTATGTCTAGCAATATTTCTTGTTCTCTTCAATGACTTGCATAATTCATAAGTTAACGATTGTAAAACCAAAATATACATACCTCTATGTGATCCATGACTATGTATGATTCTTTGTCTTCATGTCACCATGGTCTTGATCTAGAACTTGCTTTGTACCTTCATGTTAGCGGATAACATTATCCTGTCAGATTGCTTGTAGAAGTTGTTGTTGTTGTTCCTTTTGATCTTAGGACAATTTGAGGAAGAGTGTCCTCTTCTTGGTATGTGTTGTGAGAGCTTGATCTTCATTCCCCATCTTCTCTTCTCGGGCTACAATCCAATCTTCTTCCTGTGAGCATTCTTCCCATAGCTTACTGAAAGAGATAAGTTTCTTCCTAGCACAAATTCCTTGGATGAAAGAATCCCATGACCTAGGAAGGCCATTAAGAGTGGTCATTACCACTTCTCCATTCTCTCTAACTTCTCCCACAGCTTCAAGTTGTTTTTTTATCTGGGATACCCTTGAGAAATAAGACTGCATGGTCTCCGCATTCTGGAACTTGATATTCTTCAATTGATTCCTCAAGGTCATCTTCTGATTTATATTCTTCCCTTCAAATAGATTGGTCAAGGAATCAAACATCTCCTTAGGTGTCTTCAGAGATGACACATGTGGCATGATATGGTTTTTGATAGAATCAACAATGATCCTTTTAGCCTTGACAAAGTTCCTCTTGTGTAGGGCCTTAGTCTCTTCTCCCTCTGGGACAGGAACCCCTTCACTTATGTAGGTGTCCAAATCACTCTCTTCTAGAACTAACCCAATCCTATACTTCCATGCTCGGAAGTTATCATCCCCTTCAAGCTTATCCTCAAGCTTGGTGTGGTGAGACTCTTAAAGAGTACTTCAAATGGAAATAGAAAGGATTTAGGTCTTACCACTTGAATTGCAGAAATATGGATCTGGAGCTGGACTAGGGTTTGTTAGAGAAACCCTAAAAATTCAAACTTCTAAAAGGATAGAAAGATGCGCCTTGATGAGCTAATCAAGTTTGTATACTCGGAATTTGAAAACTGCAAAGTTTCACCCCTCAAATTTGCTTTTCAAACTTTCGGATTCACCAAGAAGGACCCTGAATTAGGGTTTGATTTTCCCGGAGCTTCACCCATCCAAAAAGTTCGATCCAAAGCTCTAAACTTTGATTTTTCCAAGGAGCTTCCAGCCATGGTCTCAGATTTTAGAAATTCCAACTTTTGTAGAAGCCCTAATTTTTGGCTTCACTCGAGAGGACCCCAAACTAGGGTTTGATTTTCCCAGAGCTTTACCCAACCAAAAAGTTCGATCCAAAGCTCTAAACTTCAATTTTTTCAAGGATCTTCCAACTATGGTCTCAGATTTCAGAAATTCCACTTTTTTTCGAAACCCTAATTTTTAGGTCAAAATCTGAAACTGCTCAGAATTGAATTCTGTTTCGACATAAAGATGCGCCTTGTTGAGGAGTGTCATTCTAGCCTCCTGTCTTTCAAGATATGTGGAGAGAAACCCAAAAACCAAGAAGCCCTAGCTTCCGCAACTGCATAGTGTCTTCTTCTCAGGTTAGCTCTGATACCATGTTAATTTTTGAGCATTAATTCAATATGATCTAAGATCTTATTTGAGAGAATAACAAGCACAGTATATCAATCACAAGAGACAATAGACACAGAGTTTCCTTGGGGAAAACCAAGAAGGTGAAAAACCCCAATAACTTCCTCAGAGATAGATAGAGCAATGATACAAAACCCAAGCATAAGAAGTCTCCTAGCAGTAGCTTCTCCTCCTTCACTAGTGCGCCACTCTCCAATGAGTGTATAAGTGAGAAAGTGAATGATCAAATAAAGTGCCTCTCGCACTCTATTTATACTTGACTTGACTTGCCTAATAACCTTACTAGGTCGACCTCAACTTACCACTTAACTTAATGCTGACAGGGCCGACCCCACTAGGGTGGTCTAATAACCCTTTAACCCACATGACTTATACAGGGCCGACCCCATCAAGGTGGTCTAATAACCCATCAAGTATAAGTTACGATACTTACAATATAAATGACGACACTTTCGTATAGAGGAATAATAACATATCTATAGGAATACAATATACATATATGAAATACATTCCGAAGTTACAAATACATCAACAAGGAATATGGCATAAGTTCTAAAGAAAGTAAAGTTGAGTGAAGTGGAACAGATATGAAGGTAGACAAAATAGAGTTGTAAAGCCGATAGAGGAGGGAAATTGTAGATTAATGGAACCACCAAAGGTATCAACCTCCGTTCCAAGAGAGGTGTGCACCAAGTATCCATCCATTGTGATTGAGGAAGAACCACTAATAGCATCAGGGATAGGAGCATCAAGCTCAATGCATACAAGATTTCCGAGATCATATGTGCCACCAAGGAAACCACAACAAAGCTAGTTAATCTACCAAGGTTCCAAAGTATGAATTGGTAATTCCAACCATTCCAGAGGGGGTCTTGGTTGAGGGAAATATGTTGGGACAAGTACCTCATCTAAGATATGAAGACCATGACATCATAGATAAAGACAAGTTTGAAGACCTAATTGGAGAGAAGTATCTATGTACAAATACAAGCCCAGATTCACGGATAATTTTGGTGGAACATTAGGAATTGGCTATGGGGTTGTAGCATGCAGGAATCCTCAACCTGTTTGACATCCCACATTTTGGTATGAGCACATAAATAAATAATTGCATGCAATTCCTGTAATGGTGTACATGGAGGTTTCATGTGGTTAGACGAAGTAGTTTCAATCCACAACAAGGTGATTCGACAGATAACAGGGATGCCAATAGTAAGTGAGGGCCCATCAACATTTTTCAAAGATAGAAGCCAAGACAAATCCCTGGAAGAAACGATGAAGGAAAAATATGGCACCTTTAGAGGACCACATGGATTGGATGTCTCCAACATCAATGATAACTCCTTCAAGTTTGTGATGTAGGAGTTGGCCTGCAAGCTATTGAGGAAATGTAAAAGGTATCAAGTACATGCAGGAGTCATAGTAGTTAAAGAAAAGTGCACAGCATGGGTACAAATAAACTGGGCCACCTTCTTAGTGAATGAAATTCTAGTAGACTACAAAGCTACACAGGAAATATGGTCATAGTTTCATTATACATGGCTCTTGATACTGATTGTTCTAGAAGCTTAGAGGGAATCAGATGAGATGCAATTTATGGACCATACATATAAACCACATTTGGCACCAAGATACATGATATTATGGCATATCGCACACAAGAACAATAAGTTGGATAATAACAGAATGTCTTATGTTTACAAGGAGGTAATCTGAAGAAGTATTATGAGCATACCACACATCCAACCACATGTATTTGAAATGTATAAGGGCATCACGCACTTCAAAAATGGGATTCACCAAATATATGTTCCAGTGAAAACAGAAAACCAATGGTTTCCAACACACATTAGACTAACATAACAAGATTTCAACCTCATTGTGAACAATTGGGACATGGAGTGGAGAGTCCCAATTCTTGAGGAGGAACAAAAAGTGGAAGATGTAGAATCCAATGAAGAGCGAGATGGGGATAAAAAAGGAGAGCTGGAAAAATATTCAGAAGAAGAGAAAGAAAAAGAAGAGGAATAAAGGAATGGTGTAGGGGGTACGATGTATGAAATCGTACCAGAAGTAGGTTAAAAGAGAAAGGAGCAGACTGAGGCATGATCCTCAAGGAAGCAAAAGAAGAAGAGGAAAGAGACTAAAGAGAAAACTATCTAGTCATTAATGGAATACGACTAGGACAATATTGGAGAACAAGTTAAGGAAGAAGTGGAGGAAGCATTAGAGAAAGTGGCATAAAAACATGGAGAAATGCAAGTGAGCATGCAGGAGCAGTTAGTTGCATTGCGTCAAGTGTTGGAAGAAGAAAAAATAACACTAAGCATATTAAAGGAAGAACATATAGAGAGTACAAGACTAAGGCATATGGTCTCTCAACCATCAACAACATCAACAACGTGAAGAATTTTGAAGATAGTGATGGGATATTTGGAGTTCACTATATTTGAAATGCAAGAGAGCACGTTGGCAATAAGTTCATTTGAGTTAGTCTTATCACATATACCAACAAACATGTTGCATACCTTGTCGACAGGTGTAGCATAGGAAATCCAGTTGCGTTCAGTCGCTACATTAGTAGAGTGGAACAAAGAAACCATAGCTAATGAAACAATGCAAGAAGAAAATAATAAGTTGTGCAAGGAAAGAGAAGGTGCACAAGAGACTGAGAGATTGAAGAAGGAAATAGAAGAAGTCTGCAACAATCTTCCAGAAGTATCAATGGAAGTGGATATTCCAGTTGAGTAAAAGGCAATGAAGATAAGCAAATCCATTCAAGGCTTACATGCAAAAATTGTGTGCTTGGAAGCAAGGACGGTGCCAAGAACTCCACTAGAGGAGAGATAGAAAAAAGAGAAAACAAGCAGTGTAGCAGCAACAAACATTAAGACTTTGGACAAAAAGTGTGTACGATGTATGAGTAAATAATAAAATTTGGACACAACTCATTAAGGATGATGAATTGGAGGACATAGAGTAGAAACTGCATGTTGCATAGATGAAGGCACGGAACCTAAAGGACACAATGAGAACTCTACAAATAGTTGAGCATATGGTCACACTGATGGAACATAGGAAGCAATTGATGGAATTTAATAAGTTAAGAGCCCAACAAGAGTAAATTGCACATAATTTGGAGACATTCTAAGAGGAAGCATACAAAGTGACAGAGGATCTGGTTGCAGTTTAAGAAGGTGTTAAGCAAACCATACAAGTCATTTAGGAGAAAATACAAGCACCTCTAACATCACAAATTGTAGATGGAATTATAGAACAAGAAGAAAAAACAAAGAAAAAATTTGTGAATATAAAGGAAATACTTCAGAAGCTGATGGATACAGTGAAGGAAACACAACAAAAGAGTTGAAGTGACTCAGGATAGCAAGCACGTGTGGTGATGATGGGGAAGATCGCTAGAGAAGATTTCAAAATGATGGAAAATATGGATCAAATATTAGCTAAGTACATACACATCATGACAAATAAGGTCGAGGTACTTGGTAATTGGTTATAAGAGTAGCAATGAACCAAAGGATGAAGCAAGTAGATGTTGTAGAGATGTAGAGCTGCAAAGAAAGTATGGAGCACCCAGAAAAGGTGCAAGCCTGACATTACAGAAAGTAGAGTCGCCATAAACTGGGATTTGATGAAGTTGTGACACAAGGAGCCATGGCGCCACCAAAAGGAGAAGTGATGGTATAGAAAGAAACCTAACTATCAGAGTTGAGTGATGGTTGGAACTATACTCATATCAATGATCACAACAGCATGTATAGAGGGGTTGGACTCTGGTTTGATAGGTGTTATGCATTAGTGGGAAAAATACTGAGCCAAACAACCTTGGTAAAGTATGCATAGTAGTTGAAGTTGCTTGGGACAACAAATAGGTGAGTCTTGGGGGCCTATTGGAGTATGGTTTTGGACCATTTTTGGGAGTTGTGTATCATACTTGGACTAAGTGACAAGTCAACTAAAGGAACACATCATGGAAAAGGTAGAAGTTAGTTAGAAATAGTTGGGCACTTGTGTCCACTTTATAACAAGCTCATCCTAGTCTGAAATGTATAAATATGTAAGGGATCTTTGGGTTAAGGGTTGTCTTTTGAGTAGTTGGTGTTGATGTATATGTAACTTCAGAATGTATTTCATATATGTATATTGTATCCCTACAAAGAGGTTATTATTACTATGTATGGAAGTGTCGTCATTTGTATTTACAAGTGTGGCAAGTATCGTAACTTATACAAAATGGGTTATTAGACCACCAAGTGTGGGGTTGACCCTAAGTTGGGTTGCCATGGGTTATTAGACTCTCCTAAAGAAGTCGGCCCTGTTAGGTTATTAGGCAAGTCGAGTTGTGTATAAATAGAGTGAGGGTGTCACTCTATTTGATCATTCACTTACTCATATATCTCTCTCATTGAGTGATGCGCACTAGTTGTTAAAATTCAATATGCTAAGACAGAAAATAGCAGCATTACATTCCATTTCACAATAATAGCATATACAGGATCACTGAAGAAACAACAAGCATAGCATAAACACAAGAGACAGAGATTTATCCTGGGAAACCCTCATGGGGTAGAAAACCCAGTAAAGCTTCCTCAATATAGATGACCAGCAATATACAAAGATGCAAACCCTGAGCATAAGCTCCTTCTTCTCCATAGCAGACCTCTCCTCCACAAGTGCGCCTTTCTCAAGTGAGAGTGTGTGTATAATGAGGAACACACCTCCTCTATTTATACACTTCTCTGATATGTATTTTACACAAGTACATGTAGGCTCGTATTTAACCATTAGGTTAAATACCCCATTATAACTGACTGGGCCGACCCCTCTAGGGTGGTCTAATAACCCTTTGACCCACATAACACATTTAGGGCCGACCCCCACTAGGGAAGTCTAATAACCCGAGTTACCACATTCCGACGGAGGAATAAACATCTCCGGATATACAATAATATCTTCACGGAGGAATGAATCATCTCCGGAATAATAAAGTACAAATATAATATTCTTTGAAGTTACAATATCTCAACACTCCCCCTTAACGAGAAGGATATTATAACAGCATCTGCACGAGCAAGGAGTCATCAACATCATATATGATACATCTATAAATCATTGGAAGCTTTCTTCAATTCATCATCATCAGTAACTTGACTAGTTACTGGAACATCAACATCGTCATCAGCATCGTCATACGATCATCAGCATCGCCATCACATGATCATCAACATTGTCATCACACGATCATAAGCATCGTCATCACACGATCATCAGCATCGTCATCATATGATCATAAGCATCGTCATCACACGATCATCAGCATCGTCATCATACGATCATCATCATCATCGTCACACGATCATCAACATCGTCATCACACGATCATAAGCATCATCATCACACGATCATCAGCATCGTCATCATACGATCATCAGCATCGTCATCACACGATCAGCAGCATCGTCATCACACGATCAGCAGCATCGTCATCACATGATCAGCAGCGTCGTCATCACACGATCAGCAGCATCGTCATCACACAATCATATTTACAGGATGATCAATCCTGCTCTCTTAAGGACATGAGTCCATGGATGATACAATCCAGATCAAGTTCCAGGATGATCAATCCTTATCACAACTACAGAGCCAGCCCTGTTTCATGCTGGATGTATCATAACTACAGAGCCAGCCCTTTTTCATGCTGGATGTATCACAACTACAGAGCCAGCCCTTTTTCATGCTGGATGTACCACAACTACAGAGCCAGCCCTTTTTCATGCTGGATGTATCACAACTACAGAGCCAGCCCTTTTTCATGCTGGATGTATCACAACTACAGAGCCAGCCCTTTTTCATGCTGGATGTATCACAACTACAGAGCCAGCCCTTTTTCATGCTGGATGTATCACAACTACAGAGCCAGCCCTTTTTCATGCTGGATGTACCACAACTACAGAGCCAGCCCTTTTTCATGCTGGATGTACCACAACTACAGAGCCAGCCCTTTTTCATGCTGGATGTACCACAACTACAGAGCCAGCCCTTTTTCATGCTGGATGTACCACAACTACAGAGCCAGCCCTTTTTCATGCTGGATGTATCACAACTACAGAGCCAGCCCTTTTTCATGCTGGATGTATCACAACTACAGAGCCAGCCCTTTTTCATGCTGGATGTATCACAACTACAGAGCCAGCCCTTTTTCATGCTGGATGTATCACAACTACAGAGCCAGCCCTTTTTCATGCTGGATGTATCACAACTACAGAGCCAGCCCTTTTTCATGCTGGATGTATCACAACTACAGAGCCAGCCCTTTTTCATGCTGGATGTAACCTAGAGTAATTCTAGGATTTTTCACGTACATTTTGAACCGAGGTCCAGGGACGATTCAGTCCTGTCATTCAGTTATCGGAGACCTCATGTCTACGGCTCTTCTTTAGGACTGAAGTCCGGGAATGATCCAATCCCCTCAACTGTCCACTAAGGACTTCATTCTCGGAGACCTCACGTCTACGGCTCTCTTTAGGACTGAAAGTCCAGGGATGATCCAATCCCCTCAACTGTCCACTAAGGACTTCATTCTCGGAGACCTCACGTCTACGGATCTCTTTAGGACTGAAAGTCCAGGGATGATCCAATCCCCTCAACTGTCCACTAAGGACTTCATTCTCGGAGACCTCACGTCTACGGCTCTCTTTAGGACTGAAAGTCCAGGGATGATCCAATCCCCTCAACTGTCCACTAAGGACTTCATTCTCGGAGACCTCACGTCTACGGCTCTCTTTAGGACTGAAAGTCCAGGGATGATCCCATCCCTTCACATGTTCACCAAAGCAGAACATGTATCCTCATCATCAAAACATGTATAACCACAACATGTATCATCATCATCACAACATGTATAATCACAACATGTATCAACATCATCAAAACATGTATAAACACAACATGTATCATCATCATCAAAACATGTATAAACACAACATGTATCATCATCATCAAAACATGTATAACCACAACATGTATCAACATCATCACAACATGTATAAACACAACATGTATCATCATCATTAAAGCATGTATAAACACAACATGTATCAACATCATCAAAACATGTATACATCTATCATCTATCATCAAAAGCATGTATACATCTATCATCAAAACCATGTATACATCTATCATCAAAAGTATGTATACATATAATCATCAAGAGTATCTAGCATGTATACATCTATCATCAAAAGCATGTATACATCTAATCATCAAAAGTATCTAGCATGTATACATCTATCATCAAAAGCATGTATACATCTAATCATCAAAATAAATAATGTAAGAGTCCTAAATCTAAATATTTCTAAGTAACTGGGTGTAGAGAACAGGTTACCTCATCAACGACCTTTTTGTTTGATGAGACAATCTCATCAGTAGTGACTATACTACTCCCCCTTTCGAGGAGGGTCCTTTTGAACTACACCAAGCTTGTCTCGGAAGTATTCAAACTTCACTCGAGACAGAGGTTTGGTTGGTAACTTCTTCACTTGACGTAGAGGCTTGGTTAGTACAATGGTAACCTGTTACAAATTCAAAATTTTTAGAGTTCCTTTCTGTGTCATATCTTGTTAGTTCCCTATGTTCTTTGACTTATCATGGAACACTAGATTCTATGTCATCTTGATACAACTCTAATTATCACATAGGATCTCAGTTGGTTCTATCTCTAAGTCAAACAATCCTAAAGTCAAACTTCTTCACAACTAGCAGAGCAAGCAGCCATATATTCCGCTTGTGCTGAGAGTCACACTAGACAGCTTCCAGCTAAACCACGAGATCATGGCTAATCCCAGACAATAACATCCTCTCGATGTGTTCTTCTTGTCTGATACACTTCCTGCCCAAACAGAATCTGAATAGCCATCTGAAGTCATGATCTTCAAGATAGCATAGATCAAATTCTCCTTTATGTGCCTCATCACATACTTTGCAACTATCAGGTAAACACATCTAGATTCCACTAGATACTCACTCAAGGTGTTCATAACAAAGCATATATCTAACCTAGTTTAGATATATCAAAGACCCAATAAATTGATTGTACAGAGTTATATCCACTAACTCTGATGAGTTATCCCCTAACAGCTTCAAGTTGGAATCCATAAGAGTGGCCATTCCAACACCTCAAGTCATATTTCTCATCATACTTTCCCTGGTTGAGAAATATTCCTTCTGAGCCTTGCGATACTTCCAGACCTAGGAAGTAAAGCATCAATTTGAGATCTTTCATTTTTTCATTTCTGCATTGAATGATCTTCAGCATATCTATCTGTGCCATCTCTCGTTAGATGGGTCTACTGATATGAGCCTCAATATCATTCGAACTCTGTGGTGAGTTCCTTCTTGCATCCATGTCATATGTGTATCATATTCAACCTTGTAGCAAAGGTTGAGATCCACATCACCCATGGTGATCATTAAGCTTATCAAATTATTAGCGATCCTAGGTACCTATACAGAACCTGATTCATACTTCTTCTTTGAATACACCATACTTGGAGCAAACATCTTGTCGTGATTCTCTTCCCCTTTCTAAGAGAATCTTCTAGCCACGAGCCTTCTATATTTTGTTTGATTTGTAAATCTTCTTGTTTGAACATCCACCACTTGTACGGTGTCCATCATTCTTCATGACCTTTCCTACAAATCAAAATTAAGTACATGATTAGTAATACTTCATAATCATCAAAAGATAACCCATTATGTATACAGATATCATTTACATAGTGATGCAACTATTTTGACCAATACTTTGGCACAACACTTTCCCATATCCTGTATGCATACAGTGGCTATCTAGATGCCTTCCATCTCTACCAGAACATACTATCGAGAGTGTGCACAACTCTCAGCATGTCAGCAAAGAGGTTTCATTCTAGACAAGCAACAATGGAATGTTTGTCCAAACATATGCACATTAGTTGTATACTGTTCAATGCTCTATGAATGTTTACACTCAGCATTATATATTCTAGGAATACAAATATGCATGCAGGCAATATCATTACTATTTCAAATAGTAACTCAAATACTTATCTTTTATGTTTGTGTGGCTGCCTCCCGCTTGATCTTCTGTATGTTCTGTACCACTGTGCATGCTCAAGAGTCATCCTCATGATCTCATACACAAACATACACTCATTAGTATATTCTAAATGCTGTCAAAACATTATAGTACTAAATAATCTTGAAAACGTATAGTCATGATTATAGTTAATAAACATTAGTATTCAAGATTTCAGGGAAGTCTTCTTTTACTCATGCATATTATTGATATAATATGCATAATCCCTTGATTACTAACTTTATGAATAAGCATAACCAATCATTCCAAGTATACTTATATAAGGGATCCTAACACAAGGTAAGATTCATGGGAAACATACCTGGATTAGTATACCTACTTGGTTATGTACAACATACCTAAACAACCTCTTCAATGATTTAGAGATTCTGAGCTAGAACCTGCATGTCTCATAGGTTAAGCATAATATAACAAAGTCATACATACCTCGTAAGTAGAACAAAGATTATGGATGAGTCTTTGTCTTCATGTTTTCATGGTCATGGAGCCTGATTTGTCTTTTGTGATGTACCTGTATCTTGTTAGTAGACAACCTCAACCTTACACAACACCATAATGCATTAGTACAATCATAAGTGTCAATACCCTAACCAATGAATATCTTCTATCATGCATTCAAAATTTTGTTAAGATGATACAACAAATCTAGAATCAAGATTGTACTAACTGTAATAACATGAAGACAAACATACCATAAACTTAATTATGAACAAATCTCAAAACATACCTTGATGAGTCATACCTGTCGAGATCGCTTGTAATATCCTTATGTAAAGCCTTAGCCTCATCTCCCTCTGAAACATGAACTCCTTCACTTATGTAGGTGACCAATCTATCTTCTTCTAGGATTAACCCTATCCACTTGATTTGCAAGAACTGGACCTGGAACTAGATATGGGTTTGTCAGAGAAACCCCAAAAATTCAAACTTTGAATTTCAAACTTCCGAAAGGATAGAGATATGCGCCTTGATGAGCTGATCAAACTGATATATTCAGAATTTGAAAACTGCAAAGTTTTACTCCTCAATTTTGCCTTTGAAACTTTCGGATTCACTGGACGTGACCCTGAACTGGGGTTTGATGAAGCCCACTCTTTTTATTTTTATTTTTATTTTTTTTTATTTATTTATTTTTTTTTCCCATCAAAAAGTTTGATCCAAATCTCTAAGCTTCTATTATTCTGAGGAGCTTCCAGCCGTGGTCACAGATTTCAAAAATTCCCATTTTTACAGAAGCCCTAATTTTCCGCTTTTCTGATCAAAGTCCCGAACTAGGGTCTAATCAAGCCCGGTCTTCTGCCCAACCAAAAATTCTGATCTTGGTCTCTAAATTTCTATTTTGATGAGTATCATCTAGCCGTGGTCTCCGATTACAAAAATTTCAACTTTCTTCAAAGCCCTAAATTCCGGAAGCCATGAATGAAGGTACCAAAAATAATTCTGTTTTGACAGAAATATGTACCTGATTGTTTCTGGTGTAACTCCGAAATTTTTGATCCACAGGGTCTGAAAAAGTTTTCTGAGATAGCCTGAACTGTTAGCTTTCCATCCTAACAGGTCCGACCTCAATTGGATTCTTTGAGAGAGAGTTATGCCAAATGTCGCAACGTGAACTGTTTTGGGAAAATACAGGAGAGCGAACTTGTACGGCGTGCCACGTGTCACTGTTTGACCTTCGGCCTCTGAAAAAGTTTTCTGAGATAGCTCGGCCTGTTATCTTTCCATCCTGACAGGTATTACCTCAATTGGATTTTCTGAGAGAGAGTTATGCCAAGTGTCGCAACATGACCTGTTTATGGGATAATACAGGAGAGCGCACTTGTACGGCGTGCCACGTGTCACTGGTTCAACTTCGGCCTCTGAAAAAGTTTTCTGAGATAGTGCAGACTGTGTACTACCTGTCACGTTTTACGAAATTTCATTTGGAGCTTCCTAGCCCAATATATGACCTTTTTCCCAAGGTCACCTGATTTTGACTCAGATCTGGAAGAGGCAGAAACCCTATATTGTACAGATCATAAATCACAAAGTACAACGAATTAGAGGTTGTCCTTTGGACACAAGGTACCTGGAGATCTTAGCTTCGTCCTGTAACAATTTCAGATCCGAAAACTTCGCCAAAACGGATTTATAGCGAAAGTTCTACGATGACTGGTTTTTGCTATGTAAAACCCTAACCTTCAAAATGTCGTAAGTAAAGCAAGTGTCTTTAGTGCCATACCTTGTCTTCCTTCAGGTTAGCTCTGATACCATGTTAAAATTCAATATGCTAAGACATAAAATAGAAGCATTACATTCCATTTCACAATAATAGCATATACAGGATCACTGAAGAAACAACAAGCATAGCATAAACACAAGAGACAGAGATTTATCCTGGGAAACCCTCATGGGGTAGAAAACCCAGTAAAGCTTCCTCAATATAGATGACCAGCAATATACAAAGATGCAAACCCTGAGCATAAGCTCCTTCTTCTCCATAGCAGACCTCTCCTCCACAAGTGCGCCTTTCTCAAGTGAGAGTGTGTGTATAATGAGGAACACACCTCCTCTATTTATACACTTCTCTGATATGTATTTTACACAAGTACATGTAGGCTCGTATTTAACCATTAGGTTAAATACCCCATTATAACTGACTGGGCCGACCCCTCTAGGGTGGTCTAATAACCCTTTGACCCACATAACACATTTAGGGCCGACCCCCACTAGGGAAGTCTAATAACCCGAGTTACCACATTCCGACGGAGGAATAAACATCTCCGGATATACAATAAGATCTTCACAGAGGAATGAATCATCTCCGGAATAATAAAGTACAAATATAATATTCTTTGAAGTTACAATATCTCAACACTAGTGGAGGAGGAGAAGTTGCTAAGGAGACTATCTCTTGTACTTGGGTTTTGTATCATTGCTCTATCTATCTCTGAGGAAGTTATTGGGGTTTTTCACCTTCTTGGTTTTCCCCAAGGAAAATCTGTGTATATTGTCTCTTGTGATTGATATGTTGTACTTGTTATTCTCTTAGATAAGATCCTAGATCATTTTGAATTAATGCTCAAAATCTAACATGGTATCAGAGCTGACCTGAGAAGAAGACACTATGCAGTTGCGGAAGATAGGGCTTCTTTTTTTTTGGGGTTCTCTCCATAGATCTTCAAAGGCAGGAGGCTATATTGACTCTCCTTGCAAGGGAAAATCTTTCTGTCGAAACATAATTCAATTCTGAGCACTTTGAGTTTTTGACCTAAAAATTAGGGTTTCTGCATAAATTGGAATTTTTGAAATCCAAGACCACGGCTGGAAGCTCCTTTGAAAAATAGAAGTTTAGAGCTTTGAATCAAACTTTTTGGTTGGGTGAAGCTCCGGGAAATTCAAACCCTAATTCAGGGTCCTGCCTAGTGAATCCAAAAGTTTCAAAAGCAATTTTGAGGGGTGAAACTTTGCAGTTTTCAAATTCTGAGTATACTAGCTTGATCAGCTAATCAAGGCGCATCTTTCTACCCTTTCAGAAGTTTGAAATTCAAAGTTTGAATTTTTAGGGTTTCTCTGACAAACCCTAATCCAACACCAGATCCAGTTTTCAGCAAATCAAGTGGTAAGACCTAAATATTTTCTATTTCCATTTGAAGTACTCTTTAAAGATGTCTCACCACACTAAGCTTGAGGATAATCTTGAAGGGGTTGATAACACCTAAGCATGGAAGTATAGGATTGGGTTAATCCTGGAAAAGAATGAGTTGGACACTTCCATAAGCGAAGAGATCCCTGTTCCAGAGGGAGAAGAGGCTAAGGCCTTACACAAGAGGAACTTGGTCAAGGCTAAGAGGATCATTGTTGATTCTATCAAAGACCATCTCATACCACATGTGTCATCTCTGAAGACACCCAAGGAGATGTTTGATTCCTTGACCAAGCTATTTGAAGGGAAGAACATATATCGGAAGATGACCTTGAGAAATCAATTGAAGAATATCAAGATCCAGAATGCGGAGACCATGCAGTCTTATTTCTCAAGGGTCTCCCAGATAAAAGAACAAATTGAAGTTGTGGGAGAAGATATAGAGAATGGAGAAGTGGTAATGACCACTCTTAATGGCCTTCCTAGGTCATGGGATTCCTTCATCCAAGGAATTTGTTCTAGGAGGAAAGTTATCACCTTCAGTAGGCTGTGGGAAGAATGCTCACAAGAAGAAGATCGAATTGTAGCTCGAGAAGAGAAGATGGGGAATGAAGACCAGGGTCTCACAACACACTCCAAGACATATGATGATAAGAAGGGACATCACCATAGTAAGAAAGAAAGGCACAACCATCAGAATCAGTGTGGTAACCCCAAACCTCGAAGAAACATGTCCTATGTCCGATGTTATACATGTGATGAGAAGGGACACTATTCCAAGGATTGTCCCAGAAATAATAAATATGGCTCTCACAAGAAGAAGAGCAACAAAAGAAGACATCATGCTCACACTGCAGAGGATGATGAACCTCCCAGGAAGAGGGATAGGGAAGAAAGTGAAGATTCTTCAAGTGATGAAGAATATGTTTTGATTTCTGCCCTCACTGGTACTATTGCTCATGGAAGCAATGATTGGCTTATAGATAGTGGGGCTTCCAAACATATGACAGGATTCAAGGGATCCTTTGTGAAACTATCTGAACATGAATCACCTCATAAGGTGAAACTTGGTGTTAGGAACCCATGTCAACCCTTCTATTTACTTTGTTAGTATATTGTTGTTGGATGCATATGCTTTGTAAGTCGTCCCATGGTATTTGTTGATCCATAGTTTGTATTATTGTTTTTAGGTGCATATGCTTTGTAAGTAATCCCGTAGTAATTGTTGATCCATATTTTGTATTGGCCCATGGTTTGTATTGACACATGGTATTGACCCATGGTATTGGCGCCTAGACTTAGTATATAAGTTTGTGTTGAGACCAATGAAGGTACCGTGAAGTTATTTGTATTGAGCTTGCTCAAAGGAGGTTGCCCCCTCGAAGTGGCCTGCAATCAATATAAAAGTGATTCTGAGTTCTGTTATTTCTACTATTTCGTGTGTTTTCATTAATTACTTATTGCAAGATCATCACATCTGGTATCAGAGCACTTTCTTGGGCTTGCTGGTTGAAATTTATGCCAATTTTTTTTTTGCATCTGTTGCAGCTTCAAATCTGGGAATAATCCCTATCCGCTTAATTGTGGGAAGTACTTGGGCATAATCCCTAAACTCATTGTGAGGAGTACCACAGGAACCCCAAAGTCGCTCTCCCATTGAGAGGACTTGCCAGCGAAAAGGGCAACGAGCCCTACCTGATTGACTAGTTCTCACCTGTGAGGTAAACCAAGAGCTGTCGTTTGTGACAAAGCGGTTATCAGTTTTACCTGATTCGTGGAGTGAGGGGTATTGCCCCAATATGCAAGCCGTCAGACAGCATTGGTGGCCGAGTGAAACCCCTAAACTATTAGGAAGCTGCACATACCTAGGGTCCATATCTATTTTCAGCTAAACTGTTGTCGATCACTGCCGTGTCATTTCAGATCCCTTCTAAAATCCGTTATAGATCCAGCCATTTCAGCTCTATTTCAGATCCAACCGGCATCATTTCAGATCCCTCTATTTCCGATCACTTCTACGCCATTGCAGCTCTATCTATTTCTGATCTCTTCCGCGTCGTTGCAGATCCATTCCTAAAAAATAAAAAAAAATAAAATAAAAAAAAATAAAAAACTATGTTTTGGCCATATCTCCCTTGTTTTCACTCTGTCTCCCTTGAAAATTCCCTGACACCCCGGTAATTCCATTCTGCATATTTCATTCCTGATGACCATATCCCAAATTCCACTTCCCAAAGCCTGAAATTCCACATTTGACTATTTTTAGGGTTTCCCATAACTTCTTTGGATTTCACCCAATCGCTTTTAAATTTTACCACCGAGTTCATTTCCTAATTCTGCTTCTTTGTCCCTCTCTGCCAAATTTTTTCATTCTTTCACGCCGCTTTTGAAATCCCCATTTTTTACACCCTGTCCATAAAAAAGTGTCCAAAACCTAGTCAAACCCCAATTACCCCTCCGATTTTTTCCCAAATCCAAATTTTCCTTTACTAAATAAGCTTTTGTTTGTGTTTTTCTATCCATTCCCCCCCTCAAAAAAAAAACTCCTGGTTATGGTTGTCACCCACGTAGGAGCAACAACCATGGAGGAAGCACTTGCAGCCATCCAAACTAAACTCCAAGATCTGGATGAAAAAATTCTCAGCCTCCATCTTTAGCATTCAACCATGAACAATAACCGACAACACGAATCTTCGGTAGCCAATGGGTTCTCTTCTTCCAGCAATTTTCGTGGTCCGAAGCTTAAATTTCCTCACTTTAATGCTACTGATCCAACTGGATGGATCTATCATGCAGAACATTATTTCAGTCTGCATAATACTTTTGATGTCCAAAAAGTTCCACTTGCATCCTTTCATTTGCAACAGGAAGCCCTTCAATAGTACCGCTGGTATATCAAGGCTCATGACGCGCCAAAATGGACAGATTTTTGCCAACTCTTTTTGCAACGATTTGGTCCTAGTGCTTTTGATGACTTCACTGGAGCACTCACTAAACTTCGTCAAAGTGGCACTGTGAGAGAGTATCAGACAGAATTTGAGAACCTAGCCAATCACACAGAAGGATTGTCTGATGAATTCTACAGAAGTTGTTTTATCAATGGTCTTAAGGATGAAATCCGGTCAGAGGTTAAAATGTTCTATCCCAACACAATGATGGAAGTCCTAGGGTTGGCTAAGTTTACAGAAGACAAGATTGCATCCCAACAGTGCTCCAAACCCACTTTTGTTCCCTTCTAAAATATTGGTTCTCAATGACCTCCCATCCCGCCAGCTCCTCGACCAACTCCTATCAAGCATTTGTCTGAAACAGAGATGCAGGCACGTAGAGAAAAAGGGATTTGTTATAATTGTGATGAGAAATTCAGTCGGGGACATAGATGTGTTCAAGAAAATCTCTATCGCTTGGATATGGATTCTCCGCCTGCCTGTACAATTGGTCAAGAAACTCAAGATACAATGGATGGTTAGGTCGACATTCAGGAGCCGCCTATTGACCCCCCATCTCAAGATGAACAACCAGAGATATCTCTCCATGCTTTATCTGGTGTCACCACCCCCCAAACAATGCGGGTCAGGGGTTACTTTAAGAATCTTCCTCTTACAATACTCATTGATTCTGGTAGCACTCATAACTTCATTGACCCTCGGATCGCCAAACATGCCGATTGTTTTATCCATCCTCGCTCCAAATTTGAAGTCATAGTTGCCAATGGGGGCACCTTACCTTGCAAGGGGAAGTGTCACAATATGCGTATCTCTATGGAATATTATAACCTGCACTCTAACATGTTTTCCTTGTCCCTAGGCAGATGTGATGTGGTTTTGGGCATTCAATGGTTACGCACGCTTGGCCCCATCTTATGGGATTTTGTTGAACTTTGGATGTAGTTTTCAGTCATTGGGAAACAACACAAATTTAAGGGCTTACAACAAGGGTCTCTCTACATCATCAGTTGACATTGCCTGGAAAAAATCCTTAAGAAAAATTCACATGGTGTCATCGCCCAACTCCATTCCATTCAGATGCACCCATCAACGGTCTACCCTAATTCCTTGGATAGATATGTAGGTGTCCTTGCTAAACCAATGGGCTTGTCTCCTTCAAGAGACCTTTCCGGTACGAATTTAGCTGCATCTACATCTCAGCAGGAAATGATGGCTATTTTGCATGTAGTACAAAAGTGGAAGCCATACCTATTAGGAAATTATTTATGCATCAAGACGGATCTCCAGAGTCTGGAAAATTTCTTGGAACAATGGGGCTCCTCCCCAGCACACCTAAAATGGGTTATCCAACTCATGGGTTATGCCTATGCGCTCACTTACAAGAAGGGTAAGGACAATATGGTGGCAGATGGTCCATCTCGCACATTTGATGACCCAGTTTCTCTGACAGTTATTTCTCTGCTTGTTCCAAATTGGTTGTAATGTGTTCAATAGGGATATCTCTTCTATGAACTCCATGCTTCTCCATTAGCAGGGCACTCTGGGTTCCTCAAAATGTATGCCCGGGAATAATGTAACTTCTTTTGGCAGGGACTGAAAATGACAATTCAACAAATGGTGGCTGACTATGATGCTTGCCAGGTCAACAAGGTTGAAACGACAGTCCTTTCGAGACTGCTTGAACCCTTTCCCATCCCTACACAGATGTGGACAACTATTTCTATCGATTTCCTAGAAGCGCTCCAGTGGTACAATACCACATCTAAAAGGACACCATATGAAGTAGTTTATGGATAGGCACTGCCAGTTCTTCTTCCATACACGCTCAGCAACTCCCCAGTTCAGGAAATTGACTTAGTTCTTCGAAACCGTGCTCAGATTCTTCTCATTTTGCAGGACAATCTTCACCTGGCAAGAATTCGACTGAAACAACAAGCCGATTAGCACTGTTCTGAGTGCACTTTTCATGCAGCTGATATGGTCCTTCTTCTTCTACAGCCTTCCAGGAAATCCTACTTGAAACTCAAAAGGCATCAGAGGGCCGGAATGCAACCCGAGGATGCTACAGGGGAACCGCTCCTTCAGATTTTGCATCAATTTCCACATCTAAAGCTTTGAGGACAAAGATTTTTCTAAGGGAGAGGGGATGTTAGGAACCCATGTCAACCTTTCTATTTACTTTGTTAGTATGTTGTTGTTGGATGCATATGCTTTTTAAGTCATCCCGTAGTATTTGTTGATCCATAGTTTGTATTATTGTTGTTGGACACATATGCTTTGTAAGTTGTCCAGTAGTAATTGTCAATCCATATTTTGTATTGGCCCATGGTTTGTATTGACACATGGTATTGACCCATGGTATTGGCACCTAGACTTAGTATATAAGTTTGTGTTGATACCATTGAAGGTACCGTGAAGTTATTTGTATTGATCTTGCTCAAAGTAGGTTTCCCCCTCGAAGTGGCTCGCGATCAATATAAAAGTGATTCTGAGTTCTGTTATTTCTGTTATTTCGTGTGTTTTCATTAATTACTTATTGCAGGATCATCACACTTGGGGATGACTACCAGTATCCAATAAAAGGAAGTGGTGAAGCTTCTTATAAGCTAGGCTTTGGAAAACCTATGAAGATGAAAGATGCACTATATGTTCCAGGTCTCAAGAAGAATCTTCTCTCCATATCTACTTTGGATGCAAAGGGGATAAGAGTTGCATTTGTAGATGGCCAAGTACTCATGTGGCCTAAAGGTAAAACCATTGATGATGCAGTGGTGATTGGAGAGCAAGAGGGAGAATTATACAAATTGAATGGGCAACATGAACATACCATGGTACATGAATCCATGGATCCAAGTGAACTTTGGCATAGAAGGCTTGCTCATGTGCACTATAGAGCACTTCCAATAGCAAGCAAAGCAGTAGAGGGTCTTCCTGAAATCCAGTCAAAGCATGAAGGTATTTGCAAAGGATGTGCAAAAGGAAAGAACACAAAGAAGACATTTCCAAGTAGTGAAAGCAAAGAAAAAGGAATATCGGAGATTATCCACTCGGATGTATGCGGTACAATGTCTTCCAACTCTTTAAGTGGGTATGTATATTATGTTTCCTTCATTGATGATTTCTCTAGGAAGACTTGGGTTTACTTCTTGAAGAATAAAGATGAAGTGTTTGATAAGTTCAAGGAATTCAAATCCTTGATAGAAAATCAAACTGATAAGAAGATCAAGATCTTTAGATCCGACAATGGCGGAGAATTTACTTCAAGAGACTTCAAAAAGCTATGCAGTGATTCAGGGATTAAGAGGGAGTTGACTACTCCTTACAATCCACAACAGAATGGGGTTGCAAAAAGGAAGAATAGGACTATCATGGAAGCAGCTAGGGCAATGCTTCATGACCAAGATCTACCTATGAACCTATGGGAAGAAGCAGCAAGGACAATTGTATATGTGCAAAACAGAACACCTCATAAGATACTTGACAACAAAACACCAGAAGAAGTGTATACTAGAAAGAAGCCAGAAGTTAGCAATCTCAGAATATTTGGTTGTCCAGTGTACACACACATTCCCAAAGAAAAGAGGACAAACCTAGACCCTTCAGGAAAGAAGGGAATCTTTGTGGGTTACAGTGAAAGCTCGAAGGAATACAGAATATACTTTCCAGGGTTCAAGAAGATTGATATCAGTAGGGATGTAACTTTTGATGAAGACTCAGGATTCATCAAATCAAGGAAGACACTTGTTGAAGACAATGAAGAACCAAGAATACCCAGAACACAAGACACCACTATGAATGAAGTTATTCCTGAAGAAGATCGTGAGATAGAAGATCCACAAGAACCTGTAGATCCACCCTGTGAGAAGAACTCTCACAAGAGGAAACCAACATGGGTTAGAGAGCTCATCCAAGATGCAGAAATGTATGGTGTTCCAAAGGAAGAGCACAGAGAAAGAAAAAGGACTAGGTCACATACCAGCTATGTTGCCTTACTCTGTGATATTATGAATAAAGAACCTTCCAGTTATGAAGAAGCAACGAAAACTAAAGAATGGAAGGATGCCATGGTTGAGGAATACCAATCGATCATGAAGAATGATGTTTGGGATGTCATCCCAAGACTAGAAGGGAAGTCTGTGGTGACTTCCAAGTGGATCTATAAAATCAAGCATGTTGCAGATGGTAGCATAGAGAAATATAAAGCAAGGTTTGTAGCTCATGGCTTCTCCCAGAAAGAAGGGATTGATTATGAAGAGACCTTTGCACCTGTGGCCAGGTACACTTCCATTAGATCAGTACTTGCTTTGGCTGTAGTGATGAAATGGTAGGTACACCAAATGGATGTCAAGATAGCCTTCTTGAATGGTGTAGTTAAAGAGGAAGTGTATGTGGAGCATCCACTCGAGTTTGAGACACATGATAGAGGGACTCATGTGTGCAAACTGAAGAAAGCCCTTTATGGTTTAAAATAGGCACCCAGGACTTGGTATGGCAGGATAGACAACTTCCTATCCAGTTTGGGATTTAGTAAGAGTAAAGCGGATTCCAACCTTTACTACAAGGTTGAGGAAGGAAATCCAGTGATACGACTATTGTATGTGGATGACCTATTTGTGACAGGTGAGGATAGCTTGATTCCCGACACGAAGAGGAAGCTTGCTGCCAAGTTCGAGATGAAGGACTTGGGTATGATGCACTACTTTTTCTAGGCATGGAGGTGTGGCAGAGTGCAGATGGGATATTCCTTGGACAAGGGAAGTATGCAGTAGAGATCCTGAAGAGTTTTGGGATGATGGATTGCAAATCCATGGCCACACCTATCACATCGAACCTGAAGCTTCTGTGTGATGCTTCATCGTAGCCGGTTGATGTCATGGTGTATCGTCAGATGATTGGGTCCTTGATGTACCTGACAAACACAAGACCAAATATTTGCTTTGCTGTGAACACATTGAGCCAGTTCTTGACAAATCTGAAAGTGCTCACATGGTTGTTGTAAAGCATATTCTGAGGTACCTGAAGGGTACGGTTGATTATGGTCTCAAGTATGATGCGAATCAAAATTTTAACCTAGAGGGTTATGTTGATTCAGATTGGGTAGGCAGTGCCATTGATCGGAAGAGCACTTTAGGGTGTTGCTTCAGTATGGGATCCGGTATGATCTCTTGGTTTAGCAGGAAGCCGTCCTGTGTGGCATTGAGTATAGTCGAAGCAGAGTATGTTGCAGCT
Source organism: Larix kaempferi (assembly GCA_027924585.1). Lineage (NCBI taxonomy): Eukaryota > Viridiplantae > Streptophyta > Pinopsida > Pinales > Pinaceae > Larix > Larix kaempferi. The sequence goes on along the minus strand of BSBM01000338.1, from coordinate 4,733,146 downwards.
TGTTCAACTAGTTGTGAGGGAGTATGGCTTAGGAAGCTACTGTCTGAGTTATTTAATCTCCCATTGGATGCTACCTGTATCTTCTGTGACAATCAGAGTTGTGTAAAGTTGTCTGAGAACCCAGTGTTCCATGACAGGTCGAAGCACATTGACATCAAATATCACTATATCAGGGATATGGTGTAGACAGGAGCAGTGAAGCTCTTGTATGTTGCAACGGATGAGCAGATAGCGATGACGATGATACGATGACGATGATCCGATGACGATGATATGATGATCCAGAGAAGAAGACTTGTGCTAGAAGACCTGTGTCAAGAAATACCTTCCTAGTTAAGAGGGAGTGTTGATGTATATGTAACTTCAGAATGTATTTCATATATGTATATTGTATCGCTACAAAGAGTTTATTATTACTCTATATGGAAGTGTTGTCATTTGTATTTACAAGTGTTGCAAGTGTCGTAACTTATACAAGATGGGTTATTAGACCACCAAGTGTGGGGTCGGCCCTAAGTTGGGTTACAATGGGTTATTAGACTCTCCTAGAGAAGTCGGTTCTGTTAGGTTATTAGGAAAGTTGAGTTGTGTATAAATAGAGTGAGGGTGTCACTCTATTTGATCATTCACTTACTCATCTATCTTTCTCATTGAGTGATGCGCACTAGTGGAGGAGGAGATGCTGCTAAGGAGACTATCTCTTGTACTTGGGTTTTGTATCATTGCTCTATCTATCTTTGAGGAAGTTATTGGGGTTTCTCACCTTCTTGGTTTTCCCCAAGGAAATGCTATGTCTATTTTCTCTTTTGATTGATATGTTGTACTTGTTATTCTCTCAGAAAAGATCCTAGATCATTTTGAATTAATGCTAAAAATCTAACAGTTGGTTATCTATTCTTTGGTTGTTCGTTAGTTGATGTTGTTATTATGCTATGTAATGCTAGGTTAATTTTTTGTTTTTGACAGAGATTTGATACATGCTGCATAGGTTTTGCAAGATTTTCTATATGATAATAATATAGAAATGAACCTATTTTGGAGCCAATATCTTGTGTGATGAATGTTCTATGTATTGCATGCATGAATGCTTTGTTTCTGCTACTGCTTTGAATGTATTATCAGGTGTTATGAATAATTTTTCTCTTTATATGCGGTAAGATGAATGAATGGTAGTATAATAGAATGAATGTATTCTATCCCTTCAATACTACGGAATATTGGTTCCTGCAGTTCCCATAGATGCCTCGGATGAGACTTCATCTACTTGCAGGTGATGCCAAAAGGGCCATTATATATGGTTCTGTTGGTGAATTTACATTTTAACCTAGTTCTAGCCATTGCGCGTCAACATCTCATGATCCTAGTATTCACCTATGATGGCCATCTTAGGTGCCTCGGTGCTAATATTCTATTTCTTTGTCTTGAGGGGCTCTCTAAGCTTTGGAATAGTACTGGTGGATGGCCCATCATGCACCGCACGCTCTCCTTCAATCTCCTTGATCTATAAGTTGTGTGGATCCTCTTCTTTATTTGTCTCCTACTATCAACTTTATAGTAATATATCGGTTTTTTCAGTCATTCCAAGTCCTTGTGGTATGCGTAGACTAGATTCTACGTCACATATTGTTTTGGACTTTATCCAAAGATGAAATACTTCATATGATGGAGAAATTTCCTCTACTTTTATTTAGCTTATCACTCTCTTTGGCTTCCTCTTTTGCTTCCTTCTATAGTTTTTTTGTCTTGTGCACATTGTCCTCTTTCTCCATTTGCATTCTCTACCATTCTTCCTCTAATGCTTCCTTTTCATCTTGGCTTCTATACTATTCTGTTTTGGCTACTTCATGTCACTCTTGGCTCCCCTACATGCTATATGTATGCAATGTATGCATCTCGTCCATAGGTAAGTAGAACAAAACAATCTCTACATGACTTATTGTGAACGCTAACTCCTACATATCTTGTGTGGGAAATACCAGTGCTACTTCAAAAATATTCAATCCTTATTGTGGCTTAGTTGCAACCTACATCTGTACAGTTGAGTGTCTCAACTCGTTGTTATATCCTTATTCCTTCTTGGTCATCATCAACAACTACTTTATTATCACAAACTATTATGCAAGCTTCATGAAGACCTCCTCTTGTTTAGTCTCAAGGTCTTCCATTTCCTCCATTGTGGCTACCTTCTCTATGACCTCCTCAATGACATTCTTGATCTCAGAGCCAACCTGATTCACATCGTCTTCTGTTAACACCTGAATAGAGATGGGTTTGGATGTCTTCCTCTTCTTCCTTGATGTTCCTTCTAGTGGGTCCTTTTATATTATTTTCTCAGTTAGCACAGTCTGTTGTGTATTTTCTAGGAAAATTTCTACACTTTCGGTCTCCTCTTCTATGGAATTATTCTGTGGTGGAATTTTTTCTTGTTGTTCCGGCTACTGCTATTGCATGGCTTCTTCTTCATTTTCCACTAGAACTCACCATGTTGGATTCCAATAATTTATAATGTCACCAATGTCGCCCTCTAAAGGCCTAAACATTGCAGGTCACCATTGCTTATGGGGATCCCTTTTTTCTTGTACAAAGATATGATACATCCATTCCTTAAAATGTGCAATCCCCTTATATATATATATCCATCATCTTTGGTTGTATGCACGAAAACCTTTTGATGACATCTACAGTCTCCTCATTATATAGGAAGAACTCTATGTTATTATCTATTTGTTTGTGCTTGTTGTTTGTAAACCATAAATTGGCATACCTTACTGCAAAAAAGAGATTCGTGTTCTTGTCAAATAATTGGCTATCTATCGGATCTTACCAGCCTACCAACTCAATGGATATGAGTAGCCAAGTGTAATGAAAAGGTGTACCTTTCTCTTGCACTTCCTGCTAGTCAGTCAAAAACTCATTCAGAAGGAACATCGACCAATTCATCTGTACTCCCTCCATGCATTGTGTTGCAGCTGCAATAATTGTTGTTGTTACTTGGTATTTATGACTTTTTCGAAATATATTACATGCTAAGATATCAGAGGCAAACCTCACAACTTTGTCATTGATGTGCTCGGCTGACAATCCTCTATCGGCTCTTCAGGTACCATATTTCTCCGTCATCTTGTTCACAAGGGGTTTCTCTTGCTTCTTATCTAGAAGGGAACTCACATATTCTCCCTTGGTTGGCAATCCAATGATCTTATCAATCAACTTGGTGTCTATGGATATAGGTCTATCCATCCACAAGAACCCACCATGTACACATGACAACAACATATTTGCACACAACTCACCTGCAGGGTCCTCCCAAATTAAAGGAATGTCTAGAAAATTTAGAATGCTCGACTTCTGCAATCCAAATTCCCATACCCAAGGTTCCACTTAAACTAGTTGCTCCGAGTCTGAACTGATCCTTATGTCCAAATAATTGATATCCACTAGCTCTGGAAACTTTTCTTCGTTGCTTATGTCATGATCTACAAACTCAAGCTTGTGTTGACTTCCTAGCATATTTTCTTCGACGAGCACCCCCTCCGGAATATCTGGTACAAGCATATATGTTACCTCTTTGTTTGGTAGGGTGAATAGCTTCATTGTAAGATTTCTTGGTGGAATTTAGTCATGAGGGAACTTCACGTGCTTTGATGCTAACATTCTTGGTGTCTCAACAGTCCCTATATGAAATCCTATTGACGATTGATTTGATCTAGATGGGCTTCTGGGTGCCATGGTCCCTATGGGTGCAAATATCACCTATCAACCTTCCTTCTTCTTTAAATCTCACTCTCTATTATGCACTCTATGACTAGTGTCTTCCGCAATTGCTCATGGTCTCCTTTATAATTTTTCTATTTCTTGCATGAGAATTTTGGCACCACTTGCTATCTTAATTACCTTAGATTCATTTATTTCCCTCTGATGTATTCATATTTTCCTTAGATTTTCCTTGATTTAGTCCAAATCCATCCAATTGTCATTCTGTTGCAGTCAATTTCCACATTAATTCCACCGCGTCTCAGTCCTTTCACTGCTTTTTTAGTCTTTAATGCTTCCCACATATTTCCTTGAGTCCATTGCAGTCCTTTCTGTGTGCAACTCTTTATGTGACATGTCTGGTTTTCTTACACCTTTTTTCTTTTTTTCCTTTATCTTACTTATTTTATCTTTCTCCTTTTCTTTCTTCTCTCTATCCTTTCTTTTTCCTCTCTTTCATTTTCCTTCTCTCTCTCTCTCTCTCTCTCTCTCTCTCTCTCTCTCTCTCTCTCTCTCTCTAGGTTATTATACTTAGTGTGCGGAAGGACGATTTTCCCTATACAATTTCAGCTGGATTCCATTGACAAGTCCTTCTTTAAGCTCACCATCCAAATTTTGCAATTGAACAGCTCCTCCCTCTGTGACAAAATTTATGACATAAGTTCCTAACCAATGATTTATGAAATTACCAGGGTGTTTCTAGTACTTACTGTCATACAATAACAATAAATATCCTCTCTTGAATTGCTTCTTCTTAATGTTCCTGTCATGCCATTCTTTCCCATATGCTTTCTGCACCTATTGATGATATCTTGCAACAAAGAATTCTTCTTCTAGATGCATCAGGTCTTCTAGTCTTTTTTTTTTTTTTTAAATTTCTGTTGTATTTCTATCCATCGGTCCTGTCATTGATGCAAGCGTAAACTAGGTACAATGAAATCCATAGGCATCACTTCTTCTTGTCCATATACTAATCTAAAAGATGTCTGCGCAGTCAAATTCTTTCTTGTAGTTCTGTAAGACAATAATACTGCAGGAATCTTAAGATCCCAATCATCTTTGTTAACATTGAAAATCTTTGTCAATGCGGACTCCAGTATTTTATTGAAAGCTTCTACTGTCCCATTTTCTTGAGGATGATATGGTGTACTCTTCTGATGGTATATCTTAAATTCTTTGACTAGTGCATCAGTTGTCTTGTTTAAAATGTGAGTCCTCCGGTCACTCATGAGCATCCTTGGACATCCAAACCTTGTTACCACATTCTCAAATAAGAATCGCATAGTGGTATATATGCTACAATCCTTAACTATTTTTGCTTTGTCCCACCTAGTTAAACAGTCTATGATCGTAGTAATGATGTACCTAGCTCTTGATCTCTTTGTCAGGGAATTAATAGGTCCAATAAATTCTACTTCCATTTCTGAAATGGTTGTAAAGTAATCTATGGGACTAATGGCATCTCATCTCTTCTTGATGGTTTTCCAACTCTTTGACAAACATCACAGGATTGACCGTATTCCTTTGCATCTCTATGCACTGTGGGACACCAGAGACTTGTGCACAATACCTTATGTGTTATTTCTTTTCCTTCATAGTGGCCTCCTGCAAATCCTTCATGAGATTCTTCTAGTATCATAGGTCTTTCATGTTCTAACATGCATCTTCTCATGAAGATCCCATATGTGGCCAACTTATAAAAGTTTCGTACAAACAATTGATAATCAGTTGCTTTTACTAGTTTTTTTCTTTTGTGCAACTGTATATTATGATGGAGCCGTCTCAATGCTAAAAAACTACGCAATTTCTGTGAAATAATCACCTACCATGTGTACTACAATTAAGTGTGCATCAGGCAAGTTGTCATCCAAATTCTCGGTATCTTCTACTGAGCTTAACCGCAACAAGTGGTATGCACCAGCATTCATCTTACTTGGTTTCACTATTATTTCAAAAGCATACTCTTGGAATAGTAGAAACCATCTACATATATACCCCCCCAAAACTAGCTTATTCAATGAGTATTTGAGTGCATAATTATTAGTATAATCCAAAAGTGTGATCCCAATAGATAATGTCTATACTTCTGTAGCACATAAATCATATCCAACCCTTCGCACTTTGTAGTAGTGTAATTCTTCTCTGCATTTGGTAGCTTCCTACTTGAAAATTGAATTGGATGGTCTAAATCTCCTTCACCTAGCTAAGCCAATATCAGGCCTAAATCAATAGATGATGCATCTACATGAACATGAAATTCTTTGTTCCAATCTAGGAAAACTAATATCAGTGCACTTACTAGCTTTTGTTTTAACATATCCAAGCTGTGTTGGCATTCTTCATTCCAATTGAAATTGACTTCTTTATTCAACATCTTTTCCATAGGTGCAATGATCTGCGCATATCCCCTGATGATCTTTCTATAATATATAGTATGTCCCAATGTTGCTCTTAAATGTCACACAGATGTAGGTGGTGGTGAATTCACTATTAAAACTATCGTTGCAGGGTCTACCAATAACCCTTGCTTACATACCACATGTCCCAGTAAGATTCCAAATTGTGCATAGAAAATACACATTTTTAAGTTTAGAGAAATCTAATACTTCCAACACTTATCCAACATCCAACGCAGAATTTCAATGTGATCCTTCAACAAGGTAAATATTGTCCAATCGTCCAGGTAAACTTCTAAAAATTTATGTATAAATTACTTGAGGGCTACGATAATAATTCCTGAAAAAATAGCCAATGCATTCTTCAATCCAAATGGAATAATAGTATATTAATAGCAACCCCACTCTATCACAAAGGTAGTCTTATGTCTATCTTCTTTAGATATCGTAATCTAGTGATACCCAAAGAATACATTTATGAATGAATATGCTTCTTGTTCTCCCACATTCTCTAGTACTTCATCTATAAAGGGGGTAGGACACATGTCATGCAGACAAGTGTCATTTAGTTTGCATAGATCAACACAAATCCTTAGTCCTCCATCTTTCTTATCTTGTACAACCATAGGGATGATCCATTCAGATTCCATGACAGGTTCTATAATTCCAACTTCCAACATCTGATTAAGATCTTCTTTTACTTTTTCCTTGTATTTTCGATTCAGTCTATAAGGTCTCTACTTAACTGGATTTGCATATGGTTTTAATGGAATCTTCATTTCTCATAACTCACAAACAGTTCCCTTTATTTCAAAAAACATGGTAGGAAACAAATCTTGATACTTTGATAGAATATCAATGATTTTCTAGACTATCTATATACCAATAATATCCTATACTTGCATACTTGGGTTTTTCTTATGTTCCAATGTTGACTTTGCATGTTTTCAATGGATGGGAATAACAGGGACTTATAATGCCTATGTGTTTTCCTTTTGCTTCTAGGATCTGTATATTTCTTGGATCTCCGTCATCTCGTGTCCCTTTTGCCATGTTATAACATTCTCACAATTTTGGCACAATCGTAATTGTAGGTTGCATGTTCCATGAAAATTCTAGCTCATATATAGGCAAAATATTCCTCTTAATTACTTGCAAGGATTCATCAACATTCGGGTTGTCCTCTTCAAATTTGAATGTGACCTCAAAGCTTTGCGACAACTCTCCCCAATTTTTTGTGCCTCTGTGCACTTCCAATTCTATGTAGCGATTCATGGGGACAATTTCCAATGTGTGAATAAATCTATGTACCCATTCCTGCTAAGGTACAACTCTCCATTCCTCAATATAGTTAGTGATATGGTATTTAGGATTATTCAACCCCTTCTACTTTGGTATAGTCTAACATATGTCAAAATCAAATATGATCTACATCAAACTTCTACATTGTTTCCAGTCTTCAATTTTACTTTTGTGTACGCTCCAACATCTTTCAGGGGTTGCTCTGAGTGCAACATCTAGTGCCAGTATTCTTTGTTTCTCTAGAATTTGTGATTCAAACTTCACTATAAAGAAAATTACCCTTATTAATCCATCAAATATGGGTGGTTCACATACCTCGGCACCAATACAACGCAGTGAGCGTGTTAGGCCAGCGCATCTTCAGGTAGATACCTCATGTCTTCTTTGCTGCCAATCCTCTAAAGATTCTTCTGAATCATATGTACAGGAAGCAATACTGTTCCAAATTAATACACCATCTATTGTAGGATACACATAATCATCCATCCATGCAATCATGTTGTATAACTGATTGAGTTCTCTAGCACCGAAACTACTTGTCACTGGATCCAATTAACATCTAGATACATTTGGACCTAATGGGGAAATTACCCTCAAATATCCCAACTCAAATACCATATGTCTTATCTTCAAATTGATAATTGTTTGGTTATCAAAATCCCAATCCAACCCTCATAATGCTGGGTATGGTCTGCCATTATCTTCCATTTCAATGATCTCAAAATTTGTTATACTGCGCACACCATCGATATGAATTGTTATTCCATAGAGTCTCCCAATAGGATATATTTTGAGATGATTGGTCGGGTGTAGCTGTACTAGAGACCAAACCATGTTAGGTTTACCCATAGATTCCCAAGTTTGCTTTGGCAAGACATTCACATATGATCCCAAGTCTAAAATAACATAATCCATGTCATATTCTCCTATCTATCCACTTAATTTGAATTCCTTATTGGTCCTTATTCTATGCCAAATATTATTTATGGATTTGTACCCTTCCCTTTCTTTTACACATTGATATATTAGATTGCAAAAAGTGTTTATTGTCGATCCATCTTTAACTAGATACAAACAACTATTCGAGAAACTTTCCACATTACTTACCTTTTTAGTTGATTCTCATGTAATGGTATGATTGTATATAGGGGGCATATCATAGACCAGACGACCATCCTAAATCTTTGGCATAGAGTAATCCCCTTGCTCCATTTGTCACAGTTAATATTCCGCAGAAACATAAATTTCATTTTCCTTCCTAGGATCAAACTTTGGTCTGGATGTTGCTTCTTTTCTAACCCAAGGTATGTTTTGATTCTCTGTATTTGTCGCTACAACTCCACTTTTGAGTCCTCCTTCCATAACGGCTGCTGTATTATTTTTCTCCTCCCAAGGTTCTGCAACTATCATCTGTACATTGTGGTTCTAGTTCTAATTATGGTTTTGGTTTTGGTTTTGATTCCTCTTCTCCTGCCATTTAGCAATCAACTATGGACAATCCTCTATCACATGATCTAGCACCTGAAAATATGAACAAGTAGAATCAAGATTCCCGCATAATGACCCTCTTGGACACAATTGTATCGGGGCCCCTTCCCCGAACAAAGCCTACATATCCTCATCTTCCGCATCCTCGAAATCCTCCTCTTCCACCTGGAATATACCGTCCTCTTCCAGCTAGTGTATTATATTGCATTACTCCTTCTGCTTTTCCAGGATCTACTTGAACTTGGTACTTCTCTGAAGTGCGTTCCCTCATCAAATCCAGCGTGCGACAATCCTTTTCATCATGTCCTACCGATTTACAAAAAATGCAGAACAAATTCTGAGGTGTAGTATGGTACATCTGCATCTTTAGACAATTATTTATTGAATGGACCCAAACCTTACAGATATCACACCAAGGTACTCCTCGTGATCATGGAACCAACGGATTTGGGTATCTTGCTAACAAGTATTCTGCGACCAGGGGGGAGTCTCCTCTATGATGACCTTCTATATGACAAGCAGTACACCGTGCTCCTTCACGCTTCTCTTTCCCTTTTGCAATCTCCTACAATTGTAATGTCACTGCTTATAATTGCGATTGAACTTGAGCCATACCTGAACTAGTGTCCACTATAGGAGAGGATTCCAATTTCATTGCTAGTTCTAGTGCATCCCTATGTGTCACAAGTTCATATATGTGAACAGTTGATGGCTGTGCAGTAACAATGAAACAATAAACCATTCTTCATGTTGTTTCATATGTACTTCAAAGGGCATCTGATCTAGAAACCTCTTGAATCATTGATCAAGGCTCCATATGGTTTATTTTGACATTTGTTTAATTTCCTTCAATTCTGTAATGCACGGTGACTTGGACATAGGCTTCTGGAATTCTGCTTTGAATGCATCACATATTTTCCCGAGGGTTATAGTCTGTCCATGTGGTATAGAATTTTGATACTTCATATACCAATGTAATGCACGGTCTCAGAATGTAGTACCCAACTGCACTATCTTTTTAGCTTCATCTTGGACCTACTTCACTTCCCAAATATTATTATAGAGAAACACTGCATCTTTGTTTCCATTCCCATGGAACATAGGAATCCTAAGTGTTCGATATTCCACCTTTCTTGGTGTTATGCTCAAATGCATAGAGCTTTTCTCACCACTTCCACTACCTTGTACCTCTTGACTTCTACTACCACTACTATTTGTACTAAATATCACTATTTTAGCTATTGAGCTAGGTCTTACCTCTGATAATGGAGACACACTTGGGTTCATAGGTTCAACACATATACAACTCTAAATAAGGATCCCTTCCTCCTTATGATTAACCTGATAATATCTTCCTTCCACATACGATTTCCCTTTGGTCTTGTATTCTGCACAATAATCACTTTCTTTGAACTCACTATATTGCTCATCTCTCTCAGTTTTAGTCCTCTCCCTATCACCCCTAAATATTTTTCCACTGCATAGACATCCAACCTCTATTCCTATCGTACTTTCCCCTTTTGGCATTCTCATCTCATTCGTTCCACTTTCATTTTTCCTTCCATAATCTTAGACCTTTCTATGGTCATCCCCTAATTCTGCAGTGTGCTTAAAACAATTAGTGTTGATATTCCATCATCATACAACCCTTGTCACACAATAGAATCTTAATCCACGTAGCTATTTGACCAATATATCATCCACACTATCCTTTCAAGAACTTTATGTTGGACGGTGCAGTGGACAATGGGGGGAAATTCCCAAATACAAAACAAAATAAACCAGCAGAGGACACAATGCAAGAGGGGAAACCTTCCCACAACACTCTCTGTCTATTTCATTAACCAAATAAAATATTTATACATGCGGATTCTCTATGGAAAGATCAAGAGATCTATATTTTTCTATTAGTTGGATTCTTGGAGAAGCTACATAACATTAACTATACCAATGAATACATTGTATAGTTTCAAGTGACTTCACATGTGTTTCGAGTTATGAATAAGGTGATGTGGTTGTTGGAATTAATTTCTAACACTCCCCCTTAATTTCAAGACACACACAAAACTCAAAACATCTGCTTGAAATCATATCATACTTGCATGTTAGTCTCAGTCTCGAGTAGGCTTACAAACACAAAACATTAAAAAAAACACATAATAATGATAACATAAACTTGTTTGCATATTTTCCATATTCAATGATGCCAGACCTTGAACCAAATGTGCTTTGGATTCTTCATCTTGACTCTGCTTCTCATCCTTGAAACTTTCATCTCATGTCCTTTTGGCCTTATCCTACCATCAAAATCTTCAAAAATTTCATTGGCTTTCTGCCAACTATACTAAAACAATTTCAAGTGTAAATTGTCCTCTTCAACTATTATATAGGCCTCAACCTGTTCAGTGGTATTCTACCACAAAATAAATTCATTATAGTACTTGATTTCTTCAGGACTCCACAGCATGAGAATGTTGTCAACTGGTTCTTCTTCCAAGTTTTCAACCTCTACAACTATGATCCAATCTTCATCAACAAAACAGTCAGCATCATTAACATTCATGGGCTTTTCAAGCCATTTAGCAATCAGATTTAAATTTTCCTCATAGGCATACATTTTCCAACATCATCATCGATGCCATCAAATTGTACCAATACTGCTTCAAACACTGCAACTTCTATGCAGTATGCAACTATTTTATCAAATTCCTCAATAAAAATGGGGTCTTCAATATCCATACCAACCATTTTTTACAACTTTCACTTCTTTAGGACAATCTTCTCAATATTTACAGTTAGTGTTTTGGCTCCAGTTCTTTCAACCTCTGACCTCAGCTGGAATTCCTAATTTTTGTGGGGAATAGACTCATCAACTTTAAATAGGTGAAAGGAATACAAATGCACAATCACAACTTCAACTGGATAAGGGTTCTTCTCCCCCTTAAAACACATAGCAGTGGTTTTTTACCAAAATGAGCACAACAGGATGAACATCTCAACAACAAGTAAATGCAACAACAATAATAATCAGTTTTGAAAGAAAACATTACCAAGATACCTGGTCCTTTTCCACACATAGCTACAACTGTCAAATTACTCTGATCTTCTGCTCAACTTCAGGCCACGACCTTCACAACTTCCAAATTTAATCTGTGTTTTCTCAAATCTCTTGCATAAGCATGCAGGATAACCTTGAGTCAGCTCGACCATTAAAACATGGGAGCTCTCACCTTAATTGTAATATCCCCTCTGCCACCCCTATTCTTCTATAACATAAATACAAATAAAAAGGTACGATGTACAAGACCTTGATGAGAAGCTCAAGATTACGGCCTCGCCGGTAAAGCACTGTAAGTATTATTGTGAATTTCCTAAGTTGTAATTTGATTTTGTAGGCTTAGGAGACTGAAGGGCTTGACGTGACTAAATGAAAAGGACATGAATCCACTGGGGGAGAGGGTAAATGTTAGTAAAGTCTTGGGAATCTGATAAATGATGACATGATGTCATCATGGTTTCTTTAAGTATCAGAAATGAATGAGTTGTTAGTACTCACTCTTTGACTTAAAGTCTATGGCTATGAGTTATGATGATGAAATATCATTATAAACCTATGACCTAAAATGAAACTGATTGTTATTATTAGTCATGATTAAATCGTTGTACTCTACGGTAGAAGTAAATCATTATTAATATTATTATTAGTACTGTTAATACTATTAATATAAACCTATTATAAAATGCACATTGAAAAGGTGTAGTTATTAATGAATGCAAACAGTCATTAATTATATCCATATAGTTGAAGGATCATTTTATAGATAGATATACATCATCATTTGGAATGAAAATATTCCAATATTAATGAGAAGATGGTTAAAGAGAATAATGACCTTATGTTATATTATACATTAAAAATGAAGACATTGTGTTTCCATAGGCACTGGAAGAACAACCTATACCTGGACATTGATTCCTCCCCACATGCTTCCTGTCACTATATGGCCCTGTATTATGCTAGAAGTTACTTTTGCAACGTGAGGAAGAGTGAAAACCTAACATTGTCATCTCCGCAAGAGGTATGGTTTCATAACTCTTTCTGCAAACTTGCTTGTTATAAAAATATGATAATTCTATTCACATAAGAAGAGAAGGGATGGACTCTCCACAGAGAGGGCCAAACCCATTATTTTGAACTTAAATACTAAGTGATTCAATAGACCATAGCGCAATTAACCCTTCCTTAGTCGTATATATCTTTAAAATCTTAATCTTATTACCCATTTGATTCTCCATAGGAGTTTTTAACTTTTGGAACTTGTTGAATGCCCTAGTAAAGCTTGTTTATTAACGTGTTCGAGATGGCATGTTTTCAATTCTGATTTGTGGGAGGGTTGTGGTCCGCTTGTAGTTCTATTTTCATTATCATTTCGAGGTAGGCATAATAGTAACACGATAAAAACCCTGCAGCAAAGACAAAGACAATAGGGGCGGTGGTTTACCTTGAGCTATATCTTTCAGATAATTAACCTTAACTTGTTGGCTGGCATAAGATCCTCACTGTACAAATTTTAGTCTTCAGCTAGTTGGCAGTAGTGGGCTTGAGCCCTATCCATTTCCTTAGTGGATTCATGCCCAGGTTGAGGGTGACCTCGAACGTTGCATTCAATCTTTCAATCTTACAATCTCCATAAACAGATAAGTTCTCTACAGTTATTATTTTAATATTAATGTTTATTTATTAAAGATATATACAATTGTGATGCTTTGTTATTGTTTATTTGATAAAGATATATGAAAGTTGTGATGATTTGTATGGCATCGCTACATACATATATTTGATCTTCTCTTTTTATGTGAAATTGAAATAAACACTCTTATGAAGTAAATTTTAATCAAATGGTTTAAGTATTTTACCTTCTTAGGAGTAAGCCCTTAACTGCAAATCTCTTTGTATGTACTGAATGTTCTAACTAAGTGATATACAAATAAGAATTTGTATCAATGATAACCAAACATATCTCCTAATAAGACCACCATGATCTTCATCGTTTCGACATTGTATGAGTATGCTTATGTCAAACGAGAATTAATTATGATTTAGCATAGTTAGTTGTCTTCTTAATTTTTTGTAACATTTGTCGTACATGAAGTCGATAAATTGAAAGTATTACTCCTATATAGTAACATATCGTAAGTCATGTTCTTAAGTTACTAAAATGGCACAAGTAAGATTAAGAGAAATCTTCAAAACTGGTTAAATGGTTTAAAACTAGCTTGATAACAGTGATTGAGGATTTCAAACATAGTTGATAAATGATTTACCAAAAAATATTATTATATATGTGGAAAAAGTAAGTTTTAAGTAGAAGATGTAAAATAAGGTGAAAGAGGGAAAAGTATAATAATGTATAAGCATTTACCCTACTTTAATACAATAACACAATAAAGTGATTATGTTGGTAAAGTACATGATTGTTGGATTACTAGTGTTTTGGAGTAGGGCTTATTCGGATATAAAAAACTATTTAACATTAGCTAATAAAATTGATTTAGTTTGATGAGTCTTTAGTTACGATCATGATTAAGTATTTGACAAAGTAAAATACCATGGGACTCTTTAAAATAATATTTTGTGATATACAACCTCTATAAGGTCAAGCATCCTAAATCCTTTTATGTTAAAGGTTAAGGCCAAGTGTTGTTAGGGATTTTACCTTATAGCAGGGGATAGATTCTACCAACGTACATGGGGCAGACGGATAGATATATAGGGTTTCACACTCATTACTGTAAACAAATGAGATTAGGGTTTAGGAAAGAGTACCTTATTTATGGCGCTTGGTCCTAGCTTTTTCTCCCAATCTCCACAACAATTTACCTGCAAAACACACAGACCTTCCTCAAAACGATTTGACTATAAATATATAATGATATTGGAAAACAATATAAGATTAATTATAATCAAAATTCAATAGAATCAATACTCTATTGGGACGAGAAGAATATCTCAATCTTTATTGTCAAAGAAATGCAACAAGATACAACTGATATACCTGATCTTGCTTCAAGCACTTCTGCAACCAAGTTCTGGGCTCCTAGTCCTCTCTTGACTTGGAATTCCTTCAGCATAACATTAGTTTTATCTCCATATTGGCCTCTTCCTCATGGCTTCCCCTTGTATTTATGGACAAGGCAGTAAGTTAGATTCGTGAGGCAATTGAATTGGGAAGTTGGGGGAGTTACAATACCAAACTCAACTAATCCCAATTCGTATTCTTAATATATTTTTCAATTTCATCTTAAGATACCCGCGAGTATGACACTAGGAAACAGGCACATGGTGCGCGGCTAGTTCTCTTAGCAACCTGTTCATGCAACATTTAAGTAATGTGCATGGGTTGTCAATATTGGGACCCGCGTATGACCCGCTAGATGTCAACTATTAGAGTCGTGGATTTCCAATGAAATATGCAGAAAAAATAAGGTTTTCAGCTGAAGATGTGGGATCTCAGCCCTAAGTCATCTAAGGTTAATTTAGCTCTTCCGTCCATAATGTCCTTTTGTGTGATCGACAGGGAAATGTGATCATGGAAGGTGAAGTGTTGATTTGACCTATAACAGATGCCCCCTAATGTGTGAGGTCAGAGGGAAATGATGGCTGAAATACATTACAAACCAAGTCAGAGGAGAAGTAAGGAAACCACAGGATGAAGTCACAAAAGTACCTGAAAACAACAACCAAGTTCAGTGAGCAATTACAATCTTGACATCAAATAGATGTTCAGTATGATAGAACATAATATCCAATACATAACTGGGAGATGTATATAGCATGGCCACTGAAATACAAGCGTGGATCCATGTCAAAAATAGGAGATCATAGCCATAACAACAAACTGAATCTATGTCTTATTAAGAGCCAAAATGAGTGTGGCTCAGTCTTGTGCAACTTCGGTAATAACATAAATATGATGATGCTATTATAGTCCCAAGGTCTTCATCCAAAACATCCCAAGGTACGAACCCTATCTGTGCGAATAAATGAGCTGGAGTCGAACATGGGGGTACCATTTGATTACCAGTCTTTGATGTATACCGTTAACAAACGTGAGGGCGTCCACCAATAATGCAAATGGTGCCCAAGGTACCTAGTACATTATAACAAGTGTGAATAAGTGGACTTGAAGTTGAACACTTGAAGAATCCATCAAATAGGAGACATTGATGTATTCCCACTATCCAATAGCGAGGGAAATTTCCACTAATGACTGCAATCCCCAAAGTACTATCCGAAACTCTAAACTTCATTCCCAGAGTATGATGAGATGAATTCGATGGGAATAAGTCCATTAGAAGGGAGGCCTTAATGCATCCTCCATCATCCAACATGAGGAACACTCAAAAGATTGAGTTAATTTGGATTAGGACCGATACAAGATGAAACAAACTGACACCAAGGATGGCCGACATATGAAGTCAAGGTAATTGCAGAATGGCCGACACAGACTGTATCCTTGAACAGTGAGCATGACACAAGAGTGACTTAGGCGGCTTTCAACGTAATGGGAATGTGATATAAACCTGCAATGTAGGAGACATTAGCAGATTCTCCATATGATTGGAAGAGTAACCAATCGTAAGAGTAGAAATTCTGAGATCAGGTTCATCCTAAGGTCAAAAACTGAAACCCAACTGAATGATAGACTCAAAATGTGCTTTGTTCAAGGACATGACTGACTTACTTCCTTTAAACTGAAAAGATGTGTGATACCCTTCCCTTTCCTTTTCTCTTTTTATCAAAGAATATATTTCTTGTTGGTTTTAATGAGTCCAAGAAAGCAAACTCAATAGTCTCTCTTCATTTTTTAAGCAAGATCAAAGAAAGAGGGAGAAGACTGCTTGATACAAGTCCAACCATATGTAAATTTAATGAGCCCATGGGAGGAAAATTCAGGACCTTCTTCATTTTTTACAGAGTTTGAAGAAGAGATAGACGAATACTCAATAACA
Organism: Larix kaempferi; assembly: GCA_027924585.1. Taxonomy (NCBI): domain Eukaryota; kingdom Viridiplantae; phylum Streptophyta; class Pinopsida; order Pinales; family Pinaceae; genus Larix; species Larix kaempferi. Next base: position 4,716,194 of record BSBM01000338.1, on the reverse strand, counting down.
TTGATCCATGGATTTTAATATCGAGCCGGTAACGGTTTATGCTCACCGGTGTTTTCTTTTTTGAAGAGTCTGAAAAACTTAAACAATAAATCCATACACCTACTCGTGGATTTTAATATCGAGCCCGAGTTTGGTATGTGCTCACCAATGTTTTCTTGTTTGAAGAGTCTGAAAAACTTAAATGATAACTCTATATACCCTCTCATGGATTTCACATCGCGCCCGAGTGGGTGAATGCTCATTGGTGTTTTCATGTTTCGAGAGTTTGAAAAACCTAAAGAAGACTCCTAAAGTCCTTTTTCGTACAATTAGTCTCCTCACCCGAAAAGTATAAAAAAATGAGAGAAGAACTCTTCTATCCACGTATGACTAGAGTATACCTTTTTTCGTAAATGATCCACCAAGTTCTGGAAAAGGGGTAAACTTATACCTAAGTGGATGTCGCTTCAAATCCTTTAACGAGTCTGAAGTGACAACTATACTCCGCGATCTTGTTTATTTTGAAAAAATCTAACAAGGGCTTAAAAAGACTTTATAAGCTTCAGGGACACTAAGTTCCATGACCTGTCAAGTGATGAAATACTATCGACAACCAGATTAGTGATATATAACATGATCAAGAATGATTCCTTAATGACATAGGGTAACAAGAAAATATTGTACCTAATTGACATGTGTTGAAGGAAAACAAACCTTAATAGACCATCATTATGAAATATAGTGAGTTCCATCGTTTGCACTTTACCTAATCAAGAAAAACTCAAAAAACATATTAGTGAATTAAATAAAGTGTTTAAAATGATTTTGAAACTATACCAAAATATAAAAAGTGGGTAAAAATTTGTTTTGACTTTTTATAAATAGTTCCAAAAATGTAACAAACTCACCATTTCAAAATTTTGGAGAAAAAATTGGAAAACCAACCTCTACTTCCATTGCATATTGCAATCACTCCAGGTTGCCGAATCGACTTCCGACACCTACAAGTAAGTACTCTCCTCCCTCTCCTCTATTTCAATCCAAAATTTCAATTTTTAAATGGTCATTTTTTGTTTTTTATTGAGATTTTTATTTTAGGTCTGCGTACCCGCGGGTTCCCTTATGGAAGACCCATGCATACGTGGAAAATGCGCAGCTCTGTTGTAAAGGAACTCACGGGTAGCCACTACTGTCTAGTAAAGACAGTCGTGCACACAAAAATAAAAAAGGAAAAAACTAAAAACTAATGCATGAAATGGTTGGGAAAATGCAGGATGGTTTTAACCAGGGTAATTTTTAAGGGCGAAATTTCGCCAATTGGCTATTTTTTGGGCTTTTTTTCAAAAAATATATTTGCTATTTGGTCATTTTTAGGGTCTAATATCGCCTATATTTACATAAAATATGTTTTTTTATCATAATATTCGCCAAAATTTACACATTTAAATAGTAAATTGTATGTTTCATATTTAACATTCACCTACCTATCTATATACATGTTTTTTTCAATCCAAAATAATCGCCTAGGATAGTATATTTAAGTATAATATTAGAATCCTTAAAAAATACCTTGGTTTTAACTTGGCAAGAAAGAGAACATGAAGACATGGATATACAAGCCATGGGGGATCCATTAACCCTTAATGCGTTAAGAAGGTGTGGGTTTCTCAAATTCTACCGAACTACCAACATGCGAGCCCAAACAGACTTGTTTGAAATGATTGTGCATTATTGGGATGCCGATCAAGGGGTCTTCAATCTCCAAGGGGATATCCTTGAGCTTACCATTGATGACATATATTTTATAACCAGTCACTCCAGAAGAGGGGAGATGGTCAACCTTAAAGGAACATTCTGAGGTGTGGGTGCTCTTTCCATACAAGACTACATCAATGCATACTGTCTGTGGGGAACTGAAAAGAGAGGCAATCAAATTTCAACAGCATCTATTGTGATATTTCCTTTGAATGTCATTCTGAGTGTTTTAAACAGAATAGGGGGAAGTGCAATGCAACATCTTGCATCTTAGAACTACATGCAAGTTGGCATAGATTGCTTGCGTGGAGTTTTTTTTTATTGGTGTTCTAGTCTGCTAGTGGGTATGAAACACTAACTTACCGAGTGTAGAAAAGGTAGGAAAAATAATTTCGGCTATGATATTATCCTTTGCACCTTCTTCTTTGAGAGGGTTCCTTCTTTGAGTTCGGGGATGGACTTTCCCCCACTCAATCCTCGTGAGCCACTCATGACTCGTTGGGGAGACATATTCAAATGCCAAGGTGTAGGTGAGACTAGCCTCTCCTAATGAGGATTATTTGGCATGGTGGGGTTAGTAGGTGCCGACATTAGAGGCATTTCCCTATGCGGGGGTGGACTTCTGTGGTGGCCCTGAGCTAGCACTACCTCCAGGATCTTCCTAGGGAGATATGGGTAAAGAAAAACTTATTCCTTTTTGAAAATTTATTCCAGTTTTTCATTTTATATGTATATAACTTTTTGATGAGTTTGGCGTATTAATTAATTTGTCTTATGCAAGTGTTGAACCTATGCGCCCCGAGGGACACCCTCGCACTTTTGTACGACCAGTCGAGCTAGGGGAAGCCGATGCCATGTTGACGAGTATAGAGGGAAAGATGAGTCGGATGAATCATGACATCCCCACTTACAAGATCGAGCGGATGTCTCTCAAGATGCAGGAGGATGTTGTGGGTGTGCCCCCAACGTGGTTTCAACTACTTAGGAAAGTAGCTAGACTGGTTATCTGTTACAGAGAGGTTGTAGCAGAGATGGAAAAGGCCTCTCCTTATCCATAGAGGAGGATGTATATGTATATTTTTTAGGCCATTGATCCAATTTTGTATATTGATGTGACATTCGACAAACTTGTTGACCCAAACTCATATATTTTTTGATACGGCTTATATACAATATCAGCTTTATTTACATGTGTGTCTTATCTTTACGTCTGAATTGTTTGTTATGATTTTTTGTGATGTAGATGCCAGTCTAAAACATAATTTGCATATGAATCAGATAAAGCATTAAAATTCCTTGAAATGTGTTGATATGTAATATAATCAAATTGTCTTTCAAGCAACTTAACTCACAAGAACTAATGTAGCAAAACAGGATCTCTAAATTGATATTCACACATTAACTGAAACACAACTAATTGTGAGTCGAGTCTTACCTCCATACATGAAATGCCATGATGAAGAGCATCTCAGAGTAACTCAATGACCACGCTATACTCAGCCACATTATTTGTTGTGGGGCCCAAGCAAGCCCCTCCCGAAGACACAAGTTGGCCAGATGGTGAGTAAATAACCCAAGTTGTTGTAGCCAACTGACGGGTGTGGCGATTAACGCCATCAGCAAATCCTATAAAGTATTCAGTCGAAATCTAAAAACACACACCAATAGACACATAAGATGGGACAATAACCACAAGCAAAACTAACTGTACAAAAATGTATAGCTATAATACACGAAAAATATAGAGGCTTAAGCATAATACGTTTTCAGGTAGAGCCCATTTATAGGCTCCGACAACTTGTTACCCTCATAATTAGTCAGCTCGTAAGCACTCTTCTTCATAATCTTCATAAATTTAGAAACTATGTAAGGACCGAGCCACATAGACTTGAACTTTCCTACCCCCAAGGGTTCCTTGTCCTGGTCATAAAGCGGGACAAGGTCTCCTTCGAGAAAAACCCTAGGTTTGACAGACTTGTCATATTGAAGTTTGATCGATTCTTATGATCCTCATTTGTTGTGAGCGCATCATGGCGCTACTCATCAAGATGTTCTAGTTGCAGCAAAGGTTATTCGAAAATTGAAGTGTCGGGAAGCAACTGAACAGCTAACTTCAAAGAAGGGATTTCACATTTAACCGGATAATCGCTTCCACCGCATGAACAATTTGAAAGGGTGAGAATCCCATAGCGGTCTTAATATTAGACCGGTATGCCCAATGAGCTGGATACAACATGATGTGCTAGTTGGATCGACAGGCATTAACGGTCCTTTGAAGAATGGCCTTCAAATTTTTGTTGACCGCTTCGACCTGACCATTCGCCTACGGATAGAAAGAGGATGAATGATCCTATCAAAAACCTAGCATAGTATATAAGTCAGTCATCATGTTGTTCTGAAAATGTCGACCATGGTCTGTAACGATTTCTTTGGGAATACCAAATCTAGCAATGATCTGGTTAAATACGAAGTAAGCATTCGTTTCTCCATCTGCTCTCACAGTAGGCATTTCCTCAGCACACTTTGTGAAGTAGTCGACGACAACAATGATGTAATGGTGTCCTCCTACTGAAGTTGGATTACATGTCATGAAATCAATCCCCCACTTGGTGAAGGGGCCTGCTGTGATTACAGGGTGGAGAGGTGAAGGGTGTGCTCGCATCTTCTTAGTGAAAAACTGACAGGGTTGACAGTGTTTCACAGCTTCCACACAATCTTTGAATATTGTGGGCCAGAAGTAACCAGCACGCAATATCTTCTGAGTTGTTGCCAACCCAGAAAGATGACCCCCACAGGATCCACTGTGAGCATCATTCAATACTTCTTCCGCTTCCTCTAAGGTTAAACAACAGTGCAAGATGGAATCAACCCCATGCCTGTATAAAGTATCAGAAATGATCAAGTAATTCTGTGTGTGGTGTTTTAACTTTCGTTGTTCATCTCGAGAGAAAGTGGGAGGACACCTCAAAGTCTGGAGATAAACTAAAATATCCCCGTACCATGGGTCAGAGGGGGCAATGAGGAAAATGTGCTCATCTGGGAATGATTCTTCCTCCCTATTGTTCATTATGTCACTCAGAGACTCCGAAATAAGTTCAACGAACGCCAATGATTTCTTTGACTTAGCTGATTGAAAAAAACTAGGTCAAATTCATGCAATATGATAATCCACTTGTTGAAATTCCCACCGATGATGCGTCAGGTTAAGACATACTGAAAGGGATTAACCTATGCAACAACAGTGGTGGTACGTAGCAAAATGTAGTGACATAGCCTCTGAACTACATGGACAACAGTGAGTGTCAACTTCTCAACGTATGAATACTTAAGCTTAGGACTAACTAGAGCACGCGATAGATAATAAATGACATGCTCTTGTAGCTTGTCATCCTCTTGAATGAGTACTATGCCGATCGTGGAGACCGAGGCTGCCATATATATAAGGAAATCCTTGGTATAATCTGGTGGACTTAGCAAGGGGGCTGATAATAATTCCTTTTTCAAGGCCTCAAATGAAGCTTGAGCAGCTTGATCCCAAAATAAATGGGTATCTTGCTTAAGTAACCTCATGAATCCTTTTGTAATCTTGGCACAGTTAATGATAAAACATATTAAGAAGTTGGACATACCTGCAGACTCTGAAGTTGCCATAGGGTTCAAGGAGGAGGCAGATTTACAATAGCCTCAACTTTAAGTGGATCGACCATGATGACATGACTGGAAACAATAAAACCTAGTAGACGTCCGGACTCGACACAGAAAACACACTTATTAGGGTTCTGTCGAATCCTATAGTACCTGCATTGTTCAAACACTAATCGTAAGTGATCGGGATGATCTCGTCTCTTACGAGATTGTGCTAGGAGATCATCCAAGTATGGTTCAACAATGTGTGTGATATCGTAGAAAGCAAAGTTCATTGCACGTTGGAAAGTAGCTCCAACATTCTTTAAGCGAAATGGCATCTTTCGGTAAGAAAAGGTGCCCCAGGGACAGATAAAATTTGTTTTATGATGGTCTTTGAGTCTTATGTGAATTTGATTATATCCTGAAAAACCATCCATGAAAGAGAATATTGCATGGCCCGCACACACGTCGATGATTTTATCAATGAAGGGTGTGGGGTAATTGTCCTTAGGACAAGCTTTATTTAGGTCCCTGATTTCAGTATAGACTCATATGGTACCTTGCTTCTTATTGATTGGGACTAGGATGGAGATCGATTATGTCATGTCGATCAGATAAATGAATCCAACTCTAAGCAAATTCTCTACCTCAGCCTTGATGGTTTCCGCTTTCCGAGGATTAACTGGATGAAGCTTCTGTCTCACAGGTTTAGCATTTGGATAAGTAGTTATGGCATGCTCTATGATGGCACGGTCGATGCCTGGCATCTCCTCATAAGACCAAGCGAATACATTGCAAAATTCCTTAAAGAGATTGGTATACAGAGTGATCTCCTCAGGAGAACAATCAGCTCTAATGAAAAGGTTTTCCACAACACTGGGTTTGATAGAGATATCGATCGGTATGGTTCTGTATATATTTTCCATGTCACCTTCAATATATATCGTTTGCGTAGAAGGATTGATGGACAAATCAATATCCCCGCAAATTCTCACTGAGAATTCACCATTCTCTATCTTGTCTAGATCAGGAAGAAAGTAGGACCTATGATGCATATGTTCCCATGGATGATGCAATCCTACCATGGCTTCCAAACTGGCCTCATCAAAGGGAAAAAAAGTATCCAAACAATCCAAAGAGTGGATGGATTTGACTGACCATGCAGGTGCATAGTCCATATCTAACTCTGCGGAGACATACGGAGTCAAGATATGTTCAGTTGCAGCATTCTGTGGTGTTTGATAAGACACTTCTGCAACAGATAGTGGCACGGTTGGTTCTGACTAATTAGGGAGAATCCACCGATCAATTGTTTGACTGACCATGAGAGTCTCCAAAGATGAAAAATCAGTGGTACTCATAGAACCAATAAAATTAATGGGAGCAGGTGGGTTGAATGTTCCCATCAGTGATGAATACATGCCTACTCCCAAACTCTCATTGGGTGGGTGAGACTGATCAATCAACGAGATTGTAGAATCCGATGAAGAATTGTTGTTTTTCTGGGTAAATGAAAGTTGATCAACAATGATGATCTTGCCTTCATGCGGGAACATTAGTACCCGAAAAATGGACGATGGGACAGCTTGCATCGCATACGTCCAACTCCTTCCTAACAACAAATTGTAATCAAGAGGAGAATCCAAAAATTCAATCTCCACAGACACCAACTTACCGACAAGTTCAACTTCAAATGCGGGCAAGAATCTGTGTGGACGGAAAGATTTCCCATCAAAATCCATAAGTATGGTGTTGGAAGGGGCTAACTCAGGCGAGCCTAGGGCCTTCTAGCAGGATATCAACATTACGCATGTAGACGCACCCTCATCTACTACAGTTTGTCCAATGGTTTTAGGGCCATTGACTACTTCTATTTGGAGGGCTACGTGATATGACAACCGGGGTTTGATATTAGCCATATCAAGCTGAGCAAGCATACTAGATGAGTCCAGGCTCCTATCGTCGCTAGAAGTGCATTCCGCTACAAAGGACAGATCTGCAAGACTTCTAGTGTGGACATAGCACAAGGTGTTTGGGACACGTCCTCTACAACATTGTAGTTAGGAGTAGCCCACATGTTAGGTTTGTGCACAACCCGTTTGAAGACACCTTTCGGGATCTTCTGCAAAGGATATACAGGTCTTTCAATGTGAATAGAAGTAGATGTTTCAGGAACGTCCTTATCTTTCTGCTGCGAGCCCCAGGAATAATTCCTATCTTGAGTTTGCAAAATCATATTTGAGTTAACCATGTTTATTAATGATTGATCAGCTAACGACACACGAGTTGTGCCCCCAACACTAGAGTTGCCAGAACCTGAACCTTGTCCTTGAGGGAATGGGTCCTTCAAAACAGCTGGTTTCTTCTCACGGAGGAGCTTCTAGGCTTCTTCCATCAGAGGGCACTAGTGGGTAAGGTGGTCATCCTTACATAACTTGCAAGGAAACTTGACTTGTTTTTTATCCTTCTTTCCCTCCTCGAAATTTTCAGTGTTTTTGGGCTTTGGATGGTTTCCATCCCATTTATTACCCTTCTTTTTGTTGTTGGGTTGCCGAGGAACCTTTTGATTAGTATGCACTTGTTGTACAGTTTCCTTTGTAGAAGGGGAGGCTACAACAATAGTTGCATCTTCAGCAGACTGCTTTACAGATAAAGCTTGAACTTTCTTGGTTAGGGCTTCGAATGTTGATGAATCTACTGAACCGGCGATGCCATCGGCATGTGGTCTAGGCTTAGGCTTACCCATATGAATATTAGATCTCGGTGCATCCGGTATGATCTTGTATAGGATCCTAGATTGAGCATATACAAGATCAAATTGGAGGGTCCTGAGTATCGCTTCTTCCTCTGAACACACTCCAGAAGTAGCTATGTCCTTAGAAATATAAGGTAGGAGTGATTTCAAATACTGCTCCAACAAAAAATTTGGAGGGATCTCAGCCTTAATAAGCCTCTTTCTCCTTCGCTGCTCCTGAATGTGGTCAGATAAGTGAGTGGCCTTGTTTTGTCGAAAATTTGACAAAAGATCGTACTAGCATCATATCGGACAGGAAGTTGAAATTTATTCAAGAAGACTATTTCCAAATCCCAAAATTTGTCATACGCTGCAGTAGGTAGTTCAATGTACCACTTGTTCGCGACAATAGTCAAGGTCCTTTGAAAGAGCCTCAACCTGATGGAATCATCATTCAGAGAGTTAGAAGAACACCAGAGATGAAAATTAGTGATGTGATCACCAGGATCTTCCCCAGTCTTGCCTTCAAACTTTGGGATGTCAGAAGGCAACTTGGTTGTGGCTAGTGGGCATGTCGGGTTATGGCGCACTGGATCATTCGTTAGTTTCAAAATATCTAGCAAGTTTAATGTTGCCAAAAAAGGAAAATGAGGTCGATACAATGGCATTTGATTAACAGGAACCTGGTAGGTGGAACCTCCTGGAACCTAGTTCCTATGTTGCTGGTTGGGGATGCCCCAAGCCATCAGTTGTGAAGTGTAAGCATATATTAAAGTTGTTACTACCAAATCGTAACAGTTTGCTTCCTTGGATGTTTTTCCACTGTGGTTGCGTGTTAGCCCCTCCGTAATGTGGGTTAAAAAAGTTACCACCCCCTCCACCAAACAATGAAAAGGGGGTACTCCCTACAGGTATATTGGATGTTTGCACATTCGATGAATGCACATTAAAACATGTTAAGGGGTTAAACCCATGTATAGATGTAGTAGATGAAACGGGCATCGATTCCACAAAAGGTGTGGAAGGAGCTATGTGTCCTCCAAACCAAGGAAAACCATTACTGAAAGGAGCAGACTGTGGGTTACCATGAGACTATTGTGTAAAAGGAGACGATGTGAACAACACCGAAGGTATCCATGAAAAAGGGATATTAGATGATCCAACAGTGGAACCAAAAGGAATATCTGATGCTGAAGCAGAAGAGCTTGGCATACCTAAGGAACCAGTGTTAAAACTAAACGAAGGGATCGAAGTAGAAACAACCTGCAAAGACCTAGGTGTCGTTGTGTGTGAAAATGAAGGAGAGAAACCTCTCGACACAATAGATGAAGTGGGAGTGTGGGGAACTCCCGACTCATCTCTTGAACTAGCCATGAAAAAACCAAGTGTAAATCGATACAAAATAAACTCCGATTGACCTAGAGATACTACACTTTCAAGTAAAGGATCGTTAGGTCCTGTCAAAGGAGGGTTGAAGGGTGCGTTAAACGCTTGAGTGGTTAGGTCTTCAACCTCAACAGTATCCTGAACTTTTTGACAATTAGTTATGAGGTGTGGTTCTTTGGGTGGTTCCATAGTACCCGTAAGTTCGTATGAACCATGGGAATAAGTCCTCCGGTGTCGAGGTGGTAGTGGAGGTTCCACTGTGTGTGCAAAATGTTTTGCAACCTTCGTGACCTACGAAGAGGTTGGTCCTCCACAATTATAAAAAATAGACTAAGTGTAGAAACCTAGTGGCCACTAATGACTAAGGAGCAAACAAAATACCACTAAAAATGTCCTATAGAAATCAAGATTAGGAAAACAAAGATAATATCCTCAAAAGTCAGTTTGGGATGATTAGGGCCTAGAAAAAACTAGTAGAATATTGAAGGTCAATTATACAACATCCAATGCAGGTCCACTGGGTGCAAGCATTTGAACCACCAAACCGCCCTCCTGGAATTACTGTAAAGGGTCACCTTCCGTGTCTGTCCTAGGTGCAATGGAAATAGCCTTCCACTATACCTGTGTAGATCCCTAAGGTCAAGATTATGAGGATACCACAATTACGAAAATATCTGGAGGGACAGTTGCAGGTCCAGCCAAAATGCATGGGCATGGTAACTAATCCCAAAATACATAAATGTACAACGCACTAATGGACCCCCATATGCGAATCATCCCTAGTGTATGCTCGAAAGGAAAGTGGGGGGGTATCCCCAATAGTTCCAGTCTCAGATGACCTCGTGCTTAACTCCGATTTAAGTGGAGCTTCCTAGAATATTTTGATAAGAGTGGGTTTACCTTAAATATTGTCTCACTATGATTTTTGAGCAATGAAACGATTTTGGAAAGTTTAAAGGGATCTATTCCGAAATCCTAACCTAAGCTAGTCGGTGTAATGTCAAACCTAAAAAGGAAATATTACTAATTGATTTTATTAGATGTTCTTTTTAGAGGTTGTTTCTTACTCAAAAGGTAGTGTTGTGTGTGGTATGGTTATGATGAAAGTAAAGTGTGTACAATGATGCATAAAACTTCACAAAACTCTTTTTTCGTTTATAGCTTTCAAAAACAAAAACTAGGCATTCCTAAGCATAAAAAATTTCTTTTTCATTTTTTTTTTTTAATTTTCAAATTTAATAGTAATGCAAACTATCATACCTCGGAAAAATGACAAATCTTGTAAACAATTTCTTGATTTTTCAAATTTTGACCCTTTTCTCTAACTATGAAAGAAAATAAACATGAAAATGAACAATCAAGATTTATCAAAAGTGTGAGTAAAGAAAAAGGTCCCAAAGCTTATAACAAACAGATCCGAAGACTGACAAAGACTTTAACCTACAAAGTTGTTTCACTAAAATAACTTAGAATTTGGAACAAGATGCAAAATAAAAAGGGAAAGCTAATGTGTAAAGTGGAAAAGCAAAAAACTAAACTGTTCCTGAACCTCAGAAAACCAAAGAAAAGCATCCACCAAACAGAAAGTAGGTGAGCAAACTAGGGAAACTTTACAATCACTAAGATCCAAAGAGAAAAACTACCAAAAGAGACTCTTAAACAAACTAAGATTGACTTGAACAAATGTTCAGGGGGCGTCCAAACAATCAAGGCCTTTCAAAACCACAAAGAGACCCTACTAAGATCAAACCATAATTAAAAAGCAAAAACTTAGGAAAAGTGTGTGGATCCCATATGAGACGACTCGCGGTTGGTGTGCGGGTCTGTAAGAAGGAAACTCGTGGCTAGGGCACAAAGTGTGCTATTGAAACTATTGGAAAGTCACACATAGGCTTCAAAAGAAATTAAAAAGAAAGAAAGGAAACCACACAAGTGACTGAATCAAATGAAGAGCTCAGAAAAGGACCTCTGAGAGGCTATAATAAAACCCATAAAAGACATAGGAGTCTCTCAACAATAGCAGGAAGACAAAGCAAAAGGTCCAAGACAGACCCAACACCCAAAAATCAAACCCTACAGCAAAAAGGTTCAAAATTAAAGGGATGTTTGCGGCTGTATATACCAACAACCTGCGCATGCAACTGTAAAACCACGGGTTGCATTTCTAGCAACTCACGCACAAGTCAAAAATGAGTGCCTGTATGCATAGGAAACACGCGCATGGGGACTGATAGGAAAAAGAAAAAGCTTTGAAAAATAAACACTGAACTAGATCAAAACAAAGGAAATCAACAAAGAAACCTTTGAAAACCTCACAGAAAACCAAAAAGCTGTAAAAACTAAAGAAAACCTAAAAGGATCCCCAGAGTAGAAACAAATAGGTGTTCCCTAACAGAGTCGCCAGTTCTATTGTTAGGGATTTTACCTTATAGTAGAGGATAGATGCTACCAATGTACACGGGGTAGAAAGATAGATATTTAGGGTTTCACACTCATTGTTGTAAACAAATTAGATTAGGGTTTAGGAAATAGTACCTTATTTATGGCGGTTGGTCCTAGCTTTTTCTCCCAATCTCCACAGCAATTTACTTGCAAAACACACAAACCTTCCTCAAAACGATTTGACTATAAATATATAATGATATTCGAAAAAAATATAACATTAATTATAATCAAAATTCAATAGAATCAATACTGTATTGGGATGGGAAGAATATCTCAATCTTTATTGTCAAAGAAATGCAACAAGATACAACTGATATACCTGATCTTGCTTCAAGCACTTCTGCAACCAAGTTCTGGGCTCCTGCTCCTCTCTTGAAATGGAATTTCTTCAGCATAACAATAGATTTCTCTCCATATTGGCCTCTTCCTCATGGCTTCCCCTTGTATTTATGGCCAAGGTAGGAAGTTAGATTCGTGAGGCAGTTGAATTGGGAATTTGGGGGAGTTACAATACCAAACACAACTAATCCAAATTCGTATTCTTAATATATTTTTCAATTTCATCTTAAGATACCCACGAGTATGACACTAGGAAATAGGCGCATGCTATGCGGCTAGTTCTCTTAGCAACTCACGCATGCAACATTTAAGTAATGTGCGCGGGTTGTCAATATTGGGACCCGCGTATGGCCTGCTAGATGTCAACTATTAGAGTCGCATATTTCCAATGAAATATGCATAAAAAATAAGGTTTTTAGCTGAAGATGTGGGATCTCAGCACTAAGTCATCTAAGGTTAATCTACCTCTTCCATCCATAATGTCGTTTTTTGTGATCGACAAGGCAATGTGATCACAGACGGAGAAGTGCTGATTTGACCTATAACACCAAGAATCCTAAATCCTTTTATGTTAAAGGTTATTAAAATCAATATATTTTCTTATGTGTAAGAATATAGATTTGCACTTTATCAATTATCTTATTACTAACATATTTAGTCTAACTTGATGACCGTAAGGGAAAAATTTTATACCCCATTTTCCTAAATTGTTTGTTGAAATTGGCTATGTTACTCATCTTGCTCGACCACTACACCATTGGAGCATTAAAGAATTAAAATTTCACAGTTGAGCACTGAGGACTTCCTTTTCACCTATGTTAAGGCTGGGATTTCAATAGAGGTAAGATTCACCTCTTTCTTCATGCCACAGAACTTCAGTTCACACAATAGGCTACACTTTCACACAACTTATTTCTTTGAGCCACTATCTTCATCTTCAAACATTCAGGATGGCCCTTTTCACCAAATCACAGGCTCCAACTTCTACCAAGGCTACGAACATTTAAATTCAACTTCCAGCTACAAGAAATTGTATATATTTCAATTCAGGCCAGACTGTTGATGTATTTGTAACTTCGGAAGATTTCACTTGTATATTGTATGTATTACATTTGTAATTTATTGTATCCCCAATAGAGATGTATTATTCCTCCGATTGGAAATGTCATCATGTGTACTTGCAAGTGTCACAAGTTATATTGTAAGTGTCGTAACTTATACTTGATGGGTTATTAGACCACCTTGTTGGGGTCGGCCCTGTATGAGTCATGTGGGTCAAAGGGTTATTAGACCACCCTACTGGGGTTCGGCCCAGTCAGCGTTATGTTATGTGGTTAAGTTAGGGCCGACCTAGTTGAGTAAAGGTCAAGTGATGTAGTGTATAAATAGAGAGTATGTCTCTCTCATTTTACGCATTCTATTGTTCACTCACTTCGCATTAGTGAGAGAAGAGGAGGATGTGCACAAGTGGAGGAGGAGCATGCTGCTGTAGATATCTATCTCTTGGGTTGATCATGGTGATCATTGTATTGATGCTTATTCTATCTCTGAGGAAGTTGCGGGGTTTTTCACCTTCTTGGTTTTCCCCTGTGAAATGTTTTGTGTCTCTTGTCTCTTGTCTCTTATGCTTGATATGCTGTACATGTTGTTCTTTCAGTTAAGATCCTAGATCAGAATGTATTAAATTTTGAATAACTAACATGGTATCAAAGCTATCCTGAAAGAAGGCATGGTATGGCATTTATGACACTTGCGAAGCTATGGCTTGATATAGCAAAAACCAGTCATCGTAGAACTTTCGCTATAAATCCATTTTGGTGAAGTTTATGAATCTGAAAGTTTTACAGGTCGAAGATAAGATCGCAATGTACCTTGGGTCCGAAGAACAACATCTAATTCGTTGTTCTTTTTGTTTTATGGTCCGTACAATCTAGGGTTTCTGCCTCTTCCAAATCTCAGTCATAAACAGGTGACCTAGGAAAAAAGGTCACAACTTGGGCTAGGAAGCTCCAAATTAAATTTCATCAAAAGTAGAAGGTAGGGCATGGACTGTACTTTCACAGTCCTATTTTCAGAGGCCGAAATTGAACTAGTGACATGTGGCACTGCGTACAAGTTTGCTCTCTTGTTTTATCCCATAAACAGGTCATGTTGCGACACTTGCCATAACTCTCTCTCAGAGAATCCATTTGAGGTCAGACCTATGGGGTTGGAAAGATAACAGGTCAGTCTACCAAAGTCCAAATTTTTAGACTCTCTAGATCTGAAATTTCGGAGTTACACCAGAAACAATCAAGTGCATATTTCTGTCAAAACAGAATTGGATTTTGAGCACCTTCATTCATGGCTCTGGGAATTTAGGGTTTCAGAGAATGTTGGAATTTTTTGTATTGGAGACCATGGCTGGATGCTACTCATCAAAATCAAAATTTAGAGACCAAGCTTGAATTTTTTGGTTGGGCAGAAGGCTGGGCTTGATCAAACCCTAGTTCGGGACTTTGATTGGAAAAGTGGAAAATTAGGGCTTCTACAAAAGTTGGAATTTTTGAATTCTGTGACCATGGCTGGAAGCTCCTTAAGAAAATCGAATTTTAGAGCTTTGGATCAAACCTTTTGGTTGGGTGAAGCTCCGGGAAAATCAAACCCTAATTCAGGGTCCTCCCTAGTGAATCCAGAAATCTAAACGACAATTTTGAGGGGTGAAAATTTGCAGTGTTCAAATTTTGAGTATACCAGCTTGACCACCTCAAAAAGGCACATCTTCCTATTCTTTCAAAAGTTTGAATTTTTAGGGTTTCCCTGACAAACCCTAATCCAGCTCCAGATCCAGTTTCAGCAAATCAAAGTGGATTGCGTTAATCCTAGAAGAGAATGGATTGGTCACCTGCATAAGTGAAGAAATTCTTGTTTCAGAGGGAGATGAGGCTAAGACCTTACATAAGAAGATTACAAGCAATATCGACAGGTATGAATTATCTAGGTATGTTTTGAGATCTGTTCATGATTAATTTTATGGTATGTTTGTCTTCATTAAGGTTAGTACAATCTTGATTAACTTTAGACTTGTCGTATCACCTTAATAAAATTACGAATGCAAATATTCATTGATTACGGTTTTGACACTTATGATTGTACTAATGCATTGTGGTGTTGTATGAGGATGATGTTGTCTACTAATATTAAAGGTACATCTAGAAAGACAAATCAAGTTCTAGATCAAGAACATATGACCATGGTGACATGAATACAAAAAGACTCATCCATAGTCATGGATCACATAGAAGCTCTACTTACAAGGTATGTATAATTTGGTTCCACAATGGTTAACTTAGGAGATATGCAGTTCAATAGCACAAGTCATTTAAGAGAACAAGAAGACATCATGTGGGTATGTTAGACATAACCAGCTAACATATTAATCCAGGTATTCTTCTCCTATATCAAGTTAGAATCCTACCTTGTGATAAGATCTATTACATAAGTATACTTGGTATGATTGATAATGATTATTCATGAAGTTATAGGTTTGAGTAATCATGGGTTTTGGCATATTATGCTTCTTACTTTGATTGATAATATGACTAACCAGAAAAGTCCTATGGTCAAATAGGAATATGCATGAGTAAAAGAATTGTGATAAATTATCTATGTATGAAATGATCTTGACCATACATGTTTAAGATTACTTAGAATCATAATGTTTTTTATAGTATTAATATTATACTAATGAATGTATGTATGAGACCTTTAGGATAACACAATGATGATACTAGTAAGTATGCATAGTGATCGAGGATGGATATAAGTTCAAAGACAGGTAATCCAGGAAGCAAAGATCAAGAGGGAGCACACTCCAGTAGTTCCTGCAAAGAAGCAAATATTGAGAGGGATTCCACCCTACAACCAAACAAAGATAAGTATTTGAATTGTCCTTTATGATTACTTAAATGATGTTGTTCAGTCATGTACATACTTATGTTCCTAGATTTAGGATGTATATTATGCATATTAGAAAAATTGCATTAATGAACAAGATACTACTAATATGAAAGTAATGGGTAAGTGGCCTATGGTAGTGTACAACATTCCATTGCTACTTATCTAGAATAAAACCTCTTTGCTGACATGTTGGGAGTTGTGCACACTCTTAACAATGTTCTGGTAGAGATGGAAGGCATCTAGAAAGTTACGGGATATGGATAAATGTTGTATTAGAGCATTGGCTAAGATAATTGCATGACTGTATGACATATATTCTTATGTGTAAGCTTTTGTTCTTAAAAAATATGAGAAGTTTCTAATCATGCAATTGAATTTGACTTGTAGGAAAGACCGTGTGCCATCACCTACAAAAGAAGGACTACAACATTTGTTCCAGCAACAAAGTTAAAAGAAAACTATCTATTGAAGATATTGAAGAAACTGAAGTTCCCAGGATCTGGGATACAGTAATGGAAGAATGCCATGATCGAGGTTTACCAATCGATCATGAAGAATGATGTTTGGGATGTGGTCCCAAGACCTGAAGGGAAGTCTGTTGTGACTTCCAAGTGGATCTATAAGATCAACCATGCTGCAGATGGTAGCATAGAGAAATACAAAGAGAGGTTTGTAGCTCATGGCTTCTCCCAGAAACAGGAAGTGTATGTGGAGCAGCCACTCGGTTTTGAGACACATGACAGGGATTCATATGTGTGTAGGTTGAAGAAAGCCCTATATGGCCTAAAACAGGCACCTAGGACCTGGTATGGCAGGATAGATAGCTTCCTATCCAGTTTGGGCTTTACCAAGAGTAAAACAAATTCCAACCTTTACTACAAGGTTGAGGAAGGAAATCCAGTGATACTACTATTGTATGTGGATGGCCTATTTGTTACAGGTGAGGATAGATTGATTGTCGATACAAAGAGCAAGCTTGCTTCCGAGTTCGAGATGAAGGACTTGGGTATGATGCACTAATTTCTAGGCATGGAGGTGTGGCAGAGTGCAGATGGAATCTTCCTTGGACAAGGGAAGTATGCAGTAGAGATCCTGAAGAGGTTCAGGATGATGGACTGCAAGGCCATGGCCACACCTATGGCATCGAAACCAAAGCTTCTGTGTGATGCTTCATCTGAGCCGGTTGATGCCATGATGTATCGTCAGATGATTGGGTCCTTGATGTACCTAACAAATACATGACCAGACATATGCTTTGCGGTGAATACCTTGAGCCAGTATTTGACAGATCCGAGACATGTTCACCTGATAGCTGCAAAGTATATTCTGAGGTACCTAAAGGGTACATTTGACTATGGGCTCAAGTATGAGGTGAATCAAAAGTTTAACCTATATGGTTATGTTGATTCGGCTTGGGCAGGTAGTGCCATTGATCAGAAGAGCACTTCGGGGTGTTGCTTCAGTATGGGATCCGGTATGATCTCTTGTTTTAGCAGGAAGCAGTCCCATGTGGCATTGAGTACAGTCGAGGCAGAGTATGTCGCAGCTTGTTCGGCTAGTTGTGAGGCAGTATGGCTAAGGAATCTACTGTCTGAGTTATTTGATCTCCCGTTGGATGCTACTGGTGTCTTTTGTGACAACCAGAGTTGTGTGAAGCTGTCTGAGAACCCCGTGTTCCATGACAGGTTGAAGCACATTGAGATCAAATATCAATATATCAGGGATATGGTGCAGAGAGGAGCACTGAAGCTCCTGTATGTTGCAACGGACGAGTAGATAGCTGATGTGTTGACCAAGCCGCTGACCAGAGTGAATTTTGAGTACTTCAAAGAGAGGCTTGGTGTACTTCAGATCGAGATTCCTTCCAAGGGGAAGTGATGAGTCCGGAGACACAAATGCACATGAGCCATTCTCACATGGTGGTAGGTGTGCCCTCTCATGGTGTAGATATAAGGGCTGGGGCCATTCTGACATGGTTGAAGTGTGTCTTCCCATGGTTGTTGATGTAAGAGCTGTGCCATTCGAGCATGGTTTAAGTGTGTCTTCCCATGGCTGCGATATAAGTGTTGTGCCATTTGAGCATGGTTGAAGTGTGTCTTCCCATGGTTGCAATATAAGTGATGTGCCATTCGAGCATGGTTGAAGTGTGTCTTCCCATGGCTGCGATATAAGTGTTGTGCCATCTCGCATGGTTGAAGTGTGTCTTCCCATGGCGTAGATATAAGTGTTGATCCTTTCACGAATGGTTGAAGTGTGTCTTCCCATGCCGGTGAGTGTAAGTGTTGTGTGATGTGCATATGGGTTGTGCTCTGTGGATGATGAGGTGATCTGAAGACGATGAGGTGACAATTTGGTACACAAGTTTTGCAGAGGCATATAATTAGTCCTGAGATGCTCTTGCAGGTTTTGCAGAGGTAGTGTAATCAGTCCTGGGAGATCTTGCAGGTTTTGTAGAGGCAGTGTAATCAGTCCTGAGGTGTACCTGCTTGATGGCTTGATCGCTGAGATGACATGATCAATATGATCATGAGTATCAGGATGATACTCCGTGGCCATGGACAGGTTGTGCAGTTCCATGTAAAATATCCTCGTAGATCTGATAGGTTGAGTTGTGTGCTCGTAATCAGTCCTGGGATGCTCTTTCAAGGTTTTTCCATGACCACATGTAATATTTTCCTAGGAGATCCGATAGGTTGAGCTGTGTGCTCGTAATCTGTAATGTCCCCATTCAAATAATTGCATAGTAAGACAATCCCATCAATCCTACTAGTTTCCTAGGTTGGATGGGCACATGTGGGATGGTAATAAGGGAACTAATAAATGATATTTAGACATTAGAAGGGTTCAAGAATTTAATAAATATGATGAATAAATAAATTCAAGAGAAATTCTAGGTGGCAAGTGGTTTTGGAGACATATGGAGGTGGTGGGACCCACACTAGCTTGATTTTTCAATGACACATGGCAGCTCTCTCTTGCCAATTCGAATTCATGGGAAGGTGAACACTCTTGGGTGAGTTGGTAAGTCATAACACATGGCATTGAGCATATTAGGTCGAAATGGGAAGGAATAGTAACCTCCATGGGAGAGGAAGAGTCAAATTGGAGACTAGTGGACACATGGGCTAGATTCCCTAGTTTTATGACAACAATAATGAAGCATCTATGACATTTTATGACAAAATTCAGACCTGACTTCTTACACCTGACCATTATGACATGTCAGCCCCAAAAATAGGCTCAAGAAGGCGCTCATGGAGTTGGAGGAATCTAAAGAGACTCAAATTCGAATTTGGGAGAAGATGGAAGGTTGGAACTAGGAGACAAGTGGCAAATGAGGAATATTTTCTAAATGGAAAATTATTGAATCTATTGAGAGGATTTCGACCCCTTGAAGGCTAATGTTGATTATAAAATGTAGAAATCAAGTATGAGAATGGCTTTTGATGATTTGAGAAAAATTGCATTTGTGAAGAGAGAGCTAGTGGATGACTAGTTTCTTGCCTTAGCCAATTTCGAGGGTGAAAGATTCCCATCCAAGTTGGTGTTTGGAGAGGCCACTCCGGTCTTTCATGGTGCTTTAATGGAGTTTGTATTTGCAGGTAGCAGCTACAGGAATTTTCATGGTTTGGTTTAGTGCAGCACTTTCTCTCCACCGTTTCCAGTTTTGAAGGCATATTCGTGCTCCTTGAGGGAGGGCGTTTTTGGTGAGCTATTGTACTCTTTGGGGGAGCTTCTAATGCCCCATTTATTTTGTAATATGAATTAAATACTTTGTTCTTCATCTCCAAAAATTTTCAGGTCGAAATTCCAAGTAGAAATGTATAAATCTCATTTTTAATGGAAGAACAATGCCATTTCCCCACTACCTTGTTGTGAGCCAATGTATTGATGATGATTTCGAATGTATGGATGATTCTCTGATATATTTGTGATAAATATATTGCCATGGATGTCCTCTACAAGTTTCATGTACTGTACTTGAGCATTTGAAGCATTTTTACTCAGTTTAGTTGTATTGGGAGGTGAAATAGTGCCATTTCCCCAATGGTCGAATTGGGGGTTTTTGCTGTTGAATGTGAGAGAGTTAGAACAGTATTAAAAATCAATTAATGGTGCATATGAGACCTTAATCACATACTTAACACATTATATACCTCTGTTCATAAATTTGTGGGGGTTTGGAGGCATTTGGAAGGCCATTTGTAGTGTTACCTGAGGGGGATTTGATGCACAAATTACTAGTAAAAATTACATATATTGATCAGAATACAAATCAAGTTTGCAGCAGTATTTCGAGGGCCATAAAACATCCCTGAACCTTATATTCAAGTCTAAATACCATTCATACACTCCTACATAATATTTGGGAGCATTTGGGTTGATTTGGAGGTCAAAACAGTAAAACTAGTCAAAGGTCGAAATTGGGAAAAAAAGTGGAAAATTGGGCATTTTAATAAAATTTGAAAAAGGGATATTACAAGTGGTATCAGAGCATGGTCTTGGCACCTGATGGTATTAACAAGAATCCAAACAAATAAAACACCACCCTTTGAATCAGTAGTTGAAGAAGTTTTGGTTGAAGAAGAGATAGTAGCAGAAAAAGAGTTCTTTTCTAAAACAATGGGTAGAGAGGAGGAGGAAAAATTAAGACATAAGGAGGAATTTATTGAAGCCTTAAAACCATGTTTTGAAGGACTTACCATGGTTATTCTAGATATGAATAAACAAATGATGAAAGGTTTCGAATTGTTGGGTAGCCAACTTTCAGGCAAAGGGATGATAGGAGATAATAGTGGTTCACACTCAGGGGAAAAGATGAAAGGGAATGAGCATATTTTCTCAAGTACAGGACCTCATAATAGACCTGATGAATTTCAAAGCACACAAAGGCATACTGCACCTAAATTTCTCACACCCAAAGAAGAACCCAATCTTGCATTGGATTACAAGAAACTAGTAAATGATTGGAATGATTTGAATGAAGAGTGTAAAAGAGGTGTACCACTCATTGACTACATTGATGCTATGCAAAAGATTAAAATGAAGGGAGACAATAGGAGTCCATTCCAAAACAAAGAATTGAATAGTGCTATTGGAAAAATGTCACTTCCTACTTTTGATGGTTCTTCTCAAAATTCTGCTAACACTTGGGTGCAAAAATTGGATGTATATTTTCAGCTGAATCCTATGTTGGAAGAGGATGCATTAAAAATGGCCATTTTGCATTTGGAAGGAGATGCCAATGAATGGTGGTTTCATGGGACGAAAACCTTGGGTCATAATCAGGTTAAAACATATGGAGAATTTGTTGACAGGGTACTAAAAAGATTTGAACAAAAAGATCCAGAATTGCCTTTCAAAGAACTAGCTCAATTGAAGCAAACGGGGTCCCCTACCGAATATATGTTGGACTTTCAAAAATTATCAGTCAAGGTGGCTGATGTATCTATGGGAAGATTAGTATTGCTGTTCACTGAAGGTTTGGCTGAACCCTTAAGAGGTTTGGTCAAATCCCACAAGCCAACTACATTAAAAGATGCAATGAGCTTGACTAGGGATCTCCAAAATGTGCTTCCTAGAACGAGATTTCCTCCTAAGCCTAGCTATAAATTTGAAAAGAAACCTTGGAAAAGGGATGGATATGATAAGAAACCTTGGCAAAGAGAGTCATTTGAGAGGAATAAAAAAGAGGGACTAAACAGGGATGAACTTAGAAAAAATAAACTATGCTTCACATGCTTCCAACCATGGACACCAGGGCACAAATGTACCAAAGGAAAGGCTCAATACATAGAAGTATTTTCTGATAATGAGGGGTATGATGGGGGCATGGATGAAGATGGACATATTTCAGATCAAGAAGAGGCATATGAGACAGCAGTAGAAGAGGAAAGACAAGAAGAAAATCAGCCTTCACCGGACAAAGCAAGAATGGCAGTGCTTTCAGCAGTACCTCGCTATCATACTATCCGATGCAAAGGTGTGGTACAAGGACAAAGAACTTCAGTTTTGGTAGATGGAGGAGCCACTCATAACTTCATTGATGCAGAGATGGTAGAGAAAAGAAAGATACCTATTGAACCATTTGATGGCTTCACAGTTGTCATTCCCGGTCACAACACAATGCAATGCAAAACATGGGTTCCAAAGCTGCAAGTCACCGTAGGTAACTATACTTTTGTTGATAGTTTTTATGTGGTTGATGTTGCTGATACTAATGTGGTTTTGGGAGTGCAATGGTTGTATTCAATAGGAGAGCATACAGTAAATTATCAAATTCCCGAAATGAAATTCCAAGATTCAAAAGGAGTACAAAGAGTTGTGAGAGGGAAACACACTTATCCAAATCAAGTAGTGACTTGCAATAGCATGAGATCTATATTGAGGCATGGGGATATAGAATGGGCTGCTGAATGTCATATTACATCTCCCAAGCCAACTATAAATATTGTCAAACACCCAAAGGAGATAGAGAGACTTTTGCAAAAATATGAAAAGGTTTTTAGAGACCTTCCACATGGTAGGCCACCAGATAGGGGGGTTGAGCACAGTATTGTTTTGGAGGAGGGTACTTCACCCATTCAAATACCACCTTATAGACATCCTAAAATGTTTAGAGATGAGATTGAAAAATCTATCCAAGAACTCCTAGAGTTGGGGCTCATTAGACCAAGCTCTAGCCCTTATGCTTCTTCAGTAGTGCTAGTGAAGAAAAAAGATGGAACATTGAGAATGTGCATAGATTTCAGAGCCTTGAACAAAAATACTATCAAGAATAGGTATCCTATTCCTAGGATTGATGAGATCATGGATGAGCTACATGGGGCCAAATACTTCTCAAAAATTGACCTTAGATCAGGGTATCACCAAATTCGAATGAAAGATGAAGATGTGCAAAAGACCGCTTTTCGATGTCATTTTGGCCACTTTGAATTTCTTGTCATGCCTTTTGGGTTAACTAATGCTCCAGCCACCTTTCAAGCATGTATGAATAGGATATTTTGCAAGCAACTAAGAAGGTTTGTTTTGGTTTTCTTTGATGATATTCTCATTTACAGTAAAACATGGGAAGAGCATTTGCAACAGTTAGAGATTGTGTTGAAAATCTTGCAAGAAGAGTCCTTATTTGCTAAATTATCAAAATGTGAGTTTGGGATGAAAGAACTACTGTATCTTGGGCACATTATTGGGCAAGAAGGAGTGAAGGTACACATGGAAAAAATCACGGCTATCTTGGAATGGCCATCACCAAAAAATATTACCGAATTGAGAGGCTTTATTGGCATATGCACCTACTACAGAAAATTTGTGAAAGGGTTCTCCAAGTTGACTTCTCCACTCACTGATTTGACTAAGAAGGATGCTTTCAAGTGGGATGAAGAGGCTGAAAAAGCATTCCAAAAAATGAAAGAGGTAATGAGTAGTTGTCCCATACTTGCACTTCCTGATTTTACTAAACCTTTTGTTGTGGAATGTGATGCTTCAGGTGGAGGAATAGGGGCTGTCCTAAAGCAAGGCCAACACCCCATAGCCTTTGAGAGCAGAAAGTTGCAGCCTCATGAAAAACTTTACTCCATATATGATAAAGAAATGCTGGCCATTATGCATGCATTGGCCAAATTCAGACAATACTTGGTGGGCAGCAAGTTTGTGGTGAAAACTGACCATAATAGTCTAAGACACTTTCTCACCCAAAAGGATCTAAATGAAAGGCAACAAAAGTGGGTAAGCAAGATTCAAGCTTATGATTTTGATATTGAATATGTCAAAGGAAAGAATAATATAGTAGCAGATGCTTTGTCAAGAAGGCCTTCCTTTTCTCTCATGGATATTGCCAAGGATTGGAAAAACATGCTACTAGTTGAATATGCCAAAGACAAATTTGCTTGTGATGTGTTGGATGGAATCAAAGGGGATGATAATTATAGGATTTTGAATGGGCTGATATATTATAAGGGAAGAATTTATTTAGTTCATAACTCCAAGCTCAAGTACCGAATTTTGCAAGAAGCACATGATTCCCCACTAGCGGGCCATCCGGGGATCTTCAAAACTTATAGACAGTTGAGGCAAATATTTTTTTGGAAGGGGCTGAAGGAAGATGTTCAGAAGTATGTGAATGAATGTAAAGCATGTCAACAAAACAAATTAGAACTTACATGTCCAGCCGGCCTATTACAACCATTGCCCATTCCGGAGCAAAAATGGGACAGTATTTCCATGGATTTCATCACCGGATTACCTAAATCCTTAGGTAAGGATTGCATCTATGTGGTAGTTGATAGGTTGACAAAATTTGCTCATTTCTTTGCTGTTACATCATCTTTTAGTGCTGCACAAGTGGCTGCTATTTTTTTCAAAGAAATCTTCAGATTGCATGGGCTCCCCAAGAGCATTGTCAGTGATAGAGATAGTAGATTCATGGGTGCTTTTTGGCAAGAAATTTTTAGATTGGTAGGCACTCAATTGACTCCAAGTACCAGCTATCATCCACAAACTGATGGACAAACAGAGAGGGTAAACCAATGGTTGGAAGGATACCTAAGAAACTATGTGGGAGGGCAGCAAAAAGCATGGGCAAAATGGCTACACTTGGGTGAGTTTTGCTACAACACCACTTATCATATGTCAATAGGAATGTCTCCTTTCAAAGCATTATATGGTTATGATGCATTTACATTTGCTGACATTATATTTGGTGATAGTAGAGCCCCAAAGGCTAAAGATTGGGTGGAAGAGAGCCAAGAAATTTTAAAGCTCTTGAAAGACAATTTGCAGGTTGCTCAAAATCAACAAAAACAATATGCTGATAGACATAGAGAAGAGAGAACCTTTCAAGTCAATGATTTAGTATATTTAAGGTTGCAGCCCTATAAACAAACATCTATCAAAAAGAATGGAGCAGAAAAATTAAAACCAAGGTACTATGGGCCATACAAGGTAGTGCGGAAGGTTGGAGAAGTAGCATATGAACTAGAACTTCCGGAAGGGAGTAAAATCCACAATGTATTTCATGTTTCTTGTCTTAAGAAAGCTCTTGGTCAGAAAATCATCACTTCAGAAATACTTCCTCCTTTGGATGATGAAGGTCAGCTCACACTTGTTCCGGAAAAGATTTTGAAGACACGGGAAAGAAGGTTGAGGAGTAGAATCATCAAAGAATATTTAGTGCAATGGAAGGACTTACCAAATGAAGATGCCACATGGGAAGAGGAGAAGATTTTGCAGCATCCAAATTTGAAATTGCTTGAGGACAAGCAATCTTGGGTGGGGAGGACTGTAATGTCCCCATTCAAATAATTGCATAGTAAGACAATCCCATCAATCCTACTAGTTTCCTAGGTTGGATGGGCACATGTGGGATGGTAATAAGGGAACTAATAAATGATATTTAGACATTAGAAGGGTTCAAGAATTTAATAAATATGATGAATAAATAAATTCAAGAGAAATTCTAGGTGGCAAGTGGTTTTGGAGACATATGGAGGTGGTGGGACCCACACTAGCTTGATTTTTCAATGACACATGGCAGCTCTCTCTTGCCAATTCGAATTCATGGGAAGGTGAACACTCTTGGGTGAGCTGGTAAGTCATAAAACATGGCATTGAGCATATTAGGTCGAAATGGGAAGGAATAGTAACCTCCATGGGAGAGGAAGAGTCAAATTGGAGACTAGTGGACACATGGGCTAGATTCCCTAGTTTTATGACAACAATAATGAAGCATCTATGACATTTTATGACAAAATTCAGACCTGACTTCTTACACCTGACCATTATGACATGTCAGCCCCAAAAATAGGCTCAAGAAGGCGCTCATGGAGTTGGAGGAATCTAAAGAGACTCAAATTCGAATTTGGGAGAAGATGGAAGGTTGGAACTAGGAGACAAGTGGCAAATGAGGAATATTTTCTAAATGGAAAATTATTGAATCTATTGAGAGGATTTCGGCCCCTTGAAGGCTAATGTTGATTATAAAATGTAGAAATCAAGTATGAGAATGGCTTTTGATGATTTGAGAAAAATTGCATTTGTGAAGAGAGAGCTAGTGGATGACTAGTTTCTTGCCTTAGCCAATTTCGAGGGTGAAAGATTCCCATCCAAGTTGGTGTTTGGAGAGGCCACTAAGGTCTTTAATGGTGCTTTAATGGAGTTTGTATTTGCAGGTAGCAGCTACAGGAAGTTTCATGGTTTGGTTTAGTGCAGCACTTTCTCTCCACTGTTTCCAGTTTTGAAGTCATATTCGTGCTCCTTGAGGGAGGGCGTTTTTGGTGAGCTATTGTACTCTTTGGGGGAGCTTCTAATGCCCCATTTCTTTTGTAATATGAATTAAATACTCTTTTCTTCATCTCCAAAAAGTTTCAGGTCGAAATTCCAAGTAGAAATGTATAAATCTCATTTTTAATGGAAGAACAATGCCATTTCCCCACTACCTTGTTGTGAGCCAATGTATTGATGATGATTTCGAATGTATGGATGATTCTATGAAATATTTGTGATAAATATATTGCCATGGATGTCCTCTACAAGTTTCATGTACTGTACTTGAGAATTTGAAGCATTTTTACTCAGTTTAGTTGTATTGGGAGGTGAAATAGTGCCATTTCCCCAAGGGTCGAATTGGGGGTTTTTGCTGTTGAATGTGAGAGAGTTAGAACAGTATTAAAAATCAATTAATGGTGCATATGAGACCTTAATCACATACTTAACACATTATATACCTCTGTTCATAAATTTGTGGGGGTTTGGAGGCATTTGGAAGGCCATTTGTAGTGTTACCTGAGGGGGATTTGATGCACAAATTACTAGTCAAAATTACATATATTGATCAGAATACAAATCAAGTTTGCAGCAGTATTTGGAGGGCCATAAAACATCCCTGAACCTTATATTCAAGTCTAAATACCATTCATACACTCCTACAGAATATTTGGGAGCATTTGGGTTGATTTGGAGGTCAAAACAGTAAAACTAGTCAAAGGTCGAAATTGAGAAAAAAAGTGGAAAATTGGGCATTTTAATAAAATTTGAAAAAGGGATATTACATAATCAGTCCTGGGATGCTCTTTCGAGTTTTTGTGGAGGTCACATATAATATTTCCCTAGGATATCCGATAGGTTGAGCAGTGAGCTTGTAAAAGTCCTGGGATGCTCTTTCGAGGTTTTTTTGACGCACGTAATAAGTCCTGAGGATTCCACAGTATGGCCAGTGATGATGAAGACCTACAGGTGGTGGGCCTACATCCAACATGAAAAAGGGATGGCTCTGTAGAACTTCCTATGACGAGAAGAATTATGAGATAGCACCAGTGATCGAGATGACGAGTACAGCAGCAGTGACGATGATGCTTTGTGATCCAGTGATGATGATCCAGCTCCAGTATTGAAGACTTGTGCCTATATGTATTGATGACTTGTGTCAAGAGAATACCTTCCTAGTTAAGAGGGAGTGTTGATGTATTTGTAACTTCAGAAGATATTCACTTGTATATTGTATGTATTACATTTGTACTTTATTGTATCCCCAACGGAGATGTATTATTCCTTTGATTGGAAGTGTCGTCATGTGTACTTGCAAGTGTCTCAAGTTATATTGTAAGTGTCATAACTTATACTTGATGGGTTATTAGACCACCTTGTTAGGCCGTTGGCCCTGTATGAGTCATGTGAGTCAAAGTGTTATTAGACCACCCTATTGGGGTTTGGCCTAGTCAGCATTATGTTATGTGGTTAAGTTAGGGCCGACCTAGTTAAGTAAAGGTCAAGTGATGTAGTGTATAAATAGAGAGTGTGTCTCTCTCATTGTACACATTCTATTGTTCACTCACTTAGCATTAGTGAGAGAAGAGGAGGATGCGCACAAGTGGAGGAGGAGCATGCTTCTGTAGATATCTATCTCTTGGGTTTAATCATGGTGATCATTGTATTGATGCTTATTCTATCTCTGAGGAAGTTGCGGGGTTTTTCACCTTCTTGGTTTTCCTCGGTGAAATGTTTTCTGTCTCTTCTCTCTTGTCTCTTATGCTTGATATGTTGTACATGTTCTTTTAGTTAAGATCCTAGATCAGAATGTATTAAATTCTGAATAACTAACACAGACATCATTCCAAGCAATCTACTGACAAGACAAGAATGATAGATCCAACTCCTCAATCCATGAGAGCACATGCTCAACCAACGAAAGCCAATGGAAATGGGATCTCTACAGTGATGGATCTTCTTTTTACACTAGTAAAGAAAATTTATTACATTCAAAGCGCGTCCATGGAGACCACTTCACATGAGACTTATGCCATGAATCTCATGCTTCTCCCCTTCAAACTATTCACGACCAAGAAGGAACAACGTAAGGAAAAAAAAAAAATTAGTCTATGGCTGATAACACTTGACCAATGTCTATGGGGGCATAAACAATAGCATGAACACCTATTCACAACTGTATCACTATGAATATTTTTCTTCTAACCAGCAGCAACTACCTCCACACACAATGAATACTAATTATTTTTCACAAGGAGATATTTTTTCAGCAGCAACATCATTTCTTTAGGCTACAAGGAGTTTCCAATGAGAGATGCGATCTGGAGGGTGGACACATACAAAGATAAATTGAAAGAACTACCACCATAGGTGAGCTCAAACTCCACGAGGGTACCCAAATCTACAATCCATGGGACTCGGCAACAAATCAACCAATAGTAGGCCTGTCTTTCCTTCTTGCAACAATGAAATCCTAGGCATAGTCAGCCTCATCTACACACAAAAAAAAGATTCCCTCGACCCCTTCATGCTTGCACTTTCATCCCAAGGTGTAATCATAGAGAAAGTGTTGTGGGAAGATGCTAGCATGAGGAGATGCAAATATTTATTCATGATGGAGGCTGAATGAGACACTCAGTATGGGTGCAACCCCTCCTCTACACTCTGATACTAGTTGTTGGAGGGCACAATGAGCAGTGAGGGAAAATCCCCAAATACAAAACACAATAAACCAACAGAGGACACAGTGAGAGAGGTGTTGGAAAAATGAATTACAAGTTGATGCATTTCAAATCCCAGCACTCGGTCAGAGTCCGTAGAAGTGCAAAGATGTCAGAAAAACTGTCAGTAGGATTCCTGCACACGTCCTTGTATTTATTTAGTCGTGCTTGTCTTCTACAAGTAAAAAAATATTATGTACAAATTAATTACAGTATTTAATGTAACTCAGTAGCTTCCAAGTGAAGCAAAATCAATTTTGGGTATATGTCGGAGAAGATAGTTGAAAAAAAACAGAGAGAGTGTGTGAAGAAAAGAGAGAGAAAGAGAGAAAGGAGAAGAAGAAAAGGTTCGCGATGTGTTTGTGAGCTCAAGCTCATAGTAGGGAAATGCATTAAGAACCCAAGCTCTGTAAAAGGTGAAATGTTGAAGTAAATTCCATCTATGTGTAATGCGGCAAAGTTGCCCTGTTTTTATGCGGCAATATATAAGTCTATAGTTTTATGTATTCATTCTAAAAAATGTTGAATATTGCATGTCGCACGTCTTCTCCATATTTACTTGTGTGAATCTTGTTTACATTTACTGTTTGTAAAAGAAATCAAGATTTCCCAAATATTTCAGGGTGGTAAAAGTTATGTTTTAAGGTGGAATAACTTTGACTGATTTTTATGTCTTAGTAAGAAATATTTTAATATAAATCTTTTTTAAGAGTGGGATCATCAAAGTTGAATCTCGACAAAGTTAAGAGGTCCGCGAAGTAAAAAGTTTCACGTCGACAAAGTTAAGAGGTCCGCGAAGTAAAGTGTTATGCCGAGTAAAGAGTCCGCGAAGTAAATGCTCATTGAAGTGAAGTTTACTTGTAGAAGTAAATGCTTGTCAAAGTGAAGTTTAATCCGTGAAGTAAATGCCCATCGAAGTGAAGTCCTTGGTGAATTAAAAGTTCAGGTTTCCTATTGTATGTCCGTCGAAGTCCAAAGCGAGGTTTACAGAGATTAGAAACTCTATTTACAAAAAGGAAAAAGTAATTAAAATTAAGAATGACTTCCACTTCCGGTGCACAAATGTCAAATTTGCAAACTCCAATATTTTCAAGTAAAAATTATGAATATTGGTCTCTAACTATGAAATCTTTGTTCAAAGGTCAAGATGTATGGGAAATAGTCCAAAATGGCTATGCAGAACAAGCATATCTGATAGCATATAAAACTCTTGTACAAGCTGAGAATGATGTCTTGAGGGAATAAAGGAAGAAATATGGAAATACATTATTCTACATACATCAAATAACACATGAATCCATACTCCCAAGAGTAGTAGCAACAATGAAAACTAAGGAAGCGTGGGATACATTGGAAACTTCCTATCAAGGTGTCAACAAGGTAAGGAATGCCAAACTACAACTCCTTAGGAGAGATTTTGAATGTCTATCAATGAAAGATACATAGTCAGTAAAATCTTTTTATACTCAAGTTATTGGTCTGATTAATCAAATAAATTCTCATGGAAAAAATTTAAATCTTTAGTTGTGACCCTGGAGGAAAACAAAGATCTGTCCCAATTTACTATTGATGAGTTGCAAGCCTCACTCCTCAATCATGAACATATAACAACAGATCAAATACATCATTAGAAGGTGCATTTGCAACACAGTCATCCATTAGTCAGGGAAGAGGCAGGGGAAGATAAAACTCTAGAGGCAGAGGAATAAGTTCTTTTAGAGGAGGTCACAGCAGCAACCTTGCATATGTCGGTGGAAGACGTCAAAATCAGATCCCCAGTTAGCCAAGTGGACAAAGGTCTGATAAATCAAAAATTCAATGTCATTACTGTAAAAGGTTTGGACACTTTTCATATGAATGCAGGAAGAAGCAGTATGACCAAGGAAGCAAGGTCAAACATAGTCAAGGAACACCAGCACTCCGACCAGCTCAATGTTTCTAGCATGTGCATCTCCACTTGAATCCAATGTTGTCCAAGAAAGTCCAAGTGACATATGGTATTTCGACTCAGGCTGTAGTAATAATATGACTAGTAATTTAAATCTATTCTCTAGTCTAGATAAATCAGTTCAAACTGATGTCACACTTGGAAATAATATTCAAGTCATTGTTTTGGGTAAGGGTACTATTCATATTCTAACCAAACGGGGGGATCATAAAACTATGCTTGATATTTATTATGTTCAAGGTTTGAAGCATAATTTGATGAGCATTGGACAATTGTTAGAAAAAGTTTACAAAGTTTATATGACAAGAAATCATTGTCTGATTAAGGACATATATCCAAGCAATTGCTTAATATCCAAAGTGTAGATGACAAGCAATCGCCTGTTTCCCTTTAGGATAAGACCAAACATAAAAGGAAAAAAAACTCAAGTTGTTCATGGAAGTCGGAATGGACACTCAGGAGTTGCATTCAAGACATAAATTAAAGAAGCATACAATCACTGCGACAAGAAATAAATGGACATCGACAAAGAAATACAAGCAGTGTTTCAATCGAAATACGAGATGAATCCTGGCTGTGGCACTTCATATTTGGGCATCTGAATTTTGGTGGGATGAAGGTACTGTACATGAAGGATATGTTGAAAGGATTTCCATTGATTGAAAAACCAGAGAGAATTTGTGAAGGCTATATTTTTGGCAAACAACACAAAGAGACTTTTCCAGTCGAAAAGTCATATAGAGCTCGCACACCACTTGAAATTGTGCATTTTGATATTTTTGGACCAATGCAAACATCATCCATACGAGGCTGCACTTACTTTCTCACATTTATTGATGATTTCACCAGAAAAACTTGGACATATTTTCTAAAACATAAATCTGATGCATTTGGATGTTTTCAGCAGTTCAAGGCACTCATGGAGAAGCAAAGTGGTTACAACATCAAGATCTTGAGAACAAATAGAGGTGGTGAGTATGTTTCAAATGATTTCTTAAACTTTTGTAAAAATCATGGCATACAGAGGCAATTCACTGTGAGGTATACGCCGGAGCATAATGATGTCGCAGAGAGGAAGAACATAACCATTATGGATATGGCGTGCAGTACATTGGCAGCCATGCATTTTTCAAATGAATACTGGGCTGAGGCAGTGGAAATTGTTGTATACATCATGAATCGATGTCCAACGAAGAGTGTGAAGAACAAAGTTCATCAGGAATCCTGGACATGTATGAAACATAGTGTTTCGCATTTAAATTTTTTTGGTTGTGTCACATATGCACATGTTCCAAATGAGCTAAGAAATAAATTAGACAATAAAGGACAAAAATGTATCTTTGTTGGGTATTGTGAATACACAAAAGCATACAAGTTATATGACCTTGTCACAAGAAAATTTATTATCAGTCGAGATGTTTAGTTTGTAGAAAATGAAGCATGGGATGGAACCATAGAGAAGAATGTTAAGATCATGTCACATGTCCAGCATGATGACATGGCAGAGGATGTGGTTGAAACTCTGCATGTGAGTCATAATTCCGTAGCTCCATCTACTCCCAGGACAACACAACATGTTTCAGCACAAGGAATTTCGACACAAGTCGCAGTTCAAGCTACTCCGACAAGCACACCAAGAGCATAGCAAAATCTGTCAAGTAGTTCATGGAGTTCGACTCAATAACTTTGACAAAGAAAAGAAGTCTGCAATAAATATATGAGACTGGTATACCCAATTCATTCTCATTTTTTGCATTATTTTCTCAAATTAATGATCCTCTGACATTTGAATAAGCTGTCGAAGATAAAGTTTGGGCACAAGCCATGGATGAAGAAATGGAATGCATTGAGAAGAATCAAACATGGGAATTAGTCGATGTTCCTAAGGAAAAGGATGTGAAAAGCATAAAATGGATTTATAATACCAAGAAATATGTTGATGGAAATGTGCAGAAGCACAAGGAAATATTGGTAGCAAGAGGGTTCACACAGCAACCTGACATAGACTTCAATGAAACTTTTGCACCCGTGGCACGAATGGACACTATTAGAACAGTTTTGGCCATTGCAGCACATAAGACATGGCTTGTTTACCAAATGGATGTTAAGTCCATGTTTTTAAATGGTTATTTGGAGGAGGAAGTATATGTGGAGAAGCCACAAGGCTACGAAGTCCCAGGACAAGGACACAAAGTATATAGGTTGAAAAAGGCACTCTATGGTTTGAAGCAACCTCCTAGATATTGGTACAGTCACATTGACTCTTACCTCATTCAGAATGGATTTCACAGAAGTGAATGTGAACCAACGTTGTACACAAAAATCAACAAGCAAGGTAATATGCTAATTGTATGCATGTATGTAGATGATTTAATATTTACTGGTGATTTTGGCATAGAGTGTTTTAGATCAATCATGGAAAGTGAATTTGAAATGACTAATTTGGGGCTTATGAAGTATTTGCTGGGCATTGAAGTCCAATAGACTATAAATGGCATATTTATATCTCATTCGAAGTATGCAAATGAAGTCTTGAACAGATTTAAAATGTTAAACTGCAAGACATCCCCAACACCAGTGATAATAGCTTTGAAATTGAGCAAGGATGATGATGGATCCAATGTAGGTCCTATGTTGTTCAAAAGGCTTGTTGGAAGCCTTATGTATCTTACTGCGACAAGGCCAGACATCATGTATGCAGTCAATTTAATCTCAAGATTTATGGAGTCACCAAAAGAATCTCATTGGCAAGCAGGTAAAATAATTCTGAGCTATGTAAGTGGAACAAAAGATTTTGGTATTTTGTATTCAACCTCAGAAAGTTTTAAACTCATGGTATACACTAACAACGACAATGGAGGAATCATATATGACAGAAAAAGCACGTATGGAAATACATTTCATTTAGGAATGGGTGTTGTATCATGGGCTTCAAAGAAATAACCCATTGTTACTCTTTCTTCAGCAGAAGCAAAGTATGTTGTAACTACAACCGCTGCATGTCAAGCCATTTGGATGCGGAGGATGTTAAGTGATCTGTCGCAAAAACAACAATATCCCACAACCATTTACTGTGACAACAATTCAGCTATTTCACTATCAAAGAACCATGTGTTCCACAAGAGAACCAAGCACATTGACACAAGGTATCATTTTATCAGAGAATTGATAAATAACAAAGAAATCTATTTAGAATTTTCCATCTCTGAAGATTAGGTAGTAGACATTTTTACAAAACCATTGGAAAGCGACACATTTCAATATATGCGGAGTTGTTTAGGAGTGACAAGTTCTACACAATGAAATTCGTCATGCATAGAGCATGCTTAAGCTTTGAAACATTTTGTAAAATTTTATTTTGTAATCCCCATCTGCTTATAATTAAGGGAGAGTTTTGGAAAAATGAATTACAATATGATGCATTTCAAATCCCATCCTAACTCGATCAGAGTCCATAGAAGCACGGAGATGTCAGACAAACTGTCAGTAGGATTCATGCACACTTCCTTGTATTTATTTAGCTGTGTTTGTATTCTACAAGTCAAAACTTCTTAGGTAGAAATTAATTACAATATTTAATGCAACTCAGTAGCTTCCAAGTGAAGCAAAATCAAGTTTGTGTATATGTTAGAGAAGATAGTTGAAAACAAATAGAGAGAGTGTGTGTGTGTGAAGAAAAGCGAGAGAAAGAGAGAGAGTGTGTGTGTGAAGAAAAGAGAGAGAAAGAGAGAAAGGAGAAGAATAAAAGGTTCACGATGTGTTTGTGACCTCAAGCTCATAGTAGTGAAATGTATTAAGATCCCAAGCTCTGTAAAAGGTGAAAGATGGAAGTAAATTCCATCTTCGTGTAATGTGGCGAAGTTTCCTTGTTTTAATGCGGCAATATATAAGTCCATAGTTTTATGTATTCATTCTCAAGAATGTTGAATATTGCATGTTGCAAATCTTCTCCATATTTACTTGTGTGAATGTTGTTTACATTTATAGTTTGTAAAAGAAATCAATATTTCCCAAATATTTCACGGTGTTTAAAGTTATGTTTTAACGCGGAATAACTTCGATTGATTTTTATGTCTTAGTAAAAAGTATTTTGATATAAATATTGTTTAAGAGTGGGCTCGTCAAAGTTGAATCTCGACAAAGTTAAGAGGTCTGCGAAGTAAAAATTTCTACAAAGTAAAAAGTTTTGCATCGACAAAGTTAAGAGGTCTGTGAAGTAAAGTGTTCTGTGAAGTAAAGAGTCCGCGAAGTAAATGATCGTCGAAGTGAATTTTACTTGTCAAAGTAAATGCTCATCGAAGTGAAGTTTATTATGTGAAGTAAATGCCCGTTGAAGTGAAGTCCTTGGCAAAGTAAAATTTGGGGTTTCCTATTGTATGTTTGTCGAAGTCCAAAGCAATAAAAAAGAAAAATATATTTACTGTGTGGTTAATTCTTCTTGTT
Organism: Larix kaempferi; assembly: GCA_027924585.1. NCBI lineage: Eukaryota > Viridiplantae > Streptophyta > Pinopsida > Pinales > Pinaceae > Larix > Larix kaempferi. Next base: position 4,680,616 of record BSBM01000338.1, on the reverse strand, counting down.
TGCGCAATGTACTTTTCCCTTGAAGGGGGGAAAACTTACCACAACACTCTCTATCTATTTCAATAACCAAATAAAATATTTATACATGCAGATTCTCTCTAGAAATATCGAGAGATCTAGATGTTTCTATCAGTTGGATTCTTGTAGAATCTACATAGCATTAACTATACCAACAAATACAATGTATAACTTCACATGATTTCACATGTGTTTTAAGTTACGAAGAAGGTGATATGGCTATTGGAATTAATTTCCAACACTTTCTCTCCTCATCGGAATAGGATCTCATTCTAGTTATAGAAAAATCAATAATGTATCCTTCCAATACACTATCTATCAAGAAATCAACTGCATGTGAGATAGGCTTACTCGTAGTTTTCAACTGTTGGATCTCTTCAGGGGTCCAGTTTCTTGGAATCATAGGGTTATATATTGGATTTGTATCGACTAATATGAGAAACCAATATTCTAGTACTGTACGTAACTCACAGAAAAAATATTTCATGGAACTTTGAAAATACGTACCTTCCCAACCATTCCTCTCTTGGATTAGGATTCTTTTCTCGTGCAAATGTGTGTTTTTTATCATCTAGACACTAATCTATATCTTCTCTATTTTTCCTCCACATTCCCTTAAATATCATATCCAGGTCTCGGTAACAGAGACATTTGTTGGCACACAAAGAGTAGAACCAAGTTCTAGCAATAAAATACCAACAAACCCCCTCGATATTGGCCGTTATGTCATCACTTGTTAAATAGATGAAGTCTATCACCAGGTTTCTACAGACAATAAGGGTTAGGAGGAAATTCTATCACTTACAGTTCTACACATAAACCTTATATCTATAACAGAAAAACAATTATAACTTAAACATGTTTATATTTGTTATTCATAAACAACATCACATTCAATATGTGCGCAAAAGAAGAAGCATTCATCAATACACAAAGAGGATCTCCAAAACATATTCATCACATTATCATCCATCCATAACCATACATCTCCTATGCATAACATGATAGAAACCCCAAAACAATAGAATATTACATCATTCATTAGATCTAATCTCTCCCTCTCCTCTATCTCTTTATCATCTTCTATATCTCTATCCCTCTATCTACTTCCTATTTATAGTTTTTTTAGTGGGGGTCTAAATCCCACAAACATACCCAAAAATATGCCTAATGGTCCAAAACCCTAACTACTTTCCATCTTTCACGCTCTTCCACCACTTTTCTGTATTTGATGGTTCCACATCATTTTGTGTGCTTCCAAAAATTGGTTCCTTATTGATCTCGCTTCAACAAGCCCCCAACACTCACTTGTGGCTCGCCATGAGCCACCTCCTTCAGTCAACCAAAATTTTAGTATGTGTTTGTGTTCACAATTCTACTTGCTTCTCTGGTTGCACTATTGATGCTAACCTATGCAAGGATGCCTACACATTTGCAACCTTCTCTTTCAACAGTGGGGTTCACATAATATTCCTTCCTCCTAGTCACATTATACATATTTCCAATTTTGACACTATTGGTACTGCCCTTGACTGGTTCCATTTATCTTTCTCCCTCCAAGACATCCAAGGGGGTCGCCACTCACAGTTCCTCTGACTCAAAGGACATGCACCTCTATTTCAAATTCAGAATAGCATTGTTTTCAAATTCCCAGTCGATCCCCAACAGGTTTGGGTAGGTATCAATATCCTCCAAGACCTCACTGACTTTGAAATTTTCCATTGTCTTAACTCCCTCAATGTTCACCTCCATGTTAGTCAGCCTCCCAATTGGGTATACCTTGTACTGATTGGCTAGTCTAAGTTGTATAGGAGACCATACAAGTCCTTGATTTCCCATCGATTCCCACATTCTCTTGTGAAGAATGTTAACATCCACCCCTAGGTTGAACATTACATCCTTCATCTCATCTCCCCCAATTTCAAGGGACATCATAAAATCCTTTCCATTTCTTCTTTTCTTACCTACTTTGCGCGTGTTTCTTTCGGGAAGTGGTTCAGAAATGGGTTCTTCAAATTCATTCAGCATTACAAACTTTTCAAGCATATTAGTGACTTTATTGGCAATGTGAGGATCATTCAACATATTTAATCATATTTTCATAAATTTACTTACTGGGTCTTCCTGGTGACTATTGTATGTCTTCTTGTGTTGTTCTTCCTCATGTTGTGCAACCTACCTTTATTCTTCACTACTGTCACGAACATAAAAAATACACATACTATGCAGTAGATATTCCTCGTGTAGCCATCTTCTGTCATCTTCTTCTTCATGCATCCTATGCAATTGATCCTCCCTATGCAATGTTTCCTAAAGTAGGTCTTCCTCTTGTTGTGAAAATACCTCGACGGCATTATGTGCCTCGCACAAAAAACATCACTACCAGGTAGCATCCAATGTAGGTTGAGTTTGCACAACCTTCTTGATCTTCTGATCGAATGGTATTTTTGTAGTGCTCTCTCCAAAAATATCTTTTCATGTTCAAGTGCCTCCTTGAGCCACTATGTTCACATGCATCAGGTCCTTTCCATCATTCTCCTTCCTTAGTTCGACAATCACTATGTTGCAACAACCTTTCTTATCTTCCCATTTCTTGACCAAGTCTAGAAAATATTTTGTGGCATGTTCTATACTATGGTAGTATGCACATAGGGTATGGGGCTTAGTGCAAAATCTTATCAAATGGCTTCTCTCACCGTAGTTAAAGCATATCACCTACCATAGCCTCTTACATGGCCTCGAAAACTGCCACGTGCTCCCCTTGATATCCTCCTGGATCAAGTCCTCTGTTATCTTATGTGCCTTGAACCTAGTAAGAGTCCATTTTTGCGATGGCCCTATGCTCTACAAAATATACACCACATAGTTTCTCTTACTTCCTTACCAATAGATAGTTGCTATAATTACGCAGTTAACACAACAAGTGTCATGTGTACCTAAGCCATTCCTGGTGATGCCCCCCGTCCTAGAGTCGCTTCCAAGCTTATCACGATTTCCAGGTCCTCTAACTGAATAATCATCTTTTTCTATGTCAATGGAAATCATATATGTGGTAGAAAACCACAATGAACCATTTATGCTGTTGTAAATCAGTTAGATCTAGAAACTTAGCCAGTCCAATAGAATCTTGAGTCGTTGGTCACAGTTAGAAATGGACTTATCAACTCTCTTCTTAATCTCCTTGATCTCAGTAATGCACTATGACTCAGACTTTGGATTTTGTAACTCTTTGAGAAGCTCTGCTTTAATAGCTGCTAATGGTCGATTCTTGTTGTAGAGTTTTCTCTCATGTGGATATATGAGCACTCTCTTGGATCCTTTCCCCTGATTCAAGACAGACTGTAAAATAGACTAATATTTTTTCTTCCAATAGACCCAATTATTCATGCAATAGATCCAATCATTCATTACAAGCAAGATATGAGGAGAGAGATAGGATAAGGATGGGCATACCTCAACTTATGTGAGTTCCTTTGATGAATATCACTTGGAGATATTGTAGACTTGGTGGAATTGGCTTCAGTTCCACTTAGCTAGTATCCTACACACAGATAAACATACAAACCTTCCTCAAAACCTCCTAACATATAAAATATGACATGTAAATGAACATAAAACCACATATATAAGTAATATATAATCAAATCTAATCTGATATACTCAAGCAAGATCAAATCCAACACATACATAACATCAATCATATAGATCTGAAACATAAACATTCATAAGCATCCATAAACATCGTGATGTGGAGAGGTAAACATATTATATAATATCAAAACAAGAGACATACATCATATGATACCTTGAGTTTAATGATTCATATCTCTTCCAAATTCCTAATCCAGACCTTCCCTAACTCAGAGCAACTCAGAACAATAGGTTGATCACAATGGATGAGGGATTCAAGAGAAATCCAACTAGCATAACAATACTATCGAGTCTCCCTTTCTCATGAAAATGGCCTCAATAAATAGGTGAATGGAGGGTGAGTGGCGGATGAATCTAGACTCTTGAGGGAAGATAGGCTCAAGCTAGTGTGTAAGTTGATATGAGAGATGAGTTGGATTCAAGTCATGCACATGATCCATTTGAAATGTTACCCCAAAAACCAATTATAGGTGGACCATCGCCCCCCTAAAGCATGCAAGGAGTGATGGTGTCACTCCTATGTAGGCATGTAGGAAGGGATGGAAGGATAACCATCACCCCCTAGAAGGAACATAGGGGGAGATGGTGGTAAATAAGAGGTCAAAAAGCGTCAAGAGAAAGGTACAATCAAGTGTCTCATCTATTCAATCAAGTGGGGTCTGCAACGATCCTATAGGGTGGAAAATAAGGATATAATAGTTCTTCCCTTGGGCAATAGATCTCTTATATTCCATGTACCATGTGAGAGTCGTGTCTCTAAATGTGGTCTCCAACTACATGTTCTTGGTAGACTCGTCAGTGATGTTCTTCATGAACCATATCCCCTCGCAAGTAAACCAATTTTTTTATGCATCATCTTTACATTTCGCATGAAATATGGGCAATCTCAATGTAGAATATGATGTAGTCTCCATTCTTGTAGGTAATGCTGCTTCTTGAACTCTGTGAATCTGGATTAGTCTCCTGGGTAGAACTATATTCTATCCCTCTAACTTAAGCTTCTAATTTGGGACTTGCTTCCCATGCAAACTTAAGTAATAACTGGTCTTCTTGATTGGATAAAGGGAACTAGGGGGTTTGAATGAAGTGTGTGTTCCTTCATGGCACATTTCTTCTGTCAATATGAATCTAGGAGAGAACAAATTTGGATGCACAGTCTCTTCCCCAGTCATTCAAGTGCCTCCTTTAGTCTTCACTTCCTCTTCTTGCATGTCCTCTGGGTTCCTTCCTTCATCCATCCCCGGGGGGGTGATAACACCATCCTTATCAGTTCTCTATCTTACTTTCATTCCATGCCTTTTTGGAGGTCTCTCAACTTCTGAGCACTTTTCTTACCCAGACTATGTGCAACCTTATGGTGTAGTGGACCCTTTTGCACACTCTCGTCGTGCAGTCCCATCTCTAGCATTCTTCTTTCCTCCCTGATCCACATTAGCTTTCTCAGTCGGCTTCCTTTCTATTTTCTCACTTCTAACTACCTCCTTTATCTTATCTCTTCTTGCATGTATTTTCTCCCTTTGGATTCGTTGCTCTTTTGGATCCATTTCTACACCTACCTATTCTCCCATTACTTCATGCCCCACCCCCATAGTATGGGGTTTATGTTGCCATGCTATTGAGGTCCATTTTCATTAGCCCCTTATAAATAAACATCATCTTTATCCACAATGGAATCTGTGCCAATAATCTATTTCTTGCGCCCTCTTCAAACTTCTCTTCTTCATTGTTATACAATTCACTACTTCCCATGGAAAATTATACAAATATAAACCCTTGTTTCACATGAAAGAACCATAATTCAATCACTCTAGACCATTTATTATCTATTTTTTCCATCTCTTCTATATTCTCCTTAGTCCATGCTATTGGTTGAGGTTCTATCCAAATTTTATTAATCTCAGACTGCCTCTTTGTCCATTCATATAATAGAACATGAAGCTCCCAAAAGAAATTTTCATGAAAATATGAATAAATGTACCTTTCTTTCCAGTGTTGGGGTACAATCTAGATTCCTCTAGTCTCTTTTCACACGAACTCGTCCTCCTTTCTTTCCATCCATTATTTAATCTTATCTTTTGTGGGATTCAACCTCAATTCGTCATCCTCCCTTCACAATATCTATTCAAGTCCCGACAATCAAACCAATTTGTTGGCTATGGTTTAGTCAGACCCAGGGTTCAATATGCATCACCAACAAAAACCCTATAGGCACCAACATTTTCATTACTCTGCAAGCAAGATAAGGTCTCACCTGATATGTGTGTAGGAAATTGCAGAGACCAATATAAGAGATTCCCATGAGAGGATGGGTTCTTTATGGTCATCATTGCATTAGTTTTTTCACTTAACCATACATTTGAATATTTAACAGGATATCATTCATCTTGTAAACTACTTAACATTCATCACATATTGAACAATAAATAAGTGCACAAGACAAGTCTGATTTAACAACTACATTATATTATCGTTCACGAATTGGGTACAATCCATGGCTTTCAAATCTATCTCAACAACTTAATGAGTTTTCCTTTATACATCACTACAAGAATCATACCAAAAGTCCCACAAAATCATAACATAACAAGAGAATCATACTGAAATTCCCACAAAATAATAACATAACTAGAGCATCATAGCATAATAGAGAGATCAAATATACAACATAACAACAGTATCACAGAGAAAAAATCAGATGAGAACCCCACCCATTACAAAACATGCCTTTATATAGGCTTAGGTTCAATCCATGCAAAAATGTTGGTGGCATGCATCTAACTGAATTCCTTGGCGTGAAATATGCTTCTAACTAAATTCCTTGGCACACAGTCTACTTCTAACTGCCTTCCTTGGCACACCATCCAACTAAGCCAAAACTTGGGCACCAACAATGTTCCCCGCCCTCCCAACTAAAAAAAAATTCCATCCTTGGAAAATGACAAATATGAAGGGTGTATGAGAGTAGCAAAACTTCCATAGAAGGCATAAGGTAATTTTCAAATACATTCCTATAGAATTCAATGAATTTTATTAAACACCCAAAAGAAGAAACATGCTTTCACCTACTTGAGAAGTCCCTTGGATATGAAACAAGTACATGACATCCTGAGATGCAAGAGAGTTGAGCTGGTCCACAATGATGTCAAATTCTACAAGAAAGAACCATATGTAGCACAATGTGGAATTGTCATGTCCCCTCCCACGGACCCAATTCCTGGAAGGGAACATGATACCAATATGTGGGGATCTTACATAAAGTCAACCTGATTCATTAGATTCACAGCAATAAAACAGATGGGTGTAGATGCAAATCAAGCAAACATGCATAGCGGAATAAAAACATCATCCACACACATTTCATATGCATTCAACATATTAGAAACAACCATCAAATTATAACATTTCAGAAGTAAACACATAGATAGAAAAAACACTTATCTTTATGGTGAAATGGTCCCAAGCAACTAGCTATGTCGCTGCAACGTTCCACCCAACCATAGGTCTCTTCCCAACATGTATTATTTCAGCAATCAGAGACCACCCCCGAGCTGGGCATGATTTCTACAAGGAAAAGGGGACATTCTTACTCATACACAACCAAATAATCACTACATCCAAACCAAGCCAGTCCACAACTGGGTTTATTAGGCTAAATCTGAACCCTCTTCATTTCTAGATACTTGCATTCAAGCTCAATCCAAAGCAACGGATACCCATATCAACCCCAACATTATCTTTATACACACAGTAAACTCAAAAACTGGGCATGGATACACATTTCCAACAATGGGATTTACAAATAGGGTAGCCATGGGTTTTCCCCAAATCGTGGGCACACCAAAACGGACTGTGGAAAGGGGAATTCGACCATAGGGAGAAAAAACCGATTTCTCCCACAGGTTATGAGAATTTCAAATGGCCCAAACGGCCCCCATGAAACCCCAATTCGAGCTCCCTTCTTCCCAATAGTTCTGCAACACCAAAAATGCCCTCTTCCCAGCTAAAAACAAGGAAACACAGGAAAAACGTGGAGGGAAACACCCTGGTAGTTCAAATTCATGGCTCTTTTCTTGCCAAGGAATCTAAACACGATTTTCCATGCAGGGTGACTTTCCCATACCCAAATTTGGACAGCCATACCTCCCATTCCCCAAGATATTAACTACTTCACCCAACTCTTGGGAGAAATGAATGATTGAGTACAAAAGTCAGCATGGGTAGTTGAGGGTCTTATGGGTTCTCTCATTGACACTTGGATTGACTTGATTGGCTCAAGGGTTTGAATATTTACCTCCCAATTCCTTGTAAAATCATGCCCCCATCTCTTGTTGCATTGCATAGCTAGTTGTGGGTATTTTATTAAAATACATATTTACATGATATTTGCAATTCCAATGTGCCTGGATAGCACATAAACCATATGCATCACTAAATCGATGGTGGGGCCTTGGCCTTGAGCTCCTCACCATGATTTTATAACAATATTACATCATTTACATTTTAATGCAATGGGGTCAAACTAGGGACATGACATTCCCCTCCCCTTGGAATAACACCATCCTCGGTGTTCGAATACTTAGGAATAAATACCCACTTTACACATGCCTCAAAATTCACAAAATGTGGAAGGTATGTCCTGCGTTTCATCTCTTTACGTTGGACCTTCAGGGACAAGTACTTTGGCCTCCACAAGCTGCTCCTGCTGGCTTTGATCTTCCATCTCTGCAGGAGGGTATTGCTCCACAGCAATCCCTTCCTTTTTTTTACCTTCTAGCTTATCTACAAGTCTGGAATTTCATGGCTGTCATCTTTCTTGTTTTCTTGACAACTATTTGAGGAGTATTTCCAGCCAAAACAATAGCTTTTGGTCTACTGACATGATCAATGTGCACAACTGGCCCTCACTTTGCTCACTAGCAACACTTGGCTAGTAATCGCTGTAACCAATGGCTTTCACTTTCTCACCTATGGGATTCATCATGACAATTCCTGTTAGGACAAGCATAACACAATATTAAAATTAGTCAATTATTTTTCCAATTGACATGGAATGTCCATGCTTTACCCACGATACTTCCACACATTTCATGCTTTCCCATCATACACATGAACTCATTCATGTTCATCCTTTCACATGAAATTTACTATTTCAGCATTCAGAATTCATTTCAAGCAATTAAACACAATCTATTTTCATCTATGACATGCACTCAACAATCTTTTCTTTTTAAGATGCATCAGTCAAAAGGAAGAGAAGAGTAATATTTTTCCCCCTCTTAGTCTTGTTCAAATCTGGAGCCACACCATCACTTATGGTTTTATGCTCCTTGGCCTCTTTCACTTCAATGTGAATGCTTGACTTGCCCTTTCTTGGCTATGACACTTAGTGTCTAAGGTCTTTGTTGGTCACCCTATATGCTAATTAATTACAACTAACACACAAGATGCTCAATATGAATTGTCAACCCAGGGAAGTCTTTTATTTCAATGGAAATAAGCACAATCTATGCATAAACATTTCAAGTAGTTGATTAACTGAATGGAGATAATAATCCTACCTATCTTCTCATCCAAACTCATTCCATAAAGAAAACTAATCTAACTCATACATCTAGGAATTCAAAGTCCAGCTACCTTCCTACAAAAATCAACCTAGCAGCTATTGATCTAAGAATAGAAATGAACTAGATTACTTTTGCAAGAAGTTAAATCCTATAATTATTAAACTACAGTATTCAATCTTTACCAAAATTATTCATCTAGCAACTACTGTAACTCAATCATAATCTACCTAATCTATGAATGCAATAAAGATACAACAGCAACCAGAATTAGAAAATAAGCTTGAACTGTAAATTGATAACTATTGGAAATCCTAGAAAGCATAAATGACTGAAAGGAATTGGAGCTAAGCTTGGCTATAACAGATAATTCTAACACACGTGCATTAATCAAACTAACCTACACAATCGACTGTCACACCACATAGTTGCAGCTATTCATGATGCAAATAATAAACTACCAATAAAGAATGCAATTGGAAATTCTCTGTTGCAGCTATCAGTAATACGCTTAATGCGATTCCACAACACACAACAGGAAATAAATAATTTTAACTACCTACTTAACTCGGCAATCTCTGTGAGAAGGAGGGCCCTAGCCCTCTAATAGAGACGCCGTGAATTACCAAAAATTAAAACAAGAAAAGATGAATAACTCTACTCTTCATTAAAGATGGCAATCCACAGTCTCATTGCTCTGTTACAGCCTGTACAAAATGATAATCAACCAACCCCAAACTCTAAAAGCCTTCCCATATTTATACATGAGGAATACATTTCATGCTCCACTAATTACGTGCAGCAATGAAGATCTATGATCTTCATACTGCAAAGTTATAACTAAACTGTTACAACCGTAATGAATGAGGCTGTTAAACATGAAGGATGTTGTTACTGTTGCAGTCAATGGATCAACGGATTAACCAATTGGGAGGCATCTTGTTTGTTGCACCAATTCTCTGTTTCAGCGAAGACTTGTTACAGCTTCACATGGGAAGATGCATTGTCCCTTGGAATATGAAGAATCAAATTGGAAGAGTAACAGCTGGCACCACATATGATTCTTTCCCAAGGCATTGTGGCTGATACACATATGCTTTGATCTTAACTTAATGAAATCAACACAAGTTAGCATAAATCGAAGGCTAGAATTCATAAGCATAACAAACTTAGGCATGAATTAAATGAATCAATAATAAATTATACCTTGTCAGGATTGTTGATTGTTCTGGAAAAAGGCATGTATATGGTTTATGAAAGTAGGGTGTAACAGGGAAAAATGATGAAATAGGTATGGTAAAAAAGGGGCATTTCCAGGGCCCAACATCTCCCCCCAACTATCCATTTGCATGTCCTCATGCAACAGCCGATTAGTTTGATTCTGAATTTGATCCCTGTTCATATTATGCAAATGAGTTGAGGGGATCAATTTTGACAATTAACCATTGGGAATGCTGGTTCTTGTGTGACAACATCCCCCTACCTTTAGCAGCTCCAGCCTATATTCGAAATCATCATATTTTTCACAGTATTGGTTCTTATGTAACAACATTTTTACTTGTATCCCAATCTCAGCATCTTTTGTCTGAATTGCATTTCCAAGAAAAAAATTTGAGGACGCTGGTTTGTGTGTAACAACGTCCTGTTTCCTAATTCTTTTAGCCTGCTGAGTCGATTCAATGCCCTTAAAATGATGAGACTGAGCCCATAAATAATTCCTTTGATTGCCTTGCTCCTGAAGATCTCTATACCACTAAGTCCAATATTGTAACTTTATGCCCTACCAAATTAAAGATATACCCACATTCCGGGCATATCAATTCTTGCCGTCCTCCATTCCACTTAATGGAAGATAAATTCTCCGATTGGTCTGTAGCCTCCACCACTGTACTCACATACTTCTTTGCTTGTTTTCTGCATGTCTCCTTCCATTTCTCTAGTTCTTCACGAAGCACTTGTTCCTCCTCTTTTAATAGCTTATTTTCAAAAAGAAGATTCTCTAATTGAGGTTCTTTCACAGCAGGTTCTTGTGTATCAGTAGGTGGTCGAGGTTTTAAGATGGGAATCCCAATGTCTACCCCGATCAAATGACCCGCTTCTGCTGCAGTAACGATTTTGATTCATCTCTTTTTTTCTGGGATAGACATCTGGCCCTTGCTCGTTATACCTTCCTTCCTCCTAGGAGGCAGGGAGTATCTTGTCACCTTAGAAACAGGGCCGAATACCTCCTTTTGATTTAAAGTTCTTAAGATTTCGGAAGAGGATTCCAAATTCAGAGCTTCTATACTGCCACCTAATACTGCCTTTGCTTGATGTTCCTCAACTGCTATTTTAGTTTTAGCTGCCCCCATTTCAACATCCTCTATTTATATCTCCTCTTCATCCTCCAATCGAACTTCTGGTGTTCCAATCCTCCCCCCAACTGAGCTTGAGGAACCCCAGTCCTCATCCACTATTTTTAAAGAAAGTTCACGAGATACCTCTAGACGAACCATAAATTGTTCTCATGTCAAATTATGTTGTGAAAGGGCACGTAAGACCAGTAGTTTAATTAGCCCATGATTTTTGAGGGATGATAAGGGGTGTTAAGCACCTATAACATAGTAGGCCATGCGTTGTTGAGATTGAAAAGGATACTATGGCATGTTTAACAATCGACGATGACGTAAATGTGATAGGAGTAAAAATTCGTTAATATAAACAACGCCATACCTCCCTTCACACATGATGTATTTATTCAGAAAGATTGCAACTTGGTCCGAAGGACTTGGAAGGGTTTCCAATGTTGTTCCTCTACTCGTTGGTCGAACACTCTCTCCGGCTGCCAGAAAATCTTCAATTACAGTCGGATGATAGCATTTCCGACTGAGCTAGCGCTGCCCAATTTTGGGAAATTCCATTACCTCTGCTAGGATTGCCTCTGAAACATCTACCCTTATACCTCAAACCTATGAATGAGTGCTTGTCATATTTAGAGAAAATTCAAGGGTCGTTTCCTCATGAAAACCATTCAGGCATTGAAAATAATCCGTCCACCCTGCTTCTTGGAAAATAACAAAGACATCTCTGTTTTTTCACAGAGATTCTATTGTTAGAGGCTCATATCTTACAGGGATACCCATACCACTGAGATTCTATGAAATATTGTAACAAATGCACCAGTCATAGTTTCAAACATCGAACTGATTGCATGCAGACATGGTTGATGGATAATCGAAGTTTGAATTGAGCCTTGTTGGAAAGGTGGCACAGTTAGTTTTGGATTAAAATTCATGGCAGGATTATCGCACAAGTCAGGTAGAATGATGGTCATAGTCATAAGTATGGGTAACAACTTAAATGTGATTTTGGTTCAGTTGATTTGCCGCGGATAGATGACAAGGATAACTGACAAATATAACCATTATTACTTGTGACTTCAATAGATTCCTAATCATGATTATAGTTAGAACCCGTACCTTCAAGATTAATGCTCGAGCCGCCATTCTACCATGGTATTATATTCATAGTCGCATCGCTGGTAAAATACGCATGTGCTGAGATGAGTTGGCCACCGCCAACCGAGATGATACATACATCCATGCTGACAAGTACACAAGACGGCCCAATAGTTGTCATTGTTCTTGGCAGACTGCATTGGGAGCTGTGGAGTCATCATTTAAATTAGAGCCTGGTCAAATCATTAGCGGCGAGACTTTTCTAGGAGACGGACAATCTAGAGGAGTTGTAGTTGATGAATAAGAGGAGCTAAGAATGAAGATTTGAGAAACGTTCGACGAAATGTGGTGGATTCACAGCTGCAAAAATTGGCAGAATAGGAAAAAATAACGGAGTTGCAGCTGCGAAAATCAGTAGAATAGACAAGAATAGCGGAGTTGCAGCTGCGAAGATTAGCAAAATGCTCGAGAATGGCGGAGTCGTAGCTACTGGAAAAAGTGAAAGGGATAAAAGTAGCAGAGTTGCAGCTACGAAACTTGGTAGAATAGGAAAAAATAGCGGAGTCGCAGCTGCTGGAAAAAGGTGAAATGGACGAAAATAGAGGATTCACAGCTGCTAACCTGGCAGAATGGGAAAAAGTAGCGGAGTCACAACTATTGGAAAAGTGAAGTGAATGGAAAATAGCGGGGTTACAGATACGAAAATTAGAAAAATGAGCAAGGTAAGGAATCGCAGCTGTGAAAAATGAGGTAACAAGCAAATTTTTCAGCTGGCTGCTGAAAGCTGATGAATCATCCATATTCTTCAAAGAGCTTTATTAGATCAGGAAAACAATGTAAGGTGTCTGTAATCATCTGGACTAGTCACGACTACTGCTCCTCAAATTAATTCCTGCACACAATTCTTCAAAACAAACCCAATCAAGTGCAAAATGAAAAATAGATAAAATACAGAATGAAAAATAAATTATTTGTGTAAAAATTATGTGTGGACATTGCAGTTCTTAAAAATTCACAGGGGTTGAGAAACATCCCTGCCCTGGCGTTTACTGATATTCTGGATCAGCTGCAACATGTGAAACGAAAGCATTCTTTGATATCAGTTTGTGATACAATCATAGCCAATGACCATTTGCAAATAATGGTGTCTTGTTTTCATCAATGGTGATCAACCGGACTGTTCCATTGTCAAATACTTGATCTATTTGATAAGGTCCCAACCAACAAGTGCATAGTTTTCCCTTAAAATCCCTTTTGAACCAAGAATCATATAACAGAGCCCAGTCTCCTTCTCAGAAGACTTTTTTCTTTATAAATCCATCATGCCATTTCGAGCACTGCTATTGGATCAAAGTTGTTTGATGCACTACGGCTGTGCGCTTCTCATCCAATTCATTGAGCTGATTCAGTGGGTTCCTCTGTGCTTCTAATAAATCAAGATTTGCTTCTACAACTATTTTCAAAGTTTTGATTTCAAATTCAATTGGGAAAACAACATTCTTACCATACACCAATTCATATGGGGAAAAACCAGTGGTGTTACACCATGTAGTGCGATAGGCCCACAGTGCCTCTGGAAGTCTCTCAGCCCAATATTTAGATGGCTTTTCACTGTCTTTGTCAAAATAGCCTCGATGACCTTGTTTGAACTTTCCACTTGGCCATTGTCCTGTGGATGATATGGCGAGGTTATTTTGTGCTGAATGTGAAACTTCTGTAACATGGATTCCAATTTGTGAGACACGAACTGTGGTCCACCATCTGTAACGATTTCCTTAGGTACTCCAAACCGAGTAAAAATTTCTTCATATAGGAAATCAATTACAGCCTGATCATTAGCTTTAACCAAGGCTACATCTTCCACCCATTTGGTCATGTAATCTGTGCAAACCAAGATGTGAACTTTCTATTTTGAGGGAGGGTTGATAGGCCCTACAAAATCTAGAGCGCATTTGTCAAATGGTTCAACCACGAGCTGTGGCTGAAGAGGCATTTCATCCAATCTGTTGGGATGGCCCATCCTTTGGTAGCTATCACATGCCTGAACATACTTCTTTGCGTCCCTGAACAATGTGGGCCAGAAATAACCCATTCTCAAAACCTTATGACCTATCCTTTTGTCAGCAAAGTGTCCCCCACAGGGCTCATCATGACAAGCTTTAAGGATACTGAAAATTTCATCTTCTCTGACACATCTTCTGATTTCTAAATCAAGCCCTGTGTAGAAAATATGTCCATCAATCTAGCATTACCTAGCACTATGTTGTATGATATTTATTTTTTCTCTCTTCGACAGATGTGCTGGAAGCTTACCTGCAGCCAAAAAGTTAGCAATCTCTGCATACCATGGGGAATGCGCTGATACTGCAAACAAATGTTCATCAGGGAAGGAATCTTCGACTAGTAAATTGTCATCACTATTAGTAAGTCAAGATAAAAATTCTGCAACAACATTTTCCTTCCCTGGTCTATCAATAATTGTAATGTCAAATTCCTCTAACAGTAACAGCCATCTAGTAACTCTAGCATTCGTGATTGGTTTATTCATTAAATATTTGATGGCAGAATGATCAATGTGCACAAAAGTGGAGTATCCAATAATGTAGTGTCTAAATTTTTTTATGGCGTAAACTATGGCAAGGAATTATTTCTCTGTGACAGTGTAGTTGAGTTCAGCAGGAGATAAGTTCTTACTAATGTGATAAATTGCATATGGGGAATTACCTTCTTGTTGTCCTAAAACTGCTCCAATGGCAGTGTCTGAAGCATCTGAAGAGATATGAAAAGGCAGAGCCCAGTTGGGCCCTCGTAAGATGGGTGCTGTAGACAGCCTTTTTTTTAGTTCAGTAAACAATATTTGGCATGCATCATTCTAGACAAATTGTGCATCCTTCATCACCAAGGTGAACAAAGGAGAAGCTAGTTTGGAAAATTTTTCTATGAATCTTCTATAATAACCAGCATGCCCTAAGAAGCTATGTACAGCTTTTTGTGTTCCAGGAGTTGGTATATTTTGAATTACCTTAATTTTGGATGGATCTACCTACATACCATCAGAAGAGATGAAGTGCCCCAGAACTATTCCTTCGCTCATCATCATATGGCACTTTTCAGTGCTTAAAGAGAGCTGGCTTTGTTCACAGCGTTTCAAGACCTTTTCTAGATTTTTCAGTGCTTCTTCATAACTACTACCATATGGAGTGAAGTCATACATAAACATTTCCATGAAGTCGTTTACCATCTCTGGAAAGATCCCAATCACTGCTCTTTGAAATGTGGCTGGTGCATTGCACAACCCAAAAGGAAGTACCCTGTATGCAAAAGAACCCCAGGGACAGGTGAAACTGGTTTTGCCTTGGTCTTCTGGAGCAATATGGATTTGTTCATAGCCACTAAAGCCATCCATAAAGGAAAAATACTTCTTCCCAGACAAGGTATCAATGACCTGATCGATAAAAGGTAAGGGAAAGTAGTCCTTCTGCATTGCTTTGTTCAATTCTCTATAATCCACATAGACCCTCCATTTCCCATTCTTCTTTGGCACAATCACGAGTGGAGAAATCCACTCACTATCTGAAATTGGGTATATAAACCCTACTTCCATAATGTTTTGGATCTCCTCTTTCACTACATCCCTTAGGTTCAGGTTCATCCTTCGTTGTGGTTGGCACACTGGCCTAGAGTCGCTCTTAATATAAATGTGATGGGTACACAAATTAGAAGGAATACCCTTCACGTCTGTGTACTCCCAAGCGAAAGATCCTTTATGTTGTTTCAGTAGAGTGATTAGTTGTTCCAGCTCACTAGGCAAAAGGTTTGGATTGATGTTCAATGTTTTTTCTGGCTCAATTTCCACTGGGACACTTTTTGAATTTTTGAGAACTGGAATTATACTAGCATCACTGACTAGAGTTTCTTCCATAAGATTTTCTTGTTCTTTCTCATCAAATGTACTGTCAAGAATATGGTAAACATGCTTATTAACGGACATGGGCTCACTGATGAAACTGTTAATGGTATCATCCTCTGTTTCATCTTTAAAAGTTAAGGCTCTCCCAATCGTTAGTAATGGATGAACGCCTTCCTCCTCCTCCAAATCCACCCAAAGTGGAGTTTCAACTTCTGTGCTTGGTCGAGCTGAAGGGTATAAGGTTAGGACTTTGATCTCAATCCCATCTAAGATAGTCATGGATCCTAACTGACAGCTGATATAGGCATATGCGATGGCCAACCATGGTCTCCCCAAAATCGGTGGGTGTCCCCCCAACTGAGACTTCGGCTGTAACACCAAGAAGTCCGTAGGGTATTCCCACGAGTCAACAGAGATTACTAGGTTTTCTAGGATCCCCTCAGGCTTGATTGTTGATTTGTCAGCAAGTTCTAAAATGGTAGGGGTTGGTCGAAGGTTAGTGAGTCCAAGTTTCTTCACAGTTTCTATGGTCATAACGTTAATAGTCGCACCTAAGTCTACCAAGATGTTGAGGATTTGTGTGTTTCCTATGTGAACTATCACAGTAGGATTTCCAGGGTCATCGTATTTTTCCACAAGAGTCTTTCCCATTATTAATTCGGAAAGTTTTCCCAATACATGGATAGTGGGAGGATCCCTAGGCTTTCTTCCTAGTTTCTTGACACATAAATCTCTAACAGTCTTAGCATAAATTGGCACGTCATGGAGGGCTTGTAATAGTGGAATTTCAACATACAAAATTTTCAATTCTCCTAAGAGATTGAATCGAGGTTGTTCCACTGTTTTCTGCAGGGTCAATCGTTCAGGGTATGCCAGTTATCTCATCAATTGTGTAGGCTGTGCTTCATCGTGTGTTACTTCCTGAGTTTCAGCTACTGTTTCGGTAGGAATGTCAGCATCCTCAATGATGGGGATTGCTGAATGAACCATATTCTCATAGTGTTGATTCACTCCAGTTTCAGTCACTGGGGATGGAACATCCTTAGTGATGATGGGTTCCACTACCCTCCCTGATCGTAATTGTATATCATTGAAGGGAACTTGGGAGATGGAATACGCAGGCATGTTGGTAGTCTCAAACTGATGAACTACTTTATTATTCGGGTTTGGGTTAGGTTGTGCACATATTTTCGGTCAAAGTGGTGCATTCATAGGTGCGGAATTGTTTTGGAATTGTCGTTGTGGCTGTTTATATTGTTGGTGAGGATATTATTGAGGAGGGTACTGTTGATACTAAGTCTGGTGATGGGAAAATTTATTTCCTTGGTAAGAATTTCTCCAGTTGGAATTCCAGGGAGCTTGATTGTTTAACTGTTGCCAAGAATTAGGATTTTGCATTGGGTTCTAAGATGGATGCCACTGGTTATTAGAATAATGTGAAGGGAATTGTGTATTCATATTGTTCATATTATTCAAGAAAATTGATGGATCTGGATTCATACCTTGATTGCGATGCTGCCAAGGTTTCTTCTGTGCAATAAAGTAAGCATGTTCCACATCTGAAGCAGATGCCTGCAGAACTGCTTTGAATTTGGGTAATGCAGGACATTCCTTGGTGTCATGCTCCAATTCACAGATCCTACATATCTTTTCCTTGTCCAACGGGCATTCTTTCAGTGTGTGCATTTTCCTACATTTAGGACAGAATACACCGAGTGTAAGATCTTCTACTGCTTTCCTTTGTTTTGCTCTCAAAACATCTAACTTTGAGTAAATGGAACTCATCATATCAATTTTAAAATTCTCCATTAAGTTTCCTATTTATGCTTGAGTGGCTCCTCCACTAGCTGACTTATGTGTCCTAGTGAAGACATCCTGATCTTGATCTTTGTCTCGTTTGTTAGTTCTAGAGGATCCCCTTGAGTACCTTCGACATGTTTCAACGATCTTCTCGAAGGGTTCCTTTGAGATGTCCCCTTTCCCTAACAAATTAAACATATTAAGGAAATCTTCTCTAATTCCTCGTACCAAAATAATCTTGAGTACATCTTTTCCAATCTCAGTGTGTCCAGACCTTTGTAAATTGTACAACAATCTTTCCACAAAGTCTTCCAAGCTCTCTTCTTCCTTCTGAAGCATTTTAAACAACTCTTCCTTTCTATCCCTAGTTCTACAATATTCTTGATATTTAGAAAGAAAGGTGTGTTTCATTTGGTCCCAAGTAGTAATGGTCTCACGACCCAGAATCATGAACCAGCGTAGAGAATTTCTTTTCAAGGTGGCTAGGAATAGTTTCAGCTACTAAGCACTGGAGGTATAGTCATAGCTGCTACAGAGGATATCAAACTCAAAAATAAATTCATCAGGATCTTCATAATATTTACCATGGAAATTCGGGAGAACTGATGGTGAGATGTTTTTCATAGGGGCTGCTCCAGGGTTCTGGAGGATAGGGAATTCTAATGTGGCTACAATGTTACCAGCATGATTATCTTCCACTTCTTCTTCTTCCCGGTTCTCCCTATGTTCATTCTCCCCTTCATGTTCTCTGTTAGCCATGTTCCAAAATTCAATGGACTTCCTTATTCGTTCTTCCTCTGCTTTTGCTTCTTCTTCTTTCCTCCTTTCTTCTTCTCGCCTTCTTTCTTCCTTTGCTTCTCGGCAATGTTCCAACCACACTTCCTTAGTAACTATGGTCCCGTTAATATGATAAATATCCTCTCTATCTGGTGCACCCACAACGCTTCCCTTGTCCTAAGGAGGTTTCTTTTCTGCACTGGGAGTAGATGGTCCCATTTTGTTCTCCATCGTTGATGCTAAATTCTCAAGATTGGGAGGAACAGAATTTCCTCTTCCTATAGACATCCACGGTGGTATGGTGGAAGAATCAACTTTAGCAATTATATCGTCGATGAATGTTTGTCTTCACAAACCTGCGTTATGACCTCGACCTCTTCCACCTGCAGTGTTAGTGTTCAAAGGGGGTTCCCAATTTGTTTTTCTTGTATTCATGCATGATGTAAATGATTAAACCAAAATGAAATCAATAAAACCAACTACTAACTATGTCTATCAATTACCATCCCTGGCAACGGCGCCAAAATGTTGGTCACCCTATATGCTAATTAACTACAACTAACACACAGGATGCTCAATATGAATTTTCAACCCAGGTAAGTCTTTTATTTCAATGGAAATAAGCACAATCTATGCATAAATATTTCAAGTAGTTGATTAGCTGAATGGAGATAATAATACTACCTATTTGCTCATCCAAATTCATTCCATAAATAAAACTAATCTAACTCATACATCTATGAATTCAAAGTGCAACTACCTTCCTACAGAAATCAACCTAGCAGTTACTGATTTAAGAATAGAAATGAACTAGATTAATTTTGCAAGAAGTTAAATCCTATAATTATCAAACTATAGTATTCAATATTTACCAAAATGATTCATCCAACAACTACTGTAACTCAATCATAATTTGCCTAATCTATGAATTCAATAAATATACAACAACAACCAGAATTAGAAAATAAGCTTGAACTCTAAATTGATAACTATTGGAAATCCTAGAAATCATAAATGACTGAAAGGAATTGGAGCTGAGCTTGGATGTAACAACTAATTCTAACACACATGCATTAATCAAACTAACCTACACAATCGACTGTCACACCACATAGTTGCATCTATTCAGAATGCAAATAATAAACTACCAATAAAGAATGCGATTGGAAATTCTCTGTTGCATCTATCAGTAATATGCCTAATGCGATTCCACAACACACAACAGGAAATAAATAAATTTAACTACCTACTTAACTCAGCAATCTCTGTGAGAAGGAGGGCCCTGGCCTTCTGACAGAGATGTCGTGAATTACCACAAATTAAAACGCAAAAGATGAGTAACTCTGCTCTTCGTTAAAGATGGTAATCCACAGTCTCAGTGCTCTGCTACAGCCCATAAAAAATGATAATCAAATAACCCCAGACTCTGAAATCCTTCCTGTATTTATACATGAGGAATATAGTTCATGATCCACTAATTTCGTGTAGCAATGAAGATCTTTGAACTTCATGCTGCATAGTTACAACTAAATTGCTACAGCCGTAATGAATGAGGCCGTTAAACATGAAGCATGTTGTTACTATGGAAGTCAATGGATTAACAGATTAACCAATTGGGAGGCGTCCTATCTGTTGCAACAATGCTCTATTTTAGCGAAGACCTATTACAGCTTCACGTGGGAAGATGCATTGTCCCTTGGAATATGAAGAATCAAATTGGAAGAGTAACAGCTGGCACCACGTATGATTCTTTCCCAAGGCATTGCGGCTGATACACCTATGCTTTGATCTTAACTTAATGAAATCAACACAAGTTAGCATAAATCGAAGGCTAGAATTCATAACTATAACAATCTTAGGCATTAATTAAATGAAGCAATATTAAATTATACCTTGTCAGGATTGTTGATTGTTCTGGAAAAAGGCATGTATATGGTTTATGAAAGTAGGGTGTAACGGGGCAAAATGATGAAATAGGTATGGTAAAAAAGGAGCATTTCCAAGGCCCAACAGTTTGTCTAAGGATTTAAACTAGGGAATCATTCTCCATTGTTGCTTACAAAACCTTTGGCTGCTAGGACCCACACAGGTCCACTAGCACCATCTTTCATTACTGCTCATACTGAGCTCTTTAGGATAGTCACATGTCCACATGCATTCCTATGATGCCTTCATAGTCCTTGATTCCAGCAATACCTACACTCAAACATTGAATCAATTCACATGTTTAATTTATTTTCATATGGTTTATCTCTAAACAAGAGTTTAGGAAATCATATCCAAATCATATACACATGCATATTCATAAGCAAGAAGTTGCAAGATAACCAAGTACTTATCTGTATTGGATGTCTTCACTTTATTCCACAGGCTCCTTCCTTGCTTTACAAGCATTGGATGCCCGTGTATATAATAACGAATGTTGGGCTAGCACCCAGGCTACTCCACAATCATTCAAACAACAATGCCAGACCAGTACGCTGATTGGGGTTTATCAATTAATTAAGGAATGTTTGGCCAGCACGCCGGCTGCTCCACAACATCAAGTGGTTAATGCCCCCACCAACTATTCTCTGAATTTATCGAGCATCAGTTACTCTTTGGATTTACCAAGAATTTTAGCGCCCATAGGTAATACCATTAATGGGCCATTGCACGTGTAACTTCACTACCTTTACCCATATCAACAACATGCTCATGCATAAGCAATTCACATGCATTATGCAATAACTCTCTAATCATGCCCACTAATTCATATGCATTTAATCTGCTACTCTCTTGCATTTCCAGCATTCTTATGCCATAATGTATATGCATGACAACTTCAGAATTATAAACACAATAGCTGTTAACACCCAAAAAGTGCTCACTAACTCATCTACCCCATTACATGACTCATTTGTCCATATTTCCTACCATATCTACCTTCAAAACCTTAAACTCCCATTAAAAAGCCTGCAAAAGGCCACAAAACCATCAAAAAAGCCTCCAAAAGGCTAAAAAACCCCTTTTCCCCCCAAAATTATCCAAAATTCCTCCAAAATAGCAAAAACCCTCTAAAAAGGGAATAAAAAATATAAAAAAAGGATGAAAAAGAGGAAAAAGAGGAAAAAGGAGGAAAAAATGCTATACAACTGACCTAAACCATATGGTTCCCAAAACCATGGGCCAACACTCCACCACTAAAAACCTATAAATAGGTGATGGAGACCCCTCATTTCATATCCACAGTCAAATACACCCTTACTCTGCCAAAATCACTCTCAAAACCCTAGCTCACCCTTGAGCTACTTTCATCATTGAGTTCCCCTTTTGGCCCATTTACAACCTTTTGGAGAAAGAGAAGGAGCAAAACTGGAGTTTGGAGCAACCCTCTTGGACCATTGCAAGAACTTCACCAACCTCTACACTTGAGGTAAAATTTTAATACAAAAAAGAAAGATCTTCACCATATTTCATGTTTTTGTTATGCTTATTAATGCTCATGCTAGTTTAGAATCCGTATTGTTTTCTTACTTTATTTAATTGTTTATTGAACTGCTACTAAGGAGTCCATTCTCCTTAGTAGGTGCTCATTTGCACAAGCTAGGGTGAAAACCCTAGCTACAGTTTTGGTGACTCCACTTGTGTTTCTTTTGAATTTCTGGTTATAGTTTTAAGCGTTTTCAATTTTCTGCAATATTTTTCTATTTTTTCCTTTCGGCTGCCATAAACCGCGTCTTTTACCCCCCGTAGTTGCATTCCGACCGCGTTTTTCAGGCCTTTACCTGCGATCCGACCATAGCTCTCAGACTGTTTCCGGCGCCCTGCTGGCGGATTCAAGTCTGTTACCTGCAATCCGACCATGGCTAGTAGCTTGTTTGGTGCGATCTGACGGTGACTGTTAACCATTTTTACGTGTCGTGCTTGCGGCTTTCAGCCATCTTTCTGCAATCCGCCGGTGTCTTTAGGCCATTTTCCTGCATCCTACCTGCGGCTTTCAGCCATTTCTCTGCAACCCGCCGGCGTCTTTAGGCCATTTTCCTGCGTCTTTCCTGCGGCTTTCAGCCATCTTTCTGCAACCCGCTGGCGTCTTTAGGCCATTTTCCTGCGTCCTGCCTATGGCTTTCAGCCATCTTTCTGCAACCCGCTGGCATCTTTAGGCCATTTTCCCGCGTCCCGTTTGCGTCTTTCAGCCATTTTCCTGCAACCCGCCTGCAGCTTTCGACCTGTTTCCAGCGGCTCGACTGCATCTTTCGGCCAAAATCTCGCAATCTGTTCACGACTGTTGAGTTATTTCCCGCGATCCGACCGCCCAGATTTGCCACAGACCCGCGGTCCGTTTTCTTCCTTTTTCCCTGTTTTGAACCCAGCACTTTGCTGCAATATTTTCGGCACTTGTACAGCCATCTGTCCTGCCTGCAGCCATCCTTCCCTACAACCTTTTCTGTAGTATTATTTCTGTTCCATTTACAAAATATTTTGTTTTAAATTTCAGCATTTTAATTGAAAAAGAGAAAATTTTGCATTTCAAAGTTTAAATTATGTATTGTTATTTTTAGTTAAGTTGCCCACTCTGTGGCACTTTTACTTGGGTTCATCATCTCACACGCACACACTCTGTCACCTAATTCAAGTGTGCCTTAAAAAACTACTTAACACAACCAACATTCTAACCCCACTTGGGGAACACATAAGAATTTTTGTAGTTAGGTAGGATCGGGGGGATAGGCATCCAAATAACACCCCTCAGTTGCTTACACTTGAGACATAGCTATTGTCCATTAGGGAACCAAAATCCCCTAGTATTTTTTGGCACGGTCACAACCAGTTTATCAGAGGGCCTCTCCCCTAGGAGGGTTGAAGTCGCCAGACTGGTTCTGGAGGCCTGAGTGGAATACCGCAATCCATTCAGTAACCAAAGGCTACCTTTCGCAGTTCTCGGGGTATCCCTGTATGGGGATATTGTGGTGATAGAACCAAATGGCAGATTCACCTTTTCTGGACGTGTCATGAATGGGGTATCTTAGTTGCCTTTCTTCTAGGATTGACTATCCGTTGTCCCTCCCGGTAGGGGGATATCTTTAGCCACTTGGCTCTACTTTCCATATTGTCTGACTTGGATTTCATCACCTTGCAGAGGATATGTCTAGTTGAGTCAAAATGCTATTTAGTTAGGTGTTTGCATGCTCCCTTACCTCCTTTTGGTCTAGCGAGTCCACTATTTTCATTTCTTAGGAAACCTACTGCTTGTTGGTATTTTGACCATTTCTATTGATACTCCACTTATTGTAGCACAGTTGTTACAGTAAGTGTTTTGAGTTGGTTGTTGGCCTGAGTGCCATATTTTTTGAGCTCTCCTTCTGCACACTCAGTTGCATTAGGTTTTTTGAGCTGTTTTTCACTCAACACAACCCCTAGATATTTGACACCATTTGTCACCATTGAGTCCCCGAGACATTCTCGCCGCCTCTGGGGCGAGCCCCTGCAGCACAGTTCACTTGACACCACCCGTCATAGACATAGATCTTCATCACTTGATACCACTCATCATAGATCTTGAGCTTTATCACTTGACTCAACTCGTCAATGGCATAGAACTCCGTCACCCGAGCTAGACGCCCCTTATTTTACCTCTGATTCTGAGGCAGAGTCTGAGAACCCCATTTACAATGCACCAACCAGCCCCATGGCTGGCATGACTTCCACCCCTTTCTTTGTAGGGACCATTAGTGGAGCATCCACTACCACACCAGCCACCACACCTACTTTGGGTATGCCCTCGATGGGGCCCACATCTACCATTCCGATCACTGCACCCATTCCAGTAGCTGGAATACCTATTCCTACTCCATCAGTGACTCGCACTACCCTTGGCGGTGCAGGACTGTCCCATACTACTTTCATCCCTACACTTGGGGGAAACCTCCCAAACCCTGCCCCTACACTTGGGGGCATTGGCCCCACCATGGTCCAACCCACTAATATGTCACATCCTTCTACTAGTTTGCCATTCATGGATAGCCTCAACCTTCCTGACCTAG
The DNA here is from genome assembly GCA_027924585.1 of Larix kaempferi. Taxonomy (NCBI): domain Eukaryota; kingdom Viridiplantae; phylum Streptophyta; class Pinopsida; order Pinales; family Pinaceae; genus Larix; species Larix kaempferi. The sequence continues at coordinate 4,655,439 of BSBM01000338.1, read as the reverse complement.
AGAGACTGACTAACGATCCCATCAGACACGACCCTATGTGGCCTCACATGCCCACCAAGCTTCCCTCCGACATCCCTAAGTTTGAGGGCAAGGTAGGTGAGGACCGCCAGAACCATATTATGTCCTTCCATCTATGGTGTTCCTCCAACTCCATAGTGGACGACTCTGTCTGCCTTCGTCTGTTACAGCGCACCTTCACTGGCTCTGCAGCTAAGTGGTACATCGAGCAGCCCCATGGGACCCCATGCCACCTTTACTTCCCTTGCCTCGACTTTCCTGCAGTTCTTTCAGTTACCTGTCCGCTATGACGCGGGAGTTGAGATCCTACTGTCTTGCAGACAGAACACAGCTACCAATATCACTGACCATATTCATGAGTGGCGTCGACACCACAGCCTCTGCAAAATTAAGTTAGATGACCATATCTTCTTCGATTGGTTTCTAAAATTCCTCCTTCCTGTCATTGCCAAGGATGTGGCATCCGAAATACCCCAGTATGAAGAAGAGGCCATCCTCAAAGCCCAGCAATTTGACCTCATTTACACCCAGTCGGGTTATCTATATAGTATCATACCTGACGCCCCTCGCGGCAATTCCTCCCCCACACAATGCGCCGGGGGCATCCCATGCCGCAGACAGCATCAATTGGCCATATTGCCTTGCATCCCCAACCCTTTTCCATAGCATTTCCTAGCCATATTGGCCCCAACCTTTCGCAGGCTACATCACAGTCCGGAGAAAACCAATTCATATGCTCCCATGACACATCACCACCATTCCCACGGACCCTCATGTCCACCTCAGTGCTTTGGGCATGCATCCCCCACTTACTCCCCCCCGGTCGCATCTCAGCCCTATTACCACCTGCAGGCTGCACCAGCTCCTGTGCCCTCTCAAGCCCAACATGCTTATTACCCACCACAAGCAGACCTTGCGGCAAACCCCCAACCCACTCCACAGACGTATCAGCAACCCCCACAAGGTTCAACACCTGCGCAGCCTCCCCCTACCTATTATCCACCGCAGCCTGCTCCCGCACCTGCACAACCCCAGAACCCACCTGCGGCCCAAGGGCAAGTATACGCCCAATAGAATCCGCAGTAGAACCAAAACAACCAGCACCAACAGGGCCAACAAAACTGTGGCAAAGGCCGTAACCGTGGGAACAACCAACCTCCAGACCAAGCCATTCAACCTCCCAATCCCCCAAACAACAATAACGCAACACCTGCCAACCAGAACCCTGATCGGCTACCCAAGCAGGCCAAAAATCCTAATTTGCGAACAAACCATCCTTGTTCTATTTGTGGGGTCTATGGCCACTACACACATGCTTCCCACATTTGGAGCTAGCTCGGAAACTCTGGATTGATGACGCCCATCGCCAAGGGCACGCAGCTCCTCAGGCGCCACCCAACCCCCCACCCCCTCAGCAGCAACCTTTGGTGCAGCAAAACCCCTTACCAACCCAAGGCGTAGTGAACACTCAGCCATTGGCTCCCCCTCAAGGCAACACGCCCCCACAACAACAGATCACTTATGCTGCTCCTTATCAACCCATGTTCGACTCAGGTACCCACCACTTGTTAATGATGTCATTCGCTGATGTCAACCTCCATAACCCATCGGAACCAATATGGCTCCACCCCTGAAGCCCCTCCCGCTGACAAAAACACTAACGTTCATCCCACCGATCAAACGTTACGTATACCTCTGGCTCCACTCGATGGCGCCTCCAAAGCACCTCGCTTCCCACTTCGTCGTATTAAACAATAATCCCAATGCTCGCGCTGCATCGAATTACAACATTGTAGATGACTTAGCCCAATCTCCAGCAGCCATGTCCTGTGTTAGAAGTCTTAAAAAACTGTCATTCATAGCACAAGAATTTTGCTCTCTGCCATTGGTGCTATTGACCCAAATGATTCACAATTGATGGCCTTCGATTTGGGACCCAGTCCAAAACCATGCCTGCCTTCCACTTTAGCATTCCAAGTTTATGTTTCCGTTCAGAATCTTGTCATCCATCGATGCATTATCGATGAAGGTGCCTATACATGCGTTATGTCCACATTCGTTTGGCAGAAGTTGGGATCCCCTACCCTCCAGCAGTCCACCACTGCGTTGCGAGCCTACGACGGCTGTTCGGCTCAACCCCAAGGTCTCTTAGCTAATGTCCCCGTCCAACTGGCTGGTAAAACCATGCTCATTGACATAGAGGTCATCAATGCCCAACTTGATTATAACCTCTTACTTGGTCGCAGCTACATGTATGCCATGTGGGCGGTTTCCTCATCTGTTTTTTGTACCATGATGTTCCCCCATGACGGACGCATGGTCAAGGTCGACCAACTCACCTATTACGATCCCAATGCCCCCGCTGCAGCCGAAAATGTTCTCCCCATGGTTGAACAACCAGTTTGTGGTGCCACTACTTCATTTGTTTCCTCCGTGGGACCTGAACTTTACTCAGATCCGTCGATGACCTCAACATTCCAATCCATTCCCCCCCCTTGTCACCTGCGACCGAAGTATCTGACCTATGTACCCTCTCCCACAATACACAAACACCCAACAATCAACTGCCCTTGTTAACCTAAACCACCATTGGTACCTAGTCACATTGGTTTATACCCACCCACACCATCCCCTTCCTATTCCCTCCCTCGAGAGTAGTAAGCGCCCCGGTTATGGCTGCTCTCCAGCCTCCCCGGGTTAACCTTAGGAATTACCCGTGTGGTATATTTCACCTCCCGTTCCCCCACCGACACCAAATGGCATCCTTCAACCAGTGCAACCCATTGTCACTACTAGTCAACCACCTCCCGATGTCACTACCCCTTCTCATCTATGAATCTCCCTCCTCTTATCAAGCCCACTGGGGGCAGAGGCCCACAACCATACACTATTGTACCCCCTCCCAAGGCAGTTAAAACCCCCCCCCGTGTTTCGTGCTCCTCCTAAATGCTTGTTGTGTGATGATTTAGGCCATCCCGACTCATCAATGTCCACAATTACCTGCATTACAGGAACACATGCAAATGCTTGACGACAACCCCAACATCCCGGTTGTCGAACTAGATCCAACCCCTAAACCTCGTGATAAATCACTGTGTACCAACCACCCTTGTGCAATATGCAGTATGTATGGCTATTACTCACATCACTGTCCCGATATCCCATATTAGAGAGCCGCTCTCTACGAGATGAATAATTTGGACCTTGAGATGACACCCCCCACAATTGAGGAGATCCACCCCCCGGTATCACCCTCACCCAGAGAGATTAACACCATTTATATGATCTCTTCAACTACCACTCCCTTGTCAACCGATTTGACAACTCACAGTTTCCGCAATGATGAGGAGATCCTTGAGGCTCTCACTGCCCCGGATTATCCCTGGGATGACATGCACCATCGTTCCTACTTCCTCCTAGAAGAGTCCTCCTCCACCACAGCCACCCAATTTGCGGTTGAGTCCAAATATTTCCTTCCCACCAAAGTCGACTGGTTTAAGGATCCCATTCCCGCTCCTGATGCCTTTGAGGAAGGAAACATGGCCAACATCTCACCCACACTCCAAAATTGATATCGCTACCCTAGGAGGTGCCCCTAAACTCATCACTTTAGGAGCCTCCTGCATTGAATATGAGATCGGAGAGTGCAAGAAACTTTTCCAAGATTTTTGAGATGTCTTTGCCTGGTACTATACCGAAATGCCTGGTCTTGACCTCGCTATCATCGAGCACCACATTGACACCTCTGAGTTAGGGGGGCATAATAGATTACCTCGACCCTGGGATAGGGGGCATGCTCAATCATTTTGACCCTACCCCATCACATCTGTCTCAGCACATCAATGAACCCATTGTTCAAACCAACACATATGTGATCCACAATCACAAACCCCATGCACATAGCATGGGGGCAGGTCATTAACCCTGCTCACTTTTTCACATACGTGATCTCAACCATTTTGGAGGTCACATATCACTTGTATATATGATTTGATACGCTACACCTAGTATTCTGCCCCTACAGGTCATCATTTCTCCCCACCACTGCATCCTGGGCTTGGTGGACTCACCTTTATTTATAGCCATTTTTTAACCTAGTTCTTTCCTTTGACCATTCCGGAGTCTTTATGACCTCCGTTTTTTCGCACCATTTGCACTATCGGATTCATATTTCCATGCCCGTGATGATGCTTGAGATCATTTCTCGCTCTCACCAGGACCAATATCAACATTGTGTCTTGACACCCTTGTTTCCCCGGTTTGCATGCCACATCGGCCGTAGCCCACTTTTGATAAACTTTATATCATCGGATTCATTTTTCCGAGCTCGTGATGATGCTTTGCGATCATTTCTCACTCTCACCCCTAGATTTTTCAGGTATTTTTCCAGAACGCCCCCGGTCAACTCGGTTTGCGTGCCACATCGACCGTTATCCATTTTTGACACTTTTTATATCGCCAGATTCATTTTTCCGAGCTCGTGATGATGCTTGAGATCATTTCTCACTCTCACTTGGTACAGTTTCAACATTGTTTCCCCGACACCTTGCTGCCTCGGTTTGCACGCCACATCGGCCGCCATCGGATTGTTCCACATTTTTACATGAGCCATTCACTCCTGTCATACAGCAATCATTTCCTTCTTTTGCCACCATTCATTATCTCGCAAGGAGGCCCACTAGTGTTCCCCCCTACCCTCGTCCTTGGTCCTCGTAAATGTTCCTTGATTGAGCACTTCCTCCTTGCCTGGCCATTCCTTTTGTTCGGTATAATTTTATCCCCTTTTTTGGGCCGGACAAGTCCTTTACGAAAAAGGCACTTAGGGAGTTTCTGTTAAGCTCTTTTCTGACTCCTAAAACAATTAAAAGATCACCGAGCAATCTTGCTTCCTTTCATGCTCGTTAAAGTACCTGAAAGGGCGTTTATCTAGTATAATTTTAACCCTTTTCCAGACCTGGTAGACTAATTACGAAAAAGTCATACTCTAGTCACACCGGCTATAAGAGTTCTTCATTGCATCCTTTTATGCTTCTTCGGGCCTTGGAGACTAACACACGAAAAAGAAACCCCCTGGAGTCTTCTTATCGCTTTTAGACTCTCTAAAATTGAAATCAACCATGAGCATGAACTGTCCTGGGCTCATACAAATCCACACGAAAATACCCTTCCATTATTTCAAAGTCTTCTTATCGCTTTCAGACTCCTTAAAATTGAAAGCAATCACGAGCATGAACTGTCCTGGGCTCGTATAAATCCACACGATAGTACCATTTTACACACACTTCTTCTAGTTCCTTAACCCATGAAGAAGTTCCCCCGTGCCTCTCGGCACTATGATGGCTCATCTCGGCAGCACCCCCCATTTTTTACACCGGCTTGAGTATCACTCATCCTAGTCCACTATCCTTGATCCATTACAGCTATGACCCTTTTCCCATCAGTCAGTTTCATATGCTGCCCAATCATCCCCGCCATCATACTCTGAACAAAGGAAGTTTGAGTCCACCCCCTCTACTTTCCCAGTTATCCCCCACAGTATGTCAGTCCTACCATCAGTACTCTCACACTTCGGTTCTCCACCTCATGCTCCTATCAAGGAAACATCATTGCCTTGCTAGTTGCAGGTCTCCCTCTGTCGACGACAGCCCCCTCTATTCCAGAGGATAGACCCAGAGGTCCCTGCGCCTTGGACCCATCACCATCTGTGGTGAGTGCCTATGGACCATTTTGAGAGGAGTCATCATTGCCTCTCTGAGTGGTTGTTTCTCACATGCTCGACTTCAACACCTTGATCGCATCGTTGAGAATCGCGCAGGGTTTATATCCCTTCAGTTATTGGTCGAAGAACCTGGATTTCCCCCGACTCTAGCACATTGGTGAGTCACTTCGGAATGCCCAGTTATATATTCCCGTGGATGTTTGGGTTGCGTTGGTGATTGTATTCAAAAGCCATCTAGTTATATGCTTCCTTGAGTACCCAGTTCAGTTCCAGTTCAGTGTACCATTGAGAGGATGACTGCTTGTCACTATGATCTTGCAACTCATCAGTTCCTCTGGTACCCCCACTCAGTAGCACTATAGTTATTCCAGTGTATCAGTTCTTCAGCTTAGACATGGTCAGCCCAGCAGTATGTCCCTGATTTGTGTCCCCTCTGGACCCTTATGATGTACACAGTGGTTCTCTATGTATCCTACAGGTCCTCATTTTTGGGCCTCACAGTTCTTTTTATGTATCTTGATACAAGCATGGGTATGCTCGCCTCGTCCATATATTGAGATTCTTCCTCATTCATTATTTGAGGCTATGTATATTTCAGGTCCCCATATTTTGGACCCCATTGTTATTATTTTATTCTATTATCTTGATACGAGCATTGGGAATGCTCGCCTCGTCCATATGATCAGATTATTCCTCATCCATTATTGAGGTTATGTACTTTCAGTTTTTGCAGTTTGTTCGGGACCGTTGTTCCGGGCTCCAGTTTGTTTCTTCTCTTTTCCACACCCCAGGAAAACCATACACGACTTATGATGTCTATCGGCCATACGATGAGCTCCTTCCCTCACACATCAGGGGGGCAATCTATTAACACCCAAAAAGTGCTCACTACCTCATCTACCCCATTACATGACTCATTTGTTCATATTTCCTAGCATATCTACCTTCAAAATCTTAAAATCCCATTAAAAAGTCTCCAAAAGGCCACAAAACCATCAAAAAAAGCCTCCAAAGGGCTAAAAAACCCCTTTTTTCCCCCAAAATTATCCAAAATTCCTCCAAAATAGCAAAAACCCTGTAAAAAGGGAATAAAAAATATAAAAAGAGGAGGAAAAAGAGGAAAAAGGAGGGAAAAACCCTATACAGCTGACCTAAACCATATGGTTCCCAAAACCATGGGCCATCACTCCACCACTAAAAACCTATAAATAGGTGATGGAGACCCCTCATTTCATATCCACAGTCAAATACACCCTTACTCTGCCAAAATCACTCTCGAAACTCTAGCTCACCCTTGAGCTACTTTCATCATTGAGTGCCCCTTTTGGCCCATTTCCAACCTTTTGGAGAAAGAGAAGGAGCAAAGCTAGAGTTTGGAGCAACCCTCTTGGACCATTGCAAGAACTTCACCAACCTCTACACTTGAGGTAAAATTTTAATACAAAAAAGAAAGATCTTCACCATATTTCATGTTTTTGTTATGCTTATTAATGCTCATGCTAGTTTAGAATTCGTATTGTTTTCTTACTTTATTTAATTGTTTATTGAACTGCTACTAAGGAGTCCATTCTCCTTAGTAGGTGCTCATTTGCACAAGCTAGGGTGAAAACCCTAGCTACAATAGCAAGAGGGTAATGGAGGGATTCTCCTCCACATCTCAGTTATCTTTTTCCTAGCTTCCCTACCAAGCACACAAGGATTCATTAGTTGTGATTTCTCACCAAGTAGCAATTCAATACATATACATATGTAAAACATTCATTCTTGCTATTTTCCAAACATGCAGTTCTTATGCTCTAAACAAAAATAGTTTAAGGTGAGGAATTTCCCTTTCATCCTCCATAATGGATATTACAACCAATTACCCTTACTGAGAATTCCACACCCCCTTTATGTAATTCATAGTGCACATTCCAAGCATAGAGAATGCCTTTCATACATTCAACGACTGTCTCCGACGGATGACGGGGCTCAAGGGGGCTTGATTTCACGCAATCTGGCGCATAAGTTCAAGGCCATTTTTCACTTTCGGACACCTCAAATTCACCATCGAAAACTGTTGAAATTCTCTGTTTCGATGGACTTAGCAATTTCTCCTTCGACTATGTCGCGAAAATTAAGGTTAAAATCGCCGACCACATCACAGAAATTAAGTCTAAAATTGTCGTCCACGTCGTAGTGATTAAGGCTAAAATCGTCGACTGTGTCGCAGCAATTAAGTCTAAAACCGTTGACCGCATCGCAGAAATTAAGTCTGAAATTTTCGATCGCGTCGCAGTGATTAAGGCTAAAATCATCGACCGCATCACAGCAATTAAGTCTAAATTCGTCGACCGTGTCGTAGGTTTTAAGGCTAAAATCGTCGACCACATCGTAGCAATTAAGTCTAAAATCGCCGACTGCATCGTAGAAATTAAGTCTAAAATATCTGACCGCGTCCCAGCGATTAAGGCTAAAATCGTCAACCACGTCGCAGCAATTAAGTCTAAAATCACCGACCGTGTCGCAACATTTAAGTCTAAAATCGTCGACCGCGTCGCAGCGATTAAGGCTAAAATCGTCGACCGCGTCATAGCAATTTCGCCAAAATCTTTCCGACTTGTCGCACAAAAAACTTTGCAAAATTTTGCTGAAACGTGTCACTAAAACTGATCTTAACTCGCCCACTGTTTTTGCATTTCTGGCTTATCTTTGACGACACAGTCTTGGCAGAAAACTCGGAAACACTTAGAAAATTTTCAAATTTTCAAATTTTTTTAAATTTCTCTTAATGATTAGTGTTGAGCAGGAGGAATACTTACCTCTGCAAGTTGTTCAAGTTGGCCCATGTAGGCCCAATGTTGCAACCATCACTTTGAAACCATTCTGTCACTTCCCCTCTTGCAGACCCAATTCCTGGAAGGGAACATGATACCAATCTGTGGGGCTCTTACATAAATTCAACCCGATTCATTAAATTCACAGCAATAAAACAGATGGGTGCAGATGCAAATCAAGCAAACATGCATAGCGGAATAAAAACATCATCCACACAAATTTCATAACCATTCAGCATATTAGAAATAGCCATCAAATTATAACATTTCAAAAGTAAACACATAGACAGAAAAACACTTATCTTTATGGTGAAATGATCCCAAGCAACTAGCTATGTCGTTGCAACCTTCCACCCAACCATAGGTCTCTTCCCAGCTTGTAATATTTCAGCACTCAGAGACCACCCCCAAGCTGGGCATGATTTCTACAAGGAAAAGGGGACATTCTTACTCATACACAACCAAATAATCACTGCATCCAAGCCAAGCCAATCCACAGTTGGGTTTATCAGGCTAAATCTGAACCCTCTTCATTTCTGGATACTTGTATTCAAGCTCAATCCAAAGCAACAGATACCTATCTCAACCCCAACATTCTCTTACACACAGTAAACTCAAAAACTGGCCATGGATACACATTTCCAACAATGGGATTTACAAACAGGGTGGCCATGGGTTTCCCCCAAATCGTGGTCACACTAAAACGGACTGTGGAAAGGGGAATTCGACCATAGGGATAAAAAACTGATTTCTCCCATAGGTTATGAGCATTTCAAATGGCCCAAATGGCCCCGATGAAACCCCAATTCAAGCTCCCTTCTTCCCAACAGTTTTGCAACACCAAAAATGCCCTCTTCCCAGCTAAAAACAAGGAAACACAGGAAAAACGTGGAGGGAAAACACCCAGGCAGTTCCAAAAATGTGAGAGAGGCAAACTGATTGATGGGCAAAATGGCTTGGGAGGGCGAAATTCATGATTCTTTTCTTGGCAAGGAATCCAAACAAGATTTTCCATGCAGGGTGGCTTGCCCATACCCGAATTTGGACAACCATACCTCCCATTCCCCAAGCCATTAACTACTTCACCCAACTCTTGGGAGAAATGAATGATTGGGTACAAAATTCAACATGGGTAGTTGAGGGTTTTAATGGTTCTCTCATTGACACTTGGCTTTACTTGATTGGTTCAAGGGTTTGAATATTTTCCTCCCAATTCCTTGTAAAATCATGCCCCCATCTCTTTTTGCATTGCATAGCTAGTTGTGGGTATTTTATTAAAATGCATATTTACATGATATTTGCAATTCCAATGTGCCTGGCTAGCACGTAAACCATATGCGTCACTAAATCGATGGTGGGGCCTTGGCCTTGAGCTCCTCACCATGATTTTATAACAGTATTACATTATTTACATTTTAATGCAATGGGGTCAAACTCGGGACATGATAGGAACTTGGACCTTATAGCATGATGAACCACCTTCTATAAACCGAGATATGAAATAGGTTTATAATGGAGCAACAATCCAGGAAATCTTTATTCAAAGAGCAACTAAAACTTGGATGGAATTTTTATTTTGACTTTTGTTTGCAAATCTTGTCCACTAGTAAGTTGGTTTTCAAAGAATATCAATTTGACTGCGCTTAGAGGGTTTTTTCACTATAAAAAAATATTATATCCGAGGGAAGCTCACCGACAAACTGGTTTTCAAGCACTCCAAGGTCTGGTGGTGCCTGAGACAAGTTTTCATCCTCAAATTTTATTTGAGGAAAAGGGATAGGAGAGTGACTTGAATAATTGTAAGGAGGGTGAGTTACTTTATTGTATGGGTTAGGGGTGGATGGAGAATCAAGTAGGAAATGAATGATGCTAAATTTTGGCTTGGTAATAATGGTATCATGAACAATGTTTGACTTTGACCACATAGGAAATGAAACATCGTTAACTTCAACATGCATGTATCTAAGTAGAAGGAAATGTATGGGCATGTCATGGTGAAAGAGTACAATGTATTCTTTAAGGATTTGTGTTGCATCAATGGTAGGAACATCATTATGGATGTGGAAATGGAATTGAATTTCCCTTTGACATTAATATTCACTTGGTATTCAATATATCATCTATTCATTTTCCTTCATATCGATCCATTTTGAAAAAAATTGGTGTTGTTGGCCAACGGCTGAAACATGTCCATAACAAGCTTCAAGGAACTTTAGTTTCAATCATGGATCAATTCTAAACACTGAATATCACTTTATTAGTGTGAATTTATGGATGACATCCCCTTGTTCATAAAATTTTGGTCTTCAAAATCACTCGTGCATGGACTAGCCTTCTCGATCCCCTCGAGACCTACAAAAAGCTAGAACTTTGCTTGTAAGGCAAGGTGAGATTATGGAGAAAATATTTATGAGGAATCTTGTATTCCAAGTAATTCCTATAAAATAGATCCAAAGGGATATAACCAATGAAAATTTTTAGTTTTATCTATAGAGTAGTGGTGGCTAGCCTATACGACCCAATAGTATTTCATTAATAACTTCTTCATTGAGTGATTCCAAATCCAAACAAAAGTATATTCTTAAGGATATATCCAGTAGAAACATATTTTCAAAGTGAGGTTAAATGATGTGCCAACATGTTGAGGAACAACTTTTGTGAATTTCTTCCTATATCGATGGTTACTATTTTAACCCAAATGCTCATTAATGGCTGTCATATTGTGGCATTCATCAATGGTAGTCGCATTGCATTGTTCATCTTAGGACACATTAGGACATTTAAACAATGATAATATAAGACATTGCCCTATTCATCTTGGCTAGGTTATGTCAAATTGTTATGCACCTCATCGATTGTATCACATTTTGACATTCATAAATGATTAAATTGCATTGCTACATCCCTTAGTGATTATGTCACATTGTGATATTGATAAATGGTTTTGTCATAATGCAACATTCGATAATGTCATATTGTGACATTTCAACAAAATGAATTTAAGATGTTACATGTCCATTCCGACATTTATCTTTGTTTACTTATGTTCAAAGTTATATAAGATATAATACCGTGTTAAAGAATGAGAAAAATTTGCAACAATCTATAGTTAGAAAAAAACATACAAAAAATTATAAGCTCACTACATATTGTTGTCAATAACAATTCAAACATTCCAACTAATTAGAAGTCTCGATGTAAAATTTTCAAAATATAGGATGCCATAAAATATGTTATTATAACCTATTTGATTGAATTCTTAAATTGTAGGTATTCATACATTCCTACTACATGTCCCTTCTTTCACTAATTACACCACTACTTATCCATAGATGCATAACTTACTATGTTGTTCTCACCTTCGATTCAATGATGAACATGGATGAAATAGAGAAGTGTAATTGAAACTAGAATTATAAAACTCTATAGTAAGAGGATTTTTTTGAACATGAACAATGAGAAACTACAATAACTTACATACTTCCATCAACAAACTTTGACTCACATCTTTTTGGGCATTTTCAAACAACTACTACTACTATTATAATATCACCACTTAACCTTTTAATAATTGTTTATATATATAACAAACATTATATTGTTATTATATATATTATAATTGTGCTGAAGAGGCGCATTCTACAACACAGTAGGGGAATGTGTAACTCCTTCCGTGCTCATCCCAAAGCTAACATGTGTCCTTTTAAAAATAATAAAATGTTATAAAAAATAATAAAATATTATTAAAAATAACATGTCGAATCAAATTAGATTTAAAACATTTAAAACTACATATATATAAAACTACACAAATAAATTAAATTAAAACTAAAAAGGAGTTTGTATGAAAGATTTGATCCATCTCGGCACTTGGTAGATCCCCTTTTAAGATGGATCTATACTGGTAATATATACATTGTAATACATGATATAATTGAGAATATCATTTTCTTATTGTTTTAAGATGGAATTAAATTTTACTACAGTTTTTCATAAAGTAATGTAGGGAAGGTATTCTCTCAATGAGTGAAGTGCATTTTCCAATAACTTGAAGTGTTGTTGAAGAATTTACAATTGAAAAGTTGGATAAGGTGGGTATGATTTAGAGTTGTGAATAATAAAGTAAAGAGTTTATAAATTATTTACAAAATAGAGTACTCTATGATGTATATGTATTATATGATTGTATTTATTGTATTTTAATCATGTGTATATACTGTGAGTAGGTCTAATTATTAAGAATATGTGTTTCTTTTTAAAAGGTTATAGATTCAAATGTGGAAGGTGGTAGGGCATGTACACCTCTGTTGTGACGTTAAAAATAGATTATTATTATTATTACAGCATTACATTACATTATTTCATTTATAACATGTCTGAGTAAATGGAACTAGATTCTTTACTCTCTTTTTTTAAGAACATACCATTTCTTCTTGGAATGCATGTGACCTCTTGTCTTTGGACACCCAAATAATAGGGTTGGATAGGAGGGTTCTCATCATGTAAGTATTTTTCTATGCTTTTTTTGACTTATTATAGGGATGTTTAGGAGAATGGTTTAGTGATTGAGAGAGATTTCCACTACCATCACTAATTCCACAAAGCTACAAACGACATGCAAACAAACAACTACAAAGTTGTCTTGCAAAGAAAATATTGAAATCCCTCAATATTTTTAGCATTGTTCAATGTCTTCATAGCTGGAGAGTTATTGAAAACCATGTATATTTATGCATACAAAAATGGAAAAAGGAAAATAAAATCCCCCAGTCATCACCACAAATTATGAAACCCAAATAGAAAAAGGATAATAAAATCCTTGAGTCATCACTAGAAATTATTAAACCACAAACCTCTAAGTCCACAAAGATAAATTATTGAGAGGGAAAGAAGCGAAGACTTTGACAATGAACTTGTTACAACGTAATTTTCCACCTTGTGGGCATCAGCATTCTTTGGCCTACAGGATCCATTTTACTGACTCAGATCCACTTTATATCCTCCAAACACTATTTTTCCCTATTTTTTCCCTTGTATGCTTGCTACATCATTACAGTGGGCATACCCGCGAATTGCATCATTATAGACCACGGGTAGCATGTAAAATGGTAAAAATCACTAGTTTATTACTTTTTACTCCCAAAAAGCGGTCATTGGGTGACCTTTGACCCTCCATCTGCCCAAGAAATGCCTCGTTGTGTCCTTTCACTTACCTTTGAGAGGACTATATATTGAGCACATATGGCTTATGGACGGGAGGATAAAGAAGAGCAAGAGAACTCTAGTGTATTTTTGCCCTATCTTGAGTCTACACTCATTGATCCTTGTAGTTGTGAACCCCTTATGTTCACCTTCCAAACTCCTACCATAGTTTGAGTTTTCCATTGATGGAGGATTGAAGTGGTGGAGGCACAAGTGGATTGATCCAGATCTTGGTTCAGATTGGTTGCCAACAAGAGGTCGTATCACATTGTACTTCTTCTCGTTTATTAATAGAAATACTCATATTCTCGTCCATTAATGTGGTGATTGTTGTTTATATTACATTGGGTTGCATTTACTTATAATATCATGGACCATTGCTATTGATGATGTTAGTGTCGTTTATATATTATATGTACTCGTTGTATATTGGCTGTCAAGACTAATTTGCAGATTCAAGTGCACGGATTGAAAGCTTCAATGGGGATCTACATCAAATGTTTGGATCAAGGTTGGTTACATTCTTCATTATCTTAGAATTGTCATTTATATAGCATAGTACTGAGAATTGAGTTAATTTGTAGTAGTCAGCTGTCTGTTGTGGTCTACCCCAAGCCATAGTGAGTTTTATCCATTACAGAAATGGCGACTCCGTTGGGGAAAACATCCATGTTTGGCGATTTCAGAGCATTAGTCCTTAATTAGAGTTGTTGTTTGTTGAAAATCTGTGTCACTGATTGGCCATTGAGATACACTATAGAAAACTTGTTTTTTCTGAGCCATTGGACTCTTTATTTTCTCATTTTCCTTTCCTTACCCGCGGGCTAGCTTAAATCTGCCCGCGTACACCCGCCTCTGTTTACTCTACTGCTCGCGGGTACCCACAGGTTTTCCTTTGACAGTAGCGTACAACTCCGGCTTTGGTTGATTTATGACTTTTGGTTGTTGCTGGGTTGGATTTGGATGATCCTGAGTCTTTGTTGGCCTGTTTCTTAACTGTTCCATGCCTTGGTTGTGACCAGAACTCTTCTTTTCTCTTGGTTGAGCGTTGTTGGTTTTTCACCCATCTTTGTATTTAGCCTTGTTGGTTTCTTCCTTTTGAGCTCATTCCTTTTGCTGAGTCTTACTGTTTGGTATCTGCTGGGTTGTCTTAGTCATCTCCTTGGCATATCAATGACTAGATAATAGGATTTTGCTTGCATTTTTCATTTCTTTATATTGAAAAATACAAAAAAATACATATAGTTTTGCATTTTCCTTTTTCTTATAAGAGAAAATACAAAAAAAAAATTGCTTTCATGTACTGCATCTTGCATTGAGTGCTTGCTGCCTTCATTTAGGTTCTGCTTGTGCATCGAAAATATAAAAGATTGCATTTTTATTTCGAAACCATTGGGTTGATTTTGCATGCTAGTGACATTGTTTTATTGGATAGATGAGTCTAGGATTTGACGATTTTGCATACTATTGAGTCATACACATCATTAGTTTCACGACCATATCCCTTGAGTAACCACAGCCACTAAAATTAACGCTTAATCTTAAAATTGATTAGACTGATTTTATTTATAGGGTACACCAACTAGCATAGGTTTAGAGTCTTGGAATAGATCATTGTGAGTTAACAATCCAAGACTACTAGACAAAGCATTAGGTGTCTGACCAGAGAGTGGAGGAATCCATGGTATACATCGGTGTTCTTAGGAAGCTCTACTCAAACCAGAGTTAAGCACGAGGTCACGGGAGGTTGGCTGAGGAGATATCCCTCTGATACCGACTGAACGTGGGAGATATTTCCAGGATTTGTTCATATCTAGGGACTCTGGGGGATTTGGCCCTCATTGAGTTTCGCGCTCGGCTACCCTAACCATACAACAGATCCCACCTGCGACTGTCCCCCTGAGCATTGGTTATATTGTGGTGACCATAGTTTCCTTTCCTAGGTATCGCATAGGGTACTTGCAGTGGTTATGTTGTTTGTGTCCTGAGTCAGATAGGGGTCAGACATCACAGTTGCCATTGTATAGGGACTTGACCCTGTGCATGCAGTGAAGTCTGGGGGCCATTATAATTGATTCGGTTACCTCCGGCTATATTTTTGGAGTCTCAAGCCTCTCCTAGGAGAGACATACCGGCTCTAGTGTCAGGAGCTCATTTAGCCACTTTGTTTGTCTACTCTTGGCTGTAGTTTCTCTAGGTGTGTGCTTTTGATTTACTGTTTTTGATCAATAGTTGGCCTTTAGGGGACATTTTGATTTTATATTCTCTCTGGAGATATCGTGGCGCGGAGTCCTACTCTCCTCCGATCCCATCGATTGGTTTGTTTGCATCCTATCGAACTTTCACGTCACGATGCTAGAGGACGCCGACGGGCTCCTTCCAAGTCTTCGGATTCTTACAAGACTTACATCCTAGACGTCATGACCGTTGCACAATCTGACATGGGAGAAATCCCTACAATTCCATCAGGTAGATTTGAGCACACTTCAGACACCCCTACTCCTCGTGAGGCGTGGAGGGGTGATCCACCTGAGACCCAACCTAGTTTGTTTGGTCCAAATCCACCCGAGGACAACCCATTCAATCCTTCATTTCCACATAATTATTTATACAGGATGCCAGAGGTCCATGATGATTCAGGCCCTATAGTCAACCCTACCGCATTCTCATATGGTATGCTGAATTACACCACAATTGATCGTTCCACTGCTTTTGGTAGTCATGCTAGCACCATTCATGGTGTTAGCAACACTACACCCACTGGGGGAAATACCCTTGTCAGGGGCACCATGTTGTCCACTCACACACATAGTATGGGGGTTGGTCATATTCCTCCTAACAATGCTAATGTTGGAAGACGACCGACCCCTAGGGCTACTTAACCTAATAGGAACACTGTTCGAAAGACGACTCGCCATCCACCACCTAACACACATATCGCTACCCGTTAACCCAAGACAACTTTTGCGAATGTTAATGCTCCTCCTAACCACGGGGGTGGACATATATTGCATACTTTTGCATCCACTGCCGCTACTAGTAATACTAATGTAGGAGGTGGGAATATATCTTATCCTCATGGTCATAATGCCACCATTCCTGCTACTAGTAACGCCAACATTGGGGTTGGGAATACTTATCATGCTTATGGTCACCACATGACTGCTCATGCTAATCCTAATGCTGGGGGTGGGAACATACCTCACCATTATGGTCATTACAACTCAGTTCCCGCTGCGAATAGTATGTATATGCCCCATACTTATGGTGGAAACCCTTACTATAACATAGTCGGTGCTGGCCACCAGTACAACCCACCTCAATATGGTTCCCAAAATACTTATATACCTGCTTACTCTCATATGGGTAAGGTCGGAGGAGGTTATCAACCTTATGGCCATGGTCAAGCTTATGGTCCATCAGGTCCTCATTATCAGCAGTTTAATACTCATGGTCAAGCTTTTGGTCCACCTTATAATTTGGTTCCGTTTAACCAACCTTTTATGGGAGCTTATAATCAAGCTTTCGAGCCATAGCTCCCATTCCTTGCATGCTTGAATCTTCCAGATCTTTCGAAGCTCACGAATGATCCAGTGTGTCATGACCCTAATTGGCCTCCGATCCCTACCAAGCTCCCTTCGGACATTCCTAAGTTTGAGGGGAAAGGTGGTGAGGACCCGGGTGATCATGTCACAATGTTTCACCTTTGGTGCTCCTCCAACTCATTGAATCACGATTCCATTAGATTACGACTATTTCAATGCACCCTCACGGGAGCAGTTGCGAAGTGGTATGTTGAGTTTCCTGGGAACACATATATGGGATTCAATGAGATCGCTTTGGTTTTCTTGGACCATTTCCAGTTGTCAGTTTGCTATGATACAGATACTGAACTTTTTTCTACCTTCCGTCAGAATAAGGCCACAAATATTTCTGACCACATTCAAGAGTGGCATCGGCGGAAGAGATTAGTGAAA
Organism: Larix kaempferi; assembly: GCA_027924585.1. NCBI lineage: Eukaryota > Viridiplantae > Streptophyta > Pinopsida > Pinales > Pinaceae > Larix > Larix kaempferi. The sequence continues at coordinate 4,637,707 of BSBM01000338.1, read as the reverse complement.
GCCAACATTCCTCCATAATTTATGTTGGAATGGTTCCTCAAGTCTCTACTCCCATACATTGCTAAGGATGTTTCGATGTTCGGCATTGTGACTGAGGAACAATCCATATTAAAAGTCCAGCAGTTGGATTTACTTTATTCTCAGTCTGACATTTTGTATGACATCATTCCTGACGCACCGCGAATACGACATGAGCCCAAGTCAGTTCCTAGACCACATGCCGATGGCATCGTGGGATTTGCAAATACTCACCCTATAGACTTGGTGGCTAATAAAATGCAAAATTTGTCTCTAAACCAGTCTACTCCCGGATAGGTTCACACCTTGTCCACTTCCACCCCATCGTCTAATGTACACAATGTGCAATCAACGAAACCGTCAGGTAACCGGCAACCTGGTGGTAAGAAAAAGGGGAGAAACAATCGTAGGGGTGGAAACAATAGGAATAACAATAATAGCAATCGCAATAGCCCTCATAAAGAGAATGCCAACCCTCCTCAGGAAGGCGAAAATGCTGGTGAGGACTGTAAACCTAGGCTTAAGGTGAAGTTTCCTTGCAAGCTCTGTGGGGAAGATCATCTTACTCGCTTATGTCCTCGAATAGAAGAATCATTGAAGAATTTGGAACAAAGCCCAGCTGTGTTAAAGGATCCCCTTCCTCGTCATCAAAACATGGCTTCACATGCTCCCACCACTGGTTATGGACCTACTGAGACGGCAACGTATTCTTCCAATACTAGTGGTTATGGATGTGTGAATATGGTTCAATCGGAGGTTAGTGTAGCCACTCATCAACGTGATTATGGTGCACCACAACCTAATATGGGGAGTGAGCCTCCCCCTCCTCCTGATAATTCCTTGCATATCGAGAAGCCCTCTAATATGCCGCGGATACCAAAAGGTGTTCTTAAGCACTCTACACATAATCCTAATGCTTGAGCCGCCCATAACTATTCCATCGTGGAAGATTTGGGCCAAACTCCGTGTGCCATGTCGGCTCTTGAAGTTTTGTAGGCCTGTCCTTCTCAAAAGCATGCCCTTTTGAGTGCGTTAGGAGTTCAGGATTGGGGAAGTCCCAGTGTTATCAAGTTCGACAATACTAATGTTCAACCTCGCTTACCTTACCACGTGGATTTTCAAATCCAGGTGGCATGCCTTCAGAATTTTTTCAAACATACGATGGTTGACGAAGGTGCTTCCACGTCAGTGATGTCGTTAACTTGTTGGAAAGATCTCGGCTCTCCTCCTCTACTTGCGTCTAGAACCATGCTCACTGCATTCGACGGTCTATCATTTAAGCCGCATGGAATTATCCCTTCCCTTATTGTCTGCCTGGGAGGTAAATCTGTGCCTATTGAAGTCGAGGTGGTTGATGCGCCCATCGACTACAACCTTTTACTGGGTTGGAATTGGATGTATGCTATGAAGGTTGTCACGTCTACTATATTAAGAGTTATCTACTTTCCTCATGAAGGCAATATTGTGACCATCGATCAGCTGGATTTTGTTAATACTCCTTCCACAGCATCCACGGGATCCATAGTCCCACAGGTTACTGATTCTCAGCCGGCAACTGGGAACATAGGTGTTGGTATGTACCCTTCATTGATGGGAACTTATAGTTTTCCTACACCTGTGAATTTTATCAAAACCATTTCCAATGATGCATCTCCTCCTTTGCATAATATGCCATTCCAGACTTCCTATTGTAATGATCCGTGGAATTTACCTTCCATGAGTTCTACGTCTCCAGACATTGCGCACGTCGGGATGTCTATGCCACTATCTGTAGTTGAACTTGCCTACCAGCATATTCAACAAGCCACTACAGAACCGGATCTCTCTTCTTCTCAGACAGTCGAGGAAGATCCCGTTACGCTGCCGATTTGGGTAGCCAACTCGTCTTGTTCACACGACTACCTTGATGATACTTTTCCTTATGATGAAGCTATTATGGAGGCCATGTGTGGTAGTGAGAGGCCTTGGGAGGATATGCACCATCACTCTTATTTCCTTCCCAACCTCGAGCTCACCGAACAGGAAGAGTTTAGGATGACTCTAGCAGAGATGGTTGGTCACCCTGTGACTCTTTTAGGGTCACATGATATTTTTGCAAAGGGGAATATGGCTAATATTTCCTCGACTACGTCGATCAACATCTCTCGTACTCCCGGAAAGGTTGAGAATGTCTACATCAGTGACGATTGCACTCCTGAGGAGATTGCTATTTACACTGATTTGTTTACAGAACTCTGGGAAGCTTTCACCTGGTCATATGAGGAGATGTTGGGAATAGACCCCCGCATTGTTGAACATGATATTAGAATGTATCCCAATGCTAAACCGGTTCTACAATGCTTACGTGCTGTGAACCCTAGGAAGGAAGCCGCTATCAAGGCAGAGGTGGAGAAACTGCTCAAAGCTGGTTTCATCTACCCCATTCCCCTTACCGAATGGGTGTCAAACCCCGTTCCTATGGATAAGAAGCAGGGAACAATCCGCATATGCACCAATTTTAGAGATTTGAACCGTACATGTCCGAAAGAAAACTTCCCCATGCCATTCATCAATCAGATCTTGGATACTTGTGCGAGAAGTGAGATTTTTTCATTCATGGACGCTTTTCAGGGTATAACCAGATTCAAATCAAACCTGAGGACCAACATAAGACAGCATTCATTTGTCCTTGGGTAATGTTTTCATATCGAAAAATGCCCTTCAGCCTTAAAAACGCCGTAGCTACGTTTCAGCGTGCCATGACATACGTCTTTCACGATCTTAAAACGATTATGGAGGTTTTCTTAGATGATCTTGTCGGCCATTCTCTCAAGAGAGTGGACCACCCCAAGTACCTCCGCCTGATTCTCAAACGATGTATACGCTACAAGATTCGATTGAATCCTAATAAATGCATCTTTGTTGTAAGGACTAGTCCCCTTTTAGGCTTCATAGTTTCAAAAGAGGGTATTAAATTAGATCCTCTTAAAGTTGAGGCAATACTTCGGTTGCCTCCTCCGCGCAACTTGTTACAACTTTAGAACCTCCAAGGGAGAGCTACTTTTCTGCGTCGATTTGTAGTCAATTATGCTAATATTACCAAAGGTTACGCGTGCTTATTGAAGAAAGACACACATTTTATATGGCATGAGCGAGCCCAACAGTCTTTTGACGCCCTTAAGAAATCTTTGGTATCGGCCCCTGTGCCTAGTCCACCAGACTTTGTACGAGATTTTATCCTTTATGTGGCCGTGTCTCAAGAGACGATTGGCATGGTCTTGGTTTAGGTTGATGACACGCTCGTCAAGCATGTTATCTATTACCTTAGTCGAAATCTAGTAGATGTTGAGCTAAGATATACTCACATGGAAAAGCTGGCACTTTCGACTGTCCATGCAGTCCAGCGGTTACGACATTATATTTTACTTAGAACAACCATAGTTGTAGCACATATCAATCCATTTCATTTCATGCTATCACGATGTCTTATAGGGGGGAAGTACAATAAATGGATTATGATCCTTCAGGAGTTCAATCTCGATTTTGCTTCGGCAAAATCGTTGAAATCATTGGTGTTTGTTGAGATTATGTCGGACCTTCCAAGACTTGATGAGGATGTCATCCATGAATGTTCCTTCATGGATGAGCACTTATTTCTTATCTCGTCCGAGGACCCTTGGTATGGGGATGTCATTGTATATCTCCAAACTTTGAAGTTTCCCCCGCATTATTCACGAGACAAGCGATGGCGTGTGAAACATCACGCTAAATATTATACTATCATCGGTGATACTTTGTATCACCAAGGAAAGGATTCTATCCTCCATCGTTGCTTAAATCACTAAGAAGCGGAGTAGGTGCTTAATGATTTCCATGCAGTGGCATGTGGCGGTCACTTATCCGGGCTTGCTACAGCCCAATGCATTATGCGAGTCGGTTACTTTTGGCCTTCAATCTTTAAAGATTGTATTAACGCTGTGAAGAGATGCCACCCTTTCTAGGTGTTTTCTCGGAATATACGCTCGCATCCATCGCCCCTTCATCCAGTCGTCACCATTGGCCCCTTCACCAAGTGGAGGGTGGATTTCATGGATTGCAAACCAGCTTCGACTGGGTGGCATCACCATATTATAGTGGTCATGGACTACTTTTCCAAATGGGCTGAGGCCATGCCTACCATAAAAGCCGACAGTGCTACTGCAGCCCATTTCGTGTTCAATCAAATTATCACTCGGTTCAGTATTCCAAAAGAGATTGTCACTGACCATGGCAGTCACTTTGAGAACAAGATGATGGAGGATTTGTCTCTCAAGATTGGGTTTCGTCAAGAGCACTCATCTTATTATTATCCCCATGCGAATGGTCAGGTTGAAGTAGTTAATAAGTCTTTGAAAACCATTCTCCAATGTACCATCCAACAAAGCAAGAACAACTGGCACATCATGTTATATCCTGCTTTGTGGGCGTATTGAACCACAGTCAAGACTTCCACCAGGTTCTCACCATTTCAGTTAGTTCACGGTGTGGATTCGATTTTACCGATTGAATGCGAAATCCCTTCGCTTAAATTGGCCATAGAGTTCCTCCCTGATACGACAAGTATTGAGCAATGTTTAATCCACCTTGAGCAACTTAACGAGCAACGTCGAGATGCCACTGTGGCTATAGATGCCAAGAAACATCATGTCAAGGTTCAGTATGATAGGTCTGTCCGTCCTCGGCAGTATGCTGAAGGTGACTTGGTCCTCTTATATGACCAAGCTAAAGAACCCTTGGGGGCAGGAAAGTTTAACCCCATGTGGCACGGTCCTTACATCGTGAGGCGTGTCCTGGAAAAAAGAGCCTATGAATTCGAAGACTATGAGGGGAATGTATTGAAGGAGCCTAGGAATGGGCTTTACCTCAAGCAGTATTATGCTTGAACCTTTAGTTCGAGCTAGTGCCCTTTGTATACTATCGTATAGTTATTTCTATACATAGTTTAGTTTGCTTTTGGTTTTCCGGTCTGCTGATTCGCTTTCGTTTGATTGGAAGATGTCAGCGGAATCTCCTACGTTCTTAGGTTTCACGGATGGTGCTAGTCGTCATACACAGCAGCTTGCTTCTACCGCTTGGGTTATTTTTCTGCCAGACCATTTAGTTGTGTCTTTAGGAGGTGCTTGTCTTGGTCCTACATCTAAGAATGTGGCTGAGTATAGTGCCGTGATTGAGCTACTTCGGGATGCTATTTCATATGAAATCCATTTTTTAGAAGTCTTCCTGGATTCACAACTAGTTGTGTCTCAGTTGAATGGGCAGTACCGTGTGCGAGATCCTACGCTACTACGGAAATTCCTAAGGGTAAGACTCTTGGAACGACATTTTGTTACAATTACATACATACATGTTCTGAGAAGTGTTAATCATATATCTGATGCATACACTAACTATGTATTAGATTGGCATTTGTCACATTCATAATGAAACACACAAATAAGAGAGACATTCATACATTTGTATATACACACATAGTAGAACCGGAGAACCAAAGTTTTTTATAAATAATATGTCCAAAATGGTAGTGTCATGATACAAAACTGGAGCCTGTAGCCCTCAAAAATATAGATATTCCTACAAAAATGAGATCCTGAGATATCTACTCTCTACGAGGAGGCCTAGTCGCCACCCCAACATGATGAGTCTCATAGAAGTACTGTACTACATTTGCTATCTGCTGCAGCAGTCATACCCAGTTACCCGGCACACCTACTACTTGGCGCTGCATAGCCTCTGGCAGCTGCGCCACCTCTATCTGTGGTACCTTGGAAACCATCCGTGATAGGTTTCCCCGCAAGGTCTGTAGAGTGCGCTTTGCTGCGGCACCTCCTGCCTCATCACCCCTGCCCCGGCGACGATGTCTCGGGAATCCATCGAGTCTCACTGGGCCCTTGTCTGCAAGCAAACAGTAAAATATTAGCATATGATACTACCCCCAAAAAATATTTTTGCATTTACATCTATAATAAAAAATCCATAAAAATTTAATAACAAAAACCTGAAAAAAGAGTACTCACCAATGTCTCCGAACGCTGCATCTAGTGGGAGCGGCATGTCCCAATCCTGGAGGAATTCTATCCATGCATAAGGAGAGTTATCTATAGCAATGACCTATCGGTCCCACCAGTGGAAAAAATCCTGAGTATATGGTGATTCCAGATAGCCACCACCCTGTCGTGTCAAGATCTCGGCCCATCAGGTCAGGGCTAGATCGCGGAGACTATGAAGAGGGACTTCAACCCTCATACTGAGCCCCAGAACTCTCTCAAATAAGAAGCTGCACAAGATACTCCCATACCCAAATTTTTTTGCCTTCCCTTATTTGCATTCTGTCAGTTGGGTCTTCATAGACCCCAGTAGTGTGGTACACTAATCAAATACTATAGGCTGCATACACTGTGACGCATAGAACATCACTAGCCTAGATGCCTGGTGCAGAGCTTTTGAACAAGTTATCCGCACTAAGGTAGCCACAATAATCTTCATACTCAGATTTATTATGGCATTGATGGGCACCTGACTCCCCACTACTCGTGTATTTGCGGGACAATACCACGCTATATAATCGAGGATGGTGATCCCACCACCCACAGTACGATACCGAAGACTTGCCACCTCACCTCGACGGGAAAACCGGTAATGAAGTAGATGTCTTCCACTTCCAATGTGAGGATTTGCAAGTTGAGATTGAAGTTCTGTGCATCAACATCCCAATAATCTATCAAGTGGCGCAGTAGTAGGTTTTGGGCCCTTAAACCCCCTATACTCCAAAATTTATACAACCCACATGCCTGTAATGCTTGTTGCGCTTGCACATCATTGCAGACGGCCTCATCTACTTGGTCATGTTCCCTCTCCCTCCACTCTAGAACCATCCTGGAGTGAGAAAAAACAAAGATTTTAGTCAATTTCATTTGCAAAATCAACTTCACAGACGTACCCGTGGGAAAATTTGCATACAATGGAGGGTACCCGCAATCAACTTGTGTGTTGACTGCGAGTATGGTGCCCTACCCACGACCCGCATAGTAGTAGCCCATGGGTAGCGCTGAAGCCATTTAGGGCTTGGCCAAACTAAAAATCCAACCACTGAAAACTGAAATTAAAGCAATGAAATTGAAGGTATGGATGAGACTACCAACCTGCTTTGGACGGTTCGATGAACGGACGTCTGTAGCTCCCAGAATCGGCAGTTGAACTTGGAGGTGAAAACTAACCACAAAGCTCCAAATGGGTGAATAGTAAAAATGAATTGTAAATTGTAAATTTTTGTTACTATTTATAAATTTCAAAACCCACTTGTCTATAGTTTTCACCATTTTACGTTGTTTTGGGACTAATATAACATCTTGGAGTAGCATTTTTAGACAGATTTCTTCGGCGAAAGCTGTTTCCGACCGTTTCACACCTATGGAACGTACATTTCACACTTGGCATATAGGTTAGATGTCATTTTCACATGCATTATGGATTTGACCTTTTGACCACTTTCATAAACCCTAGGTGCGACCCCGCTTCTTAAATGACACGGAACCTTCACACTGTGATAAAAGTGTCGTTATGTGGTGGTAGGGCCTTTCCAAACATGGGTACCCTAGTTAGACCCCCTTTATGCATTATGGTGCCCATGCCGTTGTTTGTCCTTAGGATAGGGATTCCTTTATAGTCACGCCATGACTTTGCGATGAAGACTCATACTCTATTTTATCTTATGATGGCCATCTCCTAGAAGGACTCCCCCGTTTATATCAGATTGTGACTGCATTGCATCATCTTTCTTGCTACTTGAGCCTTGTGCTGGCTCCCACTTACTCAGTCGATTAACTTGGTGCCTGAGCACTTTTCCCTGTCAAGCCCTGCAGAGCTTACATTTTCCCTCCACAATTTGATGACCTTTTGACCCTGAGGGAACACACCCTCGAGTGTCCACATCCTGCATGCACTTCCTTGCATTGATCATAGGTATGTTCCATTGCTTGGGACTAGTCTGCTCGCTATTTGACACTCGTTCCCTCACTTGTTGTACTATAAGCAATTTTATTCTTTTTCAAGCTTTTCCAAATATGAAAAAGACCAAAAAAATCAAATATTCCAAAAATTCGAATGGGATTATGGTTACTACTTCTAGTTGGCAGCTGTTGTGTTGCCTTTGAATAGAGCATTCATTCCACTCCGTACATTATGAGTCGGGACTATACTTGGACCTTAGGAGCTGTACTTGTTTCTCAGTTTACTCCACCGATTGGTTAAGCTTCCAGTCATTATGGAGCCCTTTGTGGTGCCTCCCGCATCACACAGTCTATATCGAGTCTATGCTGCCTGAGTCTATCCATCTGCTCATGCTCTTATTCAAAGGAAGTCTTGAAACCAGATTCGGCCACTCCTCAGATCTCTTGACTATTGCATGTCAGCCATCCTTATTGAGTCAGTGCATTTCACCTGAGATCTTCCAAATCTTTCAGCATAGCTGGTACCTCGTGCTGGTTGATGGGCGATGCCTTAATGCCCTCCCTCCAGCGAGTCTCGTTTCATCAACTTCAACCCATTTATTCTGGGACTTGAGGCTTAGAGTTCGATTGAGTACCTTGAGGATTGCAGTCATTAGTGGTAGGTTCTCTCGCCATCGACAGTTTTGGGAATACATCAATGTCCACTGATCGATGGATTCATTTTAGTGTTCTACTTCAACTCATCTATTCACACTCCGATGATTGTGCTATGTGCCTTGATGCCCATTTTCATTATTGGTGGGTTATCTTGCATCTGTTAACGGTATACATCATTGACCGGTAATCAGACGATGTCACATCAGGTTCGACCCCGACTCCTTTATTCACTTGATGGGACTTGCACCGTCGAAGACTTGTGTAGAAGACCCCAGGCGATAGTGGCATTCAGTATGCTACTTATGATTATGACTTTTACATCTGAGATATCACCTCTCAGATATCAGTAGTTTGTACCTCCAGTTTGCACCAGTTGTTTCCTTTTTAGCAGGAGACCATATCTTACTGTAGAGGGATCATGGATATGATCACTTATGACATGTATTCATTATGTATTTCCTATTCATGGCCATTATATCAGATTGTTGTACTACCAACATGTATTCAGGGATACTATTGTATTATGACGAGTGTAACTGGGGTTTTCACCCTAGCTTGTGCAAATGAGCACCTACTAAGGAGAAGGGACTCCTTAGTAGCAGTTCAGTAAACAGTAAAATATGACAGTAAATAAAGCAGTAAATTAAACTAACATGAGCATTGACATAAATAACAAAACACGAAAATATGACAAAGATTTCTCTTTTTTGTATTAAAAATTACCTCAGGTGTAGAGGTTGGTGAAGCTCTTACAACAATCCAGGAGGGTTGCTTCCAAGCTCCAGTGTTGTTCCTTCTCCTTCTTCCAAAGATGTTTTGGAAATGGGGCCAAATGGGGTTCTCAAGTGGAAAGTAGCTCCAAAGGGAGAGCTAGGGTTTCATGAGAATTTTTGGCAGAGCAAGGATAGGGATGATTGTGGATGAAAAATGGGGAGCGTCCATCACCTATTTATAGGTTTTTAGTGGCAGAGTGCTGACCCATGGTTTTGGGTACCATATGGTTTAGGTTAGCTGTATAGGGTTTTTACTTCCTTTTTTCTCTCTTTTTCCTCTTTTTTGAATTTTTATTCCCTTTTTAGAGGGTTTTTGCTATTTTTGGAGGAATTTAACTTATTTTGGTGAAAAAAGGGGGGGTTTTGGCCTTTTGAAGGCTTTTTTAATGGTTTTTGAGGTTCTGGAGGGAAATATGGAAGGAAATATGGACAAATGAGTCATGCAATGGGGTAGATGAGGTAGTGAGCACTTTTTGGGTGTTAACAACGAGTTAGCTGCTCCTTCCACTTGTGTCTCCATCACTCCACTTCTGAGATCTTTTTTATAATGTATTTCAGCCATCATAGCATCAGTCTCCAACCTCACACATTAGGGGGCATCTGTTACAACATAATTTTCCACCTTGTGAGCATCAACATTCTTTATCTAGTAGGATCCATTTTACCGACTCAGATCCACTTTATATCCTTCAGACACTATTTTTCCCTACTTTTTCACTTGTACGCTTGCTACATCATTACAGTGGGCGCACCCGCAAGTTGCATCACTATAGCCCGCGGGTAGCATGTAAAATGGTAAAAATCACTAGTTTATTACTTTTTACTCCCAAAAAGAGGTCATTGGGTGAACTTTGACCCTCCATCTACCTAAGAAACACCTCGACGTGTCCTTTCACTTACCTTTGAGATGACTATATATTGAGCACATATGGATTATGGATGGGAGGAGAAAGAAGAGCAAGAGAACTCTAGTGGATTTTTTCCCTATCTTGAGTCTACACTCATTGATCCTTGTAGTTGTGAACCCCTTATGTTCACCTTCCAAACTCCTACCATAGTTTGAGTTTGCCATTCATGGAGGATTGAAGTGGTGGAGGCACAAGTGGATTGATCCAGATCTTGGTTCAGATTGGTTGTTGGCAAGAGGTCGTATCACATTGTACATCTTCTTGTTTATTAATAGAAATACTCATAATATCACATTGGGTTGCATTTACTTATAATATCATGGACCATTGCTATTGATGATGTTAATGTCGTTTATATATTATATGTATTCATTGTATATTGGCTATCAATACTAATTTGCATATTCAAGTGCACGGATTGAAAGCTCCAACGGGGATCTACATCAAACGTTTGGATCGAGGTTGGTTACATTCTTCATTATCTTAGCATTGTCATTTATATAGCATAGTACTGAGAATTAAGTTAATTTATGGTAGTCAACTGTCTGTTGTGGTCTACCCCAAGCCATAGTGATTTTTCTCCAATACAGAACTCATTTACTAAGAGGTTGTTGGAGATAATGCTTTCATTAATGTAGTGTGTTGAGTTTAGAGATTCGTTTGAGGCTTGTTTGGAATTAGTTGGATTTGACTCTAACTATATATATGTGTTGTATCTTGATTTGTTGTCGTAATAGAAATCTCATTAGTGTGTAATATTGTGCAATGTCTTCTCCTCAAATTCCTCAAATTTCTGAGTTGGTATCAAAGCAAGAACAACCCTGACTCTCTCACTAGAGGGGTTGGAATATGGGCTAGAATATGAGATAGATTCAAATTTCTGAGTTCGTATCAGAGCAAGGACAACCCCGACTCTCTCACTAGAGGGATTGGAATATGGGCTGGAATATGAGATATATTGGGAGTTGATCCTTTGTACATATGTAGCGTAGTGTAAGAGAGTGTTTTCAATTTCCATGTGTTTTGTTTGAGTGATCACTGACCATTTTCCACTGGTTTGAGACCTATTTGCAGAGAAAGTAGTTGCGCGCTAGTCAATAAGTGCCACCACAGACCTATTGAAACCGTAATTACTATCTGAAAAAGGACGCCATGGGGTTGCTTCTAAAAATGTGTGTTCTGAATGATTTAAATCTCAAGATTGTGAATTCAGCAGTGCAAGAGTCATCACTGCTGTGAGGCTAAGAGCCTTGTGTATTTATAGATCGATGTCATCTTCCTATGATAAAGGAGAATTAAAATCCATATATGTTCACCCGTGTATCAAAAGAAGTTTTTAGAGCCAAAGTGGTTGTCCTGGAGTCTTGGAGTGGACGTCCTAGAGTCTGGTGATGGATCAGCTTTGATGTTTATGAGGATCGGATTTTCATCTAAATCTTCCATTGGGGAAATTCTGAAAATTGTGTGGGTTTGATTAGAAAAAGAGAAGATCTAGAGATGTGACCCTTATTCTCTGCGTTGTGCAGGAAACATACCTTATAGTGAGGAGAAGACACTACCAACTTGGGTGGGATGACAGGTAAATACATTCATTGCATTGCATTTAGTTCCTACAAATGAAAGAGATCAAGATAACAAAATATGTACCTTTTATCGATGGCAAGTCCTAGCTTTTGCTTGGTCTTCCGCTTGATCTTCCGCTATGATGAACCTGCAACACAAAGGAAACCTTCCTCAGCGTATCTTGACTGCAATAAATATGATGAAATTGAAAGCAATTAAACATCAACTACAATCAGATATTAAATCAAATGAACATACAATCCAATAGACATTTGATTTGGGACACGAAGGGTATTTCCACCTTTTTATTGTCAAAGAAACACGAATCAGTACAAATATACCGGATCGGTCAAGATGCTTCTGCAACCGAGTCCTGGGCTCCTGCTCTTCATAATGACTTGGGAATTCCTCTAGTGTAACAACACTTAAAGCATTCCTTCTAGGTCTCTCTCCCATGGATCCTCCTTGTATTTATGGGACAAGGTAGGCAGTTGGAATCGAGAGGTGGTTGAATTGGGAGGTTGGGGAAGTTGCAGAACCAACTTCAACTAATCCCAATTAGTAATCTTAATATATTTTTTGACTTCATCTTAAGATGTGCGCGGGTTTCATACAACCAGAGTAGCGCACAGTATGCATCTCTTGTACTTTGAAACAAGCGTTTGCAACATTTTTTAAGGTGTGCGCTGGTTGTCCTTGAGTAAAGAAGTGCACATGTTGGTGAAGAATGCTAGTTTACTATGCAAAGAGTAGCGCACATGTCATGAAATCAGTAGACAAAGTAAGATTTTCAGCTAAAGAGTGTAGTTCCAATAGCAAGTCATCTAGGTCAACCTAGCTCTTCAATCCATGTTGTCCTTTTGTGTGATCGACAAAGCAATGTGATCATGGACGGAGAAGTGCAGATTTGACCTATAACAGATGCCCCCTAATGTGCAAGGTTAGAGGGAAACGATGGCCGAAATACATTATAATTCCAAGTTAGAGGAGGAGCAAGAAACCACAGAACCAAGTCACAAAAGTACCTGAAAGGTCAGCGAGCAATTACAATATTAACATCATATAGATGTGTAGCATGATACAACATGATATCCAATACATAACTAGGAGATGTATATATAGCATGGCCACTGATATACAAGCGTGGATCCATGTCAAAATGAGAGATCATATCCATAACAATAAGCTGGATCTATGTCTCATGAAGAGCCAAAATGAGTGAGGCTCAGTCTTGTGCAGCTTGGGTGATAACATAAATATGGTGATGCTATCATAGTCCCAAGGTATTCATCCAAACAACCCAAGGTACAAACCCTAACCATGTGAATAGATGAGCTGAGGTCGAACATGGGGGGTATCGTTTGATTACCGGTCATTGATGTATACCGTTAACAAACATGAGGAATTCCATCGATAATGATAATGGGGTCCAAGGTACCTAGTACATTCCAACAAGTGTGAATAAGTGGACTTGGAGTCGAACACCTGAGGAACCTGTTGAATAAGGGACATTGATGTATTCCCATTATCAAACAGCGAGCGAAACTGCCACTGATGACTGCAATCCCCAAGGTACTAACCGAAACTCTAAACTTCATTCCCAGAGCATAACGAGTTGAAGTCGATGGGAAGAAGTCCGTTGGAAAGGAGGCCTTAATGCATCCTCCATCATCCAACATGAGGAAAACTCAAAGGGTATGAGTTGATGTGGAGTAGGACAAGTAACAAGATGAAACAAACTGACACTAGGATGGCCAACACATGAAGTCAAGGTAAACTGCAGAATGGTCGACACAGGTTGTATCCTTGAATAGTGAGCACGATACAAAGTGAGTTAGGCAGTTTTTCAACATGAAGGGGAAATGATATAAGCCTACAATGCAGGAGACATTAACAGAACCTCCATATGGTTGGAAGAATAACCAACTGGGGGAGTAAAAACTCGGAGATTAGGTTCAGCCTAAGGTCAAAACCTAAAACCCAACTGAAATGATATACTCAAATAGGTGTTGTGTTCAAGGACATGACTGACTTAACTACCTTTGAAATTGAAAAGATGTGATATACCCTTCTCATCGCTTATTCTTTTTTGTAAAAGAATGTCCTTCTTGTTTTAATGAGTCCAAGAAAGAAAACTCAATAAGACCAACCATGTAAAAGTTTAACAAGCCCATGGGAGGAAGACTCAGGACCTTCTTCATTGTTTACAGAGTTCGAAGAAGAGATAGAAGAATACTCTATAATACTAATCTCTGGATTTTAATATCAAGCCGAGATCTGTTCTTGCTCGCCAGTGTTTTCAATTTTAAGGAGTCTGAAAAAATTAAACAATAACTCCATACACCTACCCATGGATTTTAGTATCGAGCCCGGGTTGATATATGCTCATCGGTGTTTTCCTGTTTATAGAGTCTGAAAAACTTAAACAATCCTCTATATACCCTCTCGTTGATTTTACATCAAGCCCGAGTAGATGAGTGCTCGCTTGGTGTTTTCATGTTTTGAGAGCCTGAAAACCCTAAAGAAGGCTCCAAAAGTCCTTTTTCGTATTGTTAGTCTCCTCTGCTGAAAAAGTCTCAACGATGAGAGAAGAACTCTTCTAGCCACGAATGACTAGAGTATTCATTTTTCGTAAGTAATCCGCAAAAGTCTAGAAAAGGGTTAAACTTATACCTAAGCGGATGTACCTTCAATTCCTTTAACGAGTCTGAAATGACAACTATACTCGACAATCTTGTCATTTTTAAAGAATCTAATAAGAGCATGAAAGAACTCTATAAAGATCTTTTTCGTAAATTTTTAACGAGCCCAAAAAAGTAAACTCTTGACCTCCTTACTATTTTTAACGAGCTCAAAGGATATATAGAAGAATGCTCATAAATTCCTTACTATTTTCAACGAGCACGAAGTGAAGGTGGAAGAATGCTCATAGCCTCCTTACTTTTTTTAACGAGCTCGAAGTGAAGGTGGAAGAATGCTCAAAGCCTCCTTACTATTTTTTTATGAGCTCGAAGTGAAGGTGGAATAATGTTCGTAGCCTCCTTACTATTTTTAATGAGCTCGAAGTGAAGGTAAAAGAATGTTCGTAGTGAATCAATGTCTAAATGAATGGAAGACTTCATTATAAGCTCTAGGAAAACTTTATCAGAGGGAAGTATATTATCCCAGATGGAACACATATCTAAACATTCAGATGGAGTCATCACCTGGTCAATTGCCAGGACCCAGTCCCTGGAAGGTAAGCATGAATTCAGAGGCTTCTTCTCAGTAGCAATTGGACTCAAGGAACAATATGCCACATAATTTGATTGTGACATGGTAGTGCCTACTGGCGAGGGATATACTTGGTCTATAGTTGGGTAATAAGAGGATCAACAAATGTAAGCTGATCGATAGTGACAATTCTTTCGTTGTGAGGAAAATGCATCACACGAAAGAGCGTAGACACCACAGCTTGCATAGCATATACGTAATCATGCCCTAGGATCATGTCAAAGTCCATAGGGTCCTTTAAAACCATAAAATAAACTAAGACTTTTTTTCCACCCAAAGCAACGGGTACTTGAGGGAGGAATCCCAACGGTTCACTAGGTCTTTTATCAAAAGTCAACAGCCAATTAACAGCTGGAACAAGGTTAGGAAAACCTAAATCTCTCCAAGCATAAGGGGATAAGATACTAATAGAGGCTCCTTCATCTACAATACATTGATGAACCGCATGGTTGCCAATATCAACCTTTATCTGGAAAGCTGTAGAAGAAGGAAGGGGAGGCTCAGTTAGACTATTCCAATCAAAGGAAATGATCCCAGAGCTTGGTAGGGGTTCACTCAGCACAGATGAAGTGCCCCCAATTTCAAAAACATCTGAACTGGTAATGCAGAAGACTTTAGGGACAAGTGCATAAGTCTCTGAAGGACTGATGGGATCGGTCGAAGATTGCATCGATTCGATCACTTCACTCTCCAAAGTAAGAGTGGGGTTGACCAAATATTGCATCGGTTCAACCACTTCATCAACCAAAGGTTGATCAGGATGTTAGGAATCTATAGACAGTTCAGGAGCAGAGGATCCTTCAGACATGGACCACACTCTCCGCGCCTCTCGATCAATAGCAGGGAACATGTGTGTAATGTGATCTCCCTTACAAAGTTTACAAGGAAACTTTGGATTGCGTCCTATAAAATTAGACTCCTTTAAAACAACAGTACTCTCAACATGACTAGCATTCGCTGAAATATTTCCCCCAGCATGACTTGCAGTGGCTGGTTGCTCAGAAGCAGAATACTTTTGAACTACAGACCACACTCTTTGCACTTCTGGAAGTACAAGGCACAAATAGGTTAGGTGGTCTCCCTCATAAAACTTACAAGGGAACTTAAGCTTCTGTTTATTAGGTTTGTTGACAATGTCAACTTTTTCAGCATGACTTGCAACGGCTAATTCAGTGTCTCCAGTATGACTCACAGTAACTAGTGACTTGTCATTAATATGACCAGCAGTGATTAATGATGTGTCCTCAACATGACCTATAGTGGTTGAAGACATGCTTTCAGTATGATTTGTAGTGACTGAAACTTTGCTCCCAGCATGACCTCCAGAGGTTGGGTAGGTGCCCCCAACATGAATTCCAGAGTCTGGGTGGGTGCCCCCAGCATGACTTCCAGAGGATGGATGGGTGGGTTCAGTATGATTTATAGTGACTGAGTGAATTCTCCCAACATGATCTCCATAGGTTGGGTAGGTTCCCCCAGCATGACCTCTAGAGGTTGGTTGCATAGGTTCAGTATGATTTACAGTGACTGAAAGTTTCCCCCAACATGACCTATAGAGGTTGGTGGGTGTCCCCAGCATGACTTCCAGAGGCTGGGTGGGTGCCCCCAGCATGACTTCCAGAGGATAGGTGGATGCCCCCTTGCTTTGGCATCTTCTTCCTATTCTTCCTCCGTCTATTCCTTTTAGACTGCTGGTTACTAGTATTACTACTTTCACCACATGAGGTAGAAGGAGGATGAGAAGATGTTACTCCCAAAGGAGGCATAGGGTTCTGATGCTCTTGATGTGAAGTTCTTACTTGAGAAGCATCAGGAGCATGCAAGGAATTCGAAGTGGAAAACACCCAAATCGGTAGCCCAATAGTGAATCTCGGAAGATTCAAGGTAGTCATTAAGGGTGTACCAATGTTCCCAATGAATAGAAAAGCACAAGGAGCCCCTTGGAAAGGGGTCCCTTGATTGGTACCCATTGGGATGATATCCATCTTTTCTGACTCAATGGGCCAGAAA
Organism: Larix kaempferi; assembly: GCA_027924585.1. Classification (NCBI taxonomy): domain Eukaryota; kingdom Viridiplantae; phylum Streptophyta; class Pinopsida; order Pinales; family Pinaceae; genus Larix; species Larix kaempferi. The sequence continues at coordinate 4,620,541 of BSBM01000338.1, read as the reverse complement.
TATCTAAGGCCAACTATAAACAAGCAGCACAAAGAGCACACCACTAAAAATTTCCTAAGTGATCAAAACCAAGCAAACAATGGAAAATACTCTCACAAGTAAGTCTAGGATGATTAGGGCCTAGAACAGACTAATAGAGTACCGACGGTCAGTTACGTGGAGTCCAATGGAGGTCCTTTGGGTGCAAGCATTTGAATCACCAAACCACCCTCCCAGGATTACTGCCAAATAGTTACCTTCCATGTCTGTCCGAGATGGAGTGGGAATATCCTTCCACTCTAACTGTGTAGAGCCCTAGAGGTTATGATACTAAGGCTACCACCAATACGAAATAACCTGGGGGGAAAGTCGCCAGCCTAGTTGAAACACATGGGAAAGGTAGCAAAGCCCGAAATCCAAAAGCACTTTAGAAATCACTAGTGGACCCCCGTACACGAGTCAACTCTGGTTTATGGTTGAGACGAAAGTGAGGGGGTATCCTCAACAATTCCAATCGCCCACGGCCTCGTACTTAACTCTGGTTTGAGTAGAGCATCCCAGGACTATTTGATAGAGGTGGATTTAACTAATAGAAAATCGTACTACGATTGTTGAGCCAATTTTGAGTGGTTTAAGGTGATTTAAACTCGAAATCCTAGCCTAATCTAGTTGATGATGTGTATACCTAGAAAGAAAAATGTTGCTAGTTAATTTTATTAAGATTTCTTTTTAAGGGCTACTTTTTACTCAATAAGGGTAGTGCAGTGTGTGGAATGGTTTCGATAGAAAGCAAAGTGCATAAAGAAATAATGCATTCAAATTCACAAAAGACTCTTTTCTTTTCATTTATATTCTTTCGAAAACTGAAACTAGGCAATCCTAAATCAAATTTCTTTTTAATTTTCTTTTAGATTTCAAAGCAAAGCAAACTATGCTACTTCAAAACAATGATAAATCTTACTACTAAGCTACCGAATTCACTTTTTGTCTTTTCTGATAACTGAAAAAGAAAAAGAACTTGGAAATGAGCAAGTAAGACCTAACGCAATGTGTGAGTAAGACAAAAACACCTAATGGCTCAAAACAATCAAATCAAATACTTGAGAAAGACTCCACCTACCAAGTTGTTTCCAAAGGAAAAAACTCTAAGCTTGGAACAAAGTGTAATAGAAGCAAGGAAAAGAGATGCTCAAATGGAAAGACAAATCTAAAAGGTTGCTCCAAAACACCAAAACCCTAAGAAAACACTCGCCAAACAAAGGAGTAGGTAAGCAAAACAAAAAGTGACCCTACCAACACTCGGACTCAAAAGAAAAGCAAACTAGAAAGCTTTAAACTCGCTTGGACTAAACTGAAAAGATAAACAGAAAGTATCTAGACCAAACAACCTTTCAAAGCCACCCTAAGGACTCAAACTGGGATCAAACCCTAACCAAAAGGAAAAGAAATAGTAAAAGCGTGCTAATGTTTCCACATACAACAAACGTTAAGAACGCAGGTCTCTATGACTGCAAGAAGCATCTAGGGAAAGAAAATGTGCAGCTATGTCTAACAGAGAGCAGTGCACAACCTTCAAAAGGGTTAAAAACAATAAAGACACCTTAAGAAAGTACTCAAGCAAGCAAAGGCAAGCTAAAGGACTTCAGAGAGGCAAACAAGACTCAAACGAGACATAAAATTCTCAGGGGTCATTCAGGGAAGCAAAGCAAAAGGATAGAAGTGAACCCAAACAGCTGGAAATCAAACCCTAATAGAGAACTGAAAGTTACAGGAAAATGCACTACTGTGTAGTACAAAAACCAGCACACACTAGGAAAGATGCGCTACTATGCAGTGAACAAAGAAGCATTCATTAGACAAAATGCGCTACTGTATGTAGGGTAAACCAGTGCACAAGGATCAGAAGCAAACAAAAAAGCTTTGCAGCAGTGGACTGAGATGAGTCTAGGCAGTAAGAACAGGAAACAATTACCTATAAGACCTCCCAGAGGACAAATAGAATGAAAAAGACTGGAAGAAAAACCTAACAAGGTCTCCTAGAGCAGAAAAAACAATTGGTTACTCCCCAGCGGAGTCGCTAGTCTGTTGTGCAGGAAAAATACCTTATAGTGAAGAGAAGACACTACCAACTTGGGTGGAGTGACAGGTAAATACATTCATTGCATTGCATTTAGTTCCTACAAATGAAAGAGATCAAGATATAGAAAGATGTACCTTTTATCAATGGCTGGTCGTAGCTTTCGCTTGGTCTTCCGCTTGATATTCAGCTATGATGAACCTGCAACACAAAGGAAACCTTCCTCAGCATATCTTGACTGCAATAAATATAATAATTGAAAGCAATTAAACATCAACTATAATAAGATGTTAAACCAAATGAACATACAATCCAATAGACATTCAATTTGGGATAGGAAGGGTATTTCCACCTTTTTATTATAAAAGAAACATGAATCAGTACAAATATACCTGATCGGTCAAGATGCTTCTGCAACCGAGTCCTGGGCTCCTGCTCTTCACAATGAATTGGGAATTCCTCCAGCATAACAACACTTAAAGCATTCCTTCTAGGTCCCTCTCCCATGGATCCTCCTTGTATTTATGGGACAAGGTAGGCAGTTAGAATCGAGAGGTGGTTGAATTGGGAGGTTGGGGAAGTTGCAGAATCAACTTCAACTAATCCCAATATTTTTTGACTTCATCTTAAGATGTGCACGGGTTTCACACAACCAGAGTAGTGCACAGTATGCAACTCTTGTAAATTGCAACAAGCGTTTGCAACATTTTTTAAGGTGTGCGTTGGTTGTCCTTGAGTAAAGCAGTGCACATGTTGGTGAAAAACATTGGTTTACTATGCAAAGAGTAGTGCACATGCCATGAAATCAGTAGACAAAGTAATATTTTCAGCTGAAGAGTGTAGTTCCAGCAGTAAGTCATTAGGTCAACCTAGCTCTTCAATCCATGTTGTCCTTTTGTGTGATCGACAGAGCAATGTGATCACGGACAGAGAAGTGCATATTTGACCTATAACACTCTGAATTCAAGACGTTGGCTCGTATTAATGGGTTTCATTCTCTCAGTGATGGATAAAGAGGATGGAAGAATGTGTAGATGACTGGATTACAATTATGGACCACCGAATTGATGAAGGTGATCGACTGCTGAGTGATAATGCTCATTTCTATTAGTTCAAATCTGTTGAATAATTGATGGACCTATTACGTGTTGAGTGTCAGGCGTATTTATATACTGTGCATGAAAGAATCTACCTGCAGAGAGTATTGAGAACATCTAGAAGCTTCTCAGATCTAGTGAGATGGAATCTCTTTTGCAAATTAGGGACAAAGCAGGGCACCTCGTTGTTCTGTGTATGTTTATGTTGAATATTTTTGTGTTTGTTCGTGTGTCTATTTGTGGGTTTGCTATTCTATGTTGTAATGTGCTATTTTTCAAGTGTAGTGTGAAAAAAAATTGCAAAACCACAAAGAACAAACCAAATAAGTCTTACGTTGATGTGACCCATCGTGATTTGAAAGCATTAGTTACAAATTGTTCTTATACTAGCATAGATCCATCTTAAAACTCGTATCTATCAAGCACTGAGAGGGATCCAATTTCTTGAGGTGTATTTCTTTTTTAAAATTTAAACTCAAGAAATTTGATCTCACTTGATTGCTAGATTCGGGTTTAAGTTTCTATTTTATAAACGAACATCTATTTTTTAATTAAATAAAAAATTATGGAAAGTATTTAAAAAAAGTCTATGTTGGTTCATAAAATAAAATATTATGAAAAGTAATTAAAAATAAACACCCCTAGTAGCTCCCTTGGTCGAATTAGAGGATTTTCAATTTACGACTTGCAAGGTGACAACTCAAGCTAAATAGGACGTTGCATGAGAAAAGGTGGCAGCAAAAGTCGACACATCCAGAGATGAAGTATTTCCCCCACTAAACAACCTTGAAGGAAGCTCCAGCTCGGATATCAACGCAGCACAAAAAGGTATTTCCTCAAGCCCCGGTTCTTTTCCTTCTTTTCCCATTTCAAATTTTGTTGCCCCTTCGGCAAAGCTCCACACTGTCACTTTACCCTCACAACATTCCCTGGCCCGCTCCCTCAGCCTTGTCTCAACTGTCGCATCCCCCCCAAAACGGAAATATGACCTCCGTTCCTACTCCACCACCGAACCTCTCGCAGCTTCCCCAGGTGGAATCGCCTTGGATCCACCTCCAAAAACCAAGGTAGGAAGAAGATCCCTTCTTACCAAAGCACAGTTACAAGTTGCTAATGACGTCAAAAATGGAAAACAAAGAACAATCGGTAGGGATCTTAGAGTGGATAAAGCCCTTTCAAAGGGTTCTTAATGTTAGCGCTCTCTTTGAACATAAGGGGTCTAGGGGAAAGGCCCAAACAACTCTCCCTCAGAAGGTTAGTAGAGTTACAAAACCCAAAAATTCTATTGTTACAGAAAACGATGATGGAAGGTTGTAGAGATGCAGAGGTGATAACAAACCTTTTTAAGGAGTGGAATGTGGAAACTTTGGATGTAGACGGTCACGAAGGAGGTTTTCTCACTGCGTGGAGCCCAGACGTGAAGCTTCTCTCCACAACCAGGTTCTCTTCATCCCTCAAAATGGAATTTGAAATTCTGGAGCTAAACCAACGTTTCTCCTTTCTAAATTTCTACGGTCCCTTCCATGACCGAAAATCCTACTGGGACACCCTTAGTCTCTCAGGAGTTTTGAATACTCACAAGCTCATTCTTGTAGGAGACCTCAACCTAACTCTTGGTACCGAAGAATTCTAGGGAAAGAATGCTCGTCCGGATTCTCTAACCCCTTTTTTCCTCAATCTTTTTGAAAGAAATTCCCTAATTGATGTTCAGCCGGTCAAAATCACTCCAACTTGGAAGAACAACAAAGGAGGAGATCATGCAATCTCCAAAAGATTAGATAGATTTCTTATCTTGGAAGACCTTTTTCAGCAAAGGCTTATTTTCCGTTCCTCTATAGAGGTAGGGGGTTCCTCTGACCACAGTCCAATTTCTTTATTCATCACTATACCGGAAAAGAAGCCTCCAACTCCTTTCAGATTCAACCCCTCGTGGCGAGAGCATGAAGACTTCTGCAATTTAGTGAAGAACAATTGGTCTCCTCTTATTCCCTCAACCAATACCTCCTTTATGAAGTAGTTTGACCTGAATCTGGCGAGAATCAAAACCCTTGCAAAATTCTAGGGCAAGGAATGGGAGGAAATTGACCGGCAAGATCTAAAGGAAACTGAATTCAAAATTCTAGATTTGCACAATTCTCAGCTCAACGAGATTTTTTCCAGTGAACAACTACTAACCTTGAAAGCACTAGAAATTAAGAAGGATTCCTTACTAGCAAAGGAAGAAGCTCTATGGAGATTGAAGAGCAGAGCACTATGGATAAAGGAGGGAGACAAGAACACTAAGTTCTTTCACCATTTTGCAGCTCACAGGAAGAATATCAACACCATTATAGAGGTTAAAGATGACAATGGAAATCTGGCTCAAACCTTTTTGGAAAAGACCAAAGCAGCGGAGGAACACTTCAGAGCCTGTTTCACGACCCCTCCAGGATGCCCGATAGAAGAAATCCTAGAGGTAATTAATCTCTTCCCAACCCTAATCACAGATGAAATGAAATGTGATTTAGTAGAGGAAGTTACAGAGGTAGAGATTCATACAGTTCTAAACTCTTTACACAAAGGGAAGAGCCCGGGGCCGGATGGGTTCACTGTGAAAATCCTCACAGCAGATCTAAGAGATGATGTATACCTCATAAGAAAGTAATTGATTAAGCAAGAAAATAGAAGAAGAGTGGTCAATGTAGTATAATGAGCAACAAAATAATAATACAGTAGAACTCGGATGGAAGCAAAAATACTTCACACACACTAATTAATTAATCACAATATGGACAAATAAATAGTACAATGCATGAGGATTCGAATGCCTAAGGTGGCAATTCGAATTAGCCTTCATGGAGTGATAAAAAGATCATTGGAGTGTCATCTTGACAAATTTTCCTCGTCACCGGATTAAAGCACTAAGGAAAAACATTTATTGTAACTTTGGGAAATGTATCTAACAAGATCCAAGTCCTAGGCTCTATCAAGCCCCGAGAGGGATCAAATCCCCCGAGGTGCAAGCCTCTCCTTGAATAACTCCTGAGTGCAATACCTGAGCCACCTAATCCTAAGCTCTAAAGTCTCTAATTTAAGTCTCATATTTACTTTTTACTTTGTATTATTCTTTTTTGTTTATGGCAGACATAATATTTATTACTTTTTACTTTGTATTATTATTTTTTGTTTACTTTGTATTATTTTGCTATGGACAAACACTCTAAAGTCTCATATTTACTTTTTACTTTGTATTAAAAGTAAAAAGTAAAGTCTCTAGTTTAAATCTCATATTTACTTTTTACTTTGTATTATTCTTTTTTCTTTATGGCCAACATAATATTTACCACCTAATCATAAGCTCTAAAGTCTCTAGTTTAAGTCACATATTTACTTTTTACTTTGTATTATTCTTTTTTGTTTATGGCCTGCAGAATATTTATTGCTTTTTACTTTGTATTATTCTTTTTTTGTTTACTTTGTATTGTTTTGTTACTCGACAAACTCGACCAACACTCGACTCACAAGATCTCCCCCATACTGTGCTGTAGAGCGCCTCTCGACGCAATTATTTAATTTTTTTATATTTTTATTTATTTAATTTGTTTTATACTAAGTATGTTGACTAAAGAAATACTTAAACTAAATATAATATATAAATATTAAAATAAATGAAATAAACATAAACTTTATTTTATAAGATAATGAATCCTAAAAACATAAAAAAAATTATCATCTTGAAAAATTTTCCTCCTTGTCACCGGATTAAAGCACTAAGGCAAAACATTTACTGTAACTTTGGGAAATGTATCTAACAAGATCCAAGTCCTAGGCTCTATCAAGCCCCCATAAAGGGATCAAATCTCCCTAGGTGCAAACCTCTCCTTGAATAACTCCTTGAGTGCAATACCTGGGCCACCTAATCCTAAGCTCTAAAGTCTCTAGTTTAAGTCTCATATTTACTTTTTCCTTTGTATTATTCTTTTTTGTTTATGGTCGACATAATATTTATTACTTTTTACTTTGTATTATTATTTTTTGTTTACTTTGTATTATTTTGTTACTGGACAAACACTCTAAAGGCTCATATTTACTTTTTACTTTGTATTAAAAGTAAAAAGTAAAGTCTCTAGTTTAAGTCTCATATTTACTTTTTACTTTGTATTATTCTTTTTTGTTTATGGCCAACATAATATTTACCACCTAATCATAAGCTCTAAAGTCTCTAGTTTAAGTCGCATATTTACTTTTTACTTTGTATTATTCTTTTTTGTTTATGGCCTGCATAATATTTATTACTTTTTACTTTGTATTATTCTTTTTTGTTTACTTTGTATTATTTTGTTACTCGACAAACACTCGACTCACAAGATCTGGGCTATAGAGCACCTCTCAGCACAATAAGGTCAATTTTATGTGACTCATCATGATCCAAGAGCATCTATTACAAGATATTCTTATGTAAGGTTGAGTTGTTTAACTCACTGTTGAAGACATTCAGTATCTAGCTCACTTTCCTATACAAATGTTGATATTTGCTCTTCAGGGGGATTTCACATATGGAAGTGTATCCATAGAATGATTCAGTATCAAAAGTGTCATTCAAGAGGTCAATAAATGATAGTTCTACAAGTACATCAATGATGGTCGGAAGCTGTTATGCCTTAAAACAATCAAGTGGGAAGCTCCAAAGTGTGGTGAAGAAAAGAGTGGAAACCGTGAGATTGCAGAGTCGATGTAAGTGCTAATGAAGACCATCAAGACAAAGAATGAGACAAAGACTAATATTGTAATTTTTATTTAGTATTGTAATTTTTGTAATGTAAGCATTAAAGGGGGGTGATGTAGTGTGCTAAGTTTAGAGATTGGATTGAGATTTGTTGGAGGTTGTTGAGATATTCTCTCAACAACTATTCCCATATTTGGAATTAGTTGGATCTAAATCCAACTATATATATGCATTGTATATTGATCTGTTGACGTGATAGAAATATCATTAGTGTGTAATATTGTGCAATGTCTGCTCCTCAAATTTCTAAGTGAGGCATCCATAACTAATAACATTGCAAAGCCACATCCCTACAACTCCAACAAGAAATTAGTGAAGATTCCCTCTTTAAACAGTTCTTCAAGCACTTCCCAAGGTTGATACATGACTTGTGTTGTATTTTTCATGTAGAAGTCTAGGTATTGTCCACAAGAAGAGACCCATCATGACCTTGCAAGAGAAGAAAATTGCTTCAATTTGATTTTGACAAAACGAATTCAATTTTCTTTTAACAACAGGAAGCAATGTATGTAATAGGGTAAAAATAAGATAAAATAAATACATTAAAGAAACAATAATGAAAACTAGTGGATTCGATGTAATAAAGAATTCCCAAGAAATGACCTTGAAAACCTCTCCAAAGGTTTCTCTTCCAAAACCATGGAAACATAGGATACCTCTGATTAGTTGTGTGTAGAAACCGTTGATGCAAAACCATGGAATCATAGGTTATCTATGATTAGTTATAGTTGATGTAGAAACCGTTGATGTGTAAACAAAGGAAGCTATGCAGAAAGACATTACATTATGTGGGTAAAAACTATATTTAATTTGAAAGAAACAATAATACTAATCAACATGGATCCAAAAAAGGGAAAACATAAGACATAATGATAAAGAATCAACTTAAATCAGAACTTTATCACAGTGAACTAACCAATTAATCCAACACCTAATAGTGTTCATTGTTATTTGTGCTTCTATCTATCCATTGCACTTGCAAGCATACTTTACATGCTAGAAACCCTAATTCCATATCGAGCAGTGTCATTTTGAAACCCTCGGTAGCACTATATTCTGAGTCAATCATTATAGCATCATATGTTAGTAGTGAGCACACCCTTGGCTAAGGAACGCGAGATGCAGGTGTAAATTGATGGATTCTTCCAGTTATTTAATAAACTCTCTTAAATTCTCAGATTTATGCATAGCATCGAGTCTATCGATATTTTCACTTCTGACTATTAAATTTAGTATTTCTTGTAGACAACTAAGAAGGGATTGCATGTTGTCTCATTGACTGGGTGTCCCATTTGATTTAAAAATTAATATTTAGGGTTTTGCTAAAGGAATTGCTAAACATGTACTGTCAAGGCATATTATTATATACGAATATCACACTACTGTTTGATTCATAGTTCTTACAATTATGGCATTACTGATTAGGAAAAAAATGGAGTGTCAAGTCAAGCTCAAACTAGGGTTTGGGGTTTCTCTAAAAACCTGGACAGGATGCTAATGGTTTGTTGACAGCAGAACTTGGATTCAAGATGATCCTTCGGATTAGTCCAGTAACAACCAAGAGAAAAAAGTGGGAATTGGTTTTTTTCTCCTGTTGTCTCACTCCTTAGCATTTTGTTCCTGGGTTTTCAGGTTTCCATACAAGCTTTGAATTTGTTTATTCGAGGTTTCTTCCTGCGACTTCTCTTCTTGGAATTTCTTGTTGGCTTTCTGATCTAGGTTTTTCCAGGTTTGTTTCCAAGTTTCGTAGTTTGATCGAAGGTTTTTTCATCACCTCTTGACTTTGATCCTCCTTCCTTTATTTTTTTGTTTCATCGTGCTCAATCCTAAGGTTTTTACCCCTTACTCCCTTTTGGTTTTGGGAGCCCTTTTCTCCTTTTTTCCTCCAGATCTATCGCTTTCAGTACTGATCTGACTACTTGGTCATCAGCACTGCCTCCTTTCAAGGTTTCCAACGTTCCTTTTTGAAAAAAATGTTTTCTCCTTTGTTTTCCTGTACACGTGGTTAGAGGCCCATGTGATGGCAGTTGTTAACACTCAACCGAGTCGAGTTTTTTAAACCCTTCTCACTCTTCCCAAAACAGGTCTACTGAGGTTTTGTGTGTGGAAGGTCCTCTAGCGGGGAAGAATGTATCCATGGAACCCTTCCCTTCTAAACCCTCTGCAAAAATGACTGCACTCTATACGTTATTTGGTGAGCGAACTCGGCGTAGGCGGAAGCAAAAGACTGTCAATGCTCGTGATGGTTTGCAGCATTATGTTTTAGGTGGTGATGTTAATTTAGAAAGGGTGGAAATGCTTGCTTCCAGATCCCTCGTTGGAAAAGTGGAATAGGCTCGCCTAAATAAACATGAGATTACAGATTGCGTTAATAGTCACTGGTTTCCGTTGATGGATTTTTCTCCTCGAATTAATCTTCTTTTGAATGGATGGATTATCTTCATTTTCCCCAAAAATGTATCTTTAGATGCTATTATAAAGGAAGTTTGGCTCTATAAAGAAGGTTTTCTTATCCTTAAACACTGGCACATTGCTTTTGACCATGTGCAAGAAAAGAAGTCTCGGTGTCATTTATGGATGTTAGCTCCTGGTTCACCCCTGGAACTCTGGACTGAGAATATTTTTAAGGGTTTGGCCAATTCGGTTGGTAAATTTATCAGATTAGATAACAATTCCTTACACAGAATTGAAAAAAAGGTTGCAAAAGTAATGGTGAAGTTTGATATGGGGAAGGGTCTTCCAGCTGAAATAGAAATGGTTTGCGGTGACATAATCTTTACTTGGAAGCTTGATTATTATAAAATCCCCTTCATGTGTTTCCCCTGTCATCAAATTGGTCATGTTCGGGGAAAATTGTCCTTTCAATATTCAGGTGCCTGAAGTTCCTTCAACTCAAGACTCTACTAATCTCCTTGAGGATTTTGAGGATGGCATCGATGCAGAGGCAACAGATTCTCCTTTCCTTAAGACACTTTTTGTTTCAGGTAAGTCAAATTCTGGGTCCCCAACTCTCTATGAAGATGTATCAAAGGGAGAATTAGCATTTTTTCTTTCTTTTGAAGAAAAAATGAACTGTAGGTTGTCCACTACTATTAATTTACCTGGGGCCCTAGGTTGGGTTAATAAGATTAAAAATGCCTCAGATTGCTCTAGGATTTTAACCAATTTGGATTCTGCACCTGTGGTGGAAAACGATGTTGCGCTTGAAGTCTTGGATTCTAAACCTATTAGGGTTTCCACTTCTCTAGAGCATGTTTCTTCTTTAAACCCTTCTTCCCTAATTGAAGATCTGATTGCTTTCCCTTTTCTAAATTCTCATCAGCCTTCTCCTGTAGTCTCTTCACTTGAAAAATCTTCCCTTTTGCAGGTTGTTTCGGGTCCCTCTCTAGACTCTCCTAAGGATCGCTCTGATCAAAGGTTGTTGTTAGAGTGTGGTTACAAAAAATCAGATATAAATGCATATAATTCCCCTCTACCTATCTATTCTAAAAATGCTTCCTCCAATCCCAATACTCTGGGAATTCAATCCATTCGATTCCAAAATATGACAATTAGAAAAAAGAAGAAGAACTCCACCATTTTTGTTCCGTCGAACATAGGGAATTCAGATTTTATCCCTTTATCTGCTTGGATGCTATATTCTTCACCTGATCAAACCTCTAGCAAAAGAACTATTTCCCCTAGGGAACTTAGAGCACAAACACCCTGTGAGATTGTTTCTTAATGTCTCTTTTATCCTTGAATGTCGGAGGGTTAGGTAAGGCTGTTAGGATTAGGGCCTTATCCAAAATTTTTAAAGATACTAATCCTATTTTAATCCTCCTTCAAGAAACTACGTGTCCCGATTCCATTGCTATTGAGTCTATTGCTAATCTACTTCTAGGATGGGAGCTTTATTCTATTAGTGCTTTGGGAATGTCTAGTGGGCTATTATCTTGTTGGGATCCCAAAGTGTTTCAGTTTGTTTCCTATAAAACAGATTGGGGTTTTCTTCTTTAAGGCTTTATCCATAATCTAAATTTTAAGGTTTCTATACTTAATATCTATGGTGCTTACAAGAATATAGAGCTCTTCTAGGACTCGCTCTCTCTGTCAGGTCTTCTAGATCTTGATAATCTCATCATCGCTGGTGATTTAAATTTTACAACTTTTGCTGCAAAACATTAGGGGAACTCGGCCAGATTGGATTCTATGTCTAGTTACTTCATCAACTTATTTGAGAGGTTCGACTTAGTCGATTTGGAACCTACTATTATAGAGCCTAATTGGACAAATAACAGATGTGGTGCTGAGGGGATACAGAAAAGGCTGGACAGGTTTATTTTGAAGACTTCTCTCTTACAAAATATTCAAAGAGGCCTATTCTTCTTCAAATTGATGGAGTGTTTCCTAACTTAAAATATCCCTTCAAATTCAATAGTTCTTGGCTCTTGGATGAGGATTTTTGTTTATTTGTTAAGAGCACTTGAAAATCCTTCCAGAATGTTGATCATATTAATCCTATGGATCTACTGGTTCATAAATTATCCTCTCTGAAAGTGAAATTTAAAATTTGGATTCAAGAAAAAAAGTTGAAAGAAAAATAAGATTTTCTCCTTCTGCAAAATCAAATTCGACAGATTTATGCTAAAAATTATGATTATTATATCTACAGAAGATAAATTACTAATTTAGTCTCTTGAAGACAAGAAAGATCAGTTGCTTAAGCAGGAAGATATGGATTGACGCCTCAAAATTAGAGTGCTTTGGATAAAACTGGGTGATCATAACACGGTATTTTTTCATTCCTATGCCTCTCAAAGAAGGAATACTAATGCCATCTGGAATCTCTTTGATGAAAATGGAACTCCTATAAAAGTTCAATCGGAATTGCAAAAGCTTGCTTTGAGCCATTTTAAAGACATTTTTATGGAGAAAGATCAGAGTTCTTTGGAAGCTCAACTTCAGGTTATAAAATTGTTCCCTAAATTTTTCGAGGAGGATGAAGGTAATGAACTAGGAAAGGAGGTTTCTATCGAAGAAATTGAATCCACACTCCATCTTTTTGCAAAATAAAAAAGTCCTAGCCTAGATGGTTGGATGGTTGAACTTTTTATCCATTTCTTCGATATCATGTGAAAGGATCTTCTAGATATGGTTGAGTTCTCTAGGACTGAAGGTGGTGTTTCAGGTTCTCTAAACTCAACCTTTCTTACCTTGGTTCTTAAGTTCAACAAGCCAAATAAATTTTCTGATTTCAAGCCTATAGCCTTATGTAACCTTTCCTATAAGCTAATCACAAAGATCATCTCCATCAGAATCAAGCCTTTCCTTTCAAAATTTTTGTCAATTGAGCAATTTGGGCTTCTCCATGATAGGCAGATTCTTGATGCCATTGGAATTACTCAGATCCATTCTATCAAAAAGAAAAATCTGAAAGCTATTCTCTTGAAAATGGATCTGGAAAAAGCTTTTGATCGAGTTAACTGGGTTTTTATGAGATTAATCCTAATCCAAATCGGGCTTCCACTTCTTGTCATCAATTGGATTCTTGCATGTGTTTCCTCAACTCAATTTGCGGTGTTGATAAATGGTGCGCCTTCTGATTTTTTCGAAAGCAGTAAAGGAATCCAGAAAGGATGTCCTCTTTCTCCACTAATCTTTCTTCTCATCATTGAAGGTCTTAGAAGACTTATTTTAGATGCTAAACAAAAAGGAAAAATCAAGGGTGTGAAAATTTCCGCAGCTGTCTATATCACACATATTCTGTTTGTCCATGATGTATTAATCTTTGGTTCTGAGTCTTCTGAGGAATAGGATTCATATTTGGAGATTATTCATATTTTTTGTCTAGCCTTTGGGATGAAGGTTAGTGTGAAGAAGTCTATGCTCTTTATACACAATTTGAGTGCTTGTTCCTTGGATTCAATCAGGAATACTCTCCCATATAAGCTACATAATCTGGAGGAAGGTTTCAAATATCTGGGATATTTTTTGAAACCAAATGGATATAAAGTTCAGAATTGGTTATTGCTTCTCCAAAAATTTGAAAAAAGAATAAATTTTTGGACTTTCAGGCTTTTTTCTATTGGAGGCAAACTTACTCTCATCAAAGCGGTCCTAACGAGTATTCTTGTTTATTGGTTCTCGCTTCTTCAGGTTCCTATGTAATATTCCTCTTTCTCCCTTAGGGTTTCTGCAACAGAAAGTGCAAGTGTGTACCCACCAATGACAAAGAGCTCATGGCAAGAGCTCTACAGGTAAAACTTTGCAATTATGATTATGTTTTCCTAAGTGTTAAGTGAATTTGTAGACTTAGGAGATGGAAGGCTTAACGCAACGAAACGATTGGGGCATGGAATCCACTAGGGGAAGAGGGTGAATGGCTTAATAGCCATGATTTTTTATGGCAGTGGTTATCCTAATGCCGTGAGCACTTAAAGTGAACTGAGATGTTCACCAAGCAAACATTTAGGTTTAAAAGTATGTTAATAATTAATCCTAGATAAGGACGCCAAAGAAACTTCTAATCGTCGGAAGGCAGTAATAATCTACCTTTACCTAACTATTTGCATGGAGATAACCCATATTGAGTACCATTAAGTAAAAATAAGAAGTTAGCCTAAACAACATTAGTACATTGGCCTCCACAAAACATTTTGTTAAAGTTCCTATGCGGAAAATGATTAATATTTCCTAATTATAAATTAAGAATAAAAGATAAAAATAATTTGTTATACCCAGAAAAGATATTGGTATTTATAAATAATGATTTAAAATATTATTGCAAATAAGTTAAATAAATTAAGATTAAAGGAGGACTGGTTGTCCTTGATTAAAAGTAAAATCTTTAGAAGAATTAAAAAAACTATAAAATTTTATCTACCAAAGAAGAAAACGTTAACTAGTACTTAATGCATAGGTGTGCATGGATACCGCTTAGCTATTAATATCCACTTAACTAAATATAAAACTAAAGAGATAATTCAGTGAAGTTACCATTAAAATAAGTTATTTATCTTATAGATAACTAAGTTAAAGTTGGTTAAATTAAAAGATAAATTTCAGATATCTAGTTATGTTTAGCTATGATAATTATCTAAAGTAAATAATTCAAGTCAGTTACTTAAAGATGAGTTAACTGATTAACTAAAGGTTTTTTGAGTAATTCGATCAGTTAAAATCAATTAAAGTTAAAATAAGTTAAATTTTAACAAGAACTTATCTTGGTAACCCAAACCTAAATTCGATTATAAAAAGGGCACTATTGTGTTCGTAAAGGGGGTTCTTCTTCTTCTTCTTCGAAGCAAATAAGGAAAGGAAAGATAAATAAAAATCGAATAAAGGAAAGACGAATTAACCTTACACGGGAAAACCTACGCCGTGCACGTTGAAGTCAAGATTTCACTAGCCCACTCTATGGGATAAGATAAGTGTCTTTTTTTTCCATTTGTTTTCGAGTATGTAAATTATTTCCGTATATGCTTATAATTTTTAGGAATGGCCTAAAAGTATTTTGAGTAGATTTTCTGACTTCTTCTCCAGAATTCATGTATGCAAGCGAATGTTATTGGTACCCCTATAGTTGATTAAATATTCTTTAGGAAGGGAAACGTTTATATGCTTTTAAATAAATCAAAGTATTAGATCTAATACCTTGTAATATCACCTATAAATCAGATTTATTATTTCGTTTCTACAAAACACTGAACTTCACAGATGTTATATAAGGTAAAGAAAAGAAATATGATCAGATCTTAGTGGATGCACATTGGGACTCTCAGCTTAAGAAAATATGTATTTCATCCAAATCGATTCAATCTCAATCGATGCGTATTCGATCAGATCAATGTGTAGTGGAAACCTCTGGCATCTCAGCTTAAAAAAATTCAGCTGGAATAAATCTCTATTTATAAGATTATGTATAATCTTTGAAAAGGGTTGATCCAGATAGCGGAGCTGTAGAGCAAATTCTGATCACATAGTGGACCCCTTCCTCGTAATGATACCATACCTGGAAGCTCTCCATTATGCTATCCCTCCCCTGGAAAAATCGTGTTTTCTGTTGAAGAGTATAACTGAGATCACAATCTCTGTAACTAAGAATTCACGCCATCTGACAAGGACTGCTAGATTCAGTTAGAAATCTGTCCTCTTCATTTTTTTCTATCAATGTATCCAGACGGACAGTCTTCTACAGTATCCTTTTATTTATTTTTCGGTGGTCTATCTCTGCATGTTAGGTTTCAGTTCTCCAAGAATTTTATAGATTTAGTCTCCTGAATTTCAAATAATCCAGGTCGCTAATCGGTTGTACGTTGAGCTAGCATCCCTTTCCTTCTATCTAATGACAGATCGCATTTCCCCATTTTTTTTGTTAGCCGCCTCTCTTACTGATCATCACCCGCGCTATAATGTTTAAGTCTAGTATTGTTTTCCTCTACCTGTCAACCAGCTATAGATTCAATATCGATTTTACTGAGCATGTGCCGAATTCTGTACCAACTATCTTGCATAATAACTTTTCCCTTCTAGACAGCTCTGTGCGTTATACTGTAAGTCTGCATGGTCTGGAAGTTGAGAACAACTAGTCCACCCGTCCAACGTTAATCATGTGTTGATATTCGTCGCATGAGAAAACCTGAGAGATGGAGTAAGCGTTGGTTATATATGATTTTCATTATTGATAAAATTCTCCTTATTATGATGAACATGTCTATGTGTGTGAATATGTAGAGTAATATGGGAATATTATATTAAAAAGGTTATGAGAAATAGTTATGTAAATAGATTTGAAACGGAAAAATAAGGCTCTTCCTTTAAAAGAAAATATATAAATAATCCCTATACTGTAGATTATTTTACATCCACTTTATCTAAATGAATTAGATGGTTAAATAAATAGTTATGGCCTTATGGCATGGAAAGGGAGGTAAAAGTCATTTATGTTAAACAATTATCTCTAAATATTCTGGTAGTAGAGATTGTTTTATTTATACTTTAAGAGTATGGTTAGTACTTGAGATTACTAGTTTAAAATAAGGAAATTATATTTATAGATATAGATATAAAATTAAAATGTCAGGTTGCATCTTATAAATTGAATCTATATACATTATTGAAATTATGTTGAATTTGGATTAGACTGTAGATAAAATTAATATATAATTTAGTTGAACGGTATTAGTAGTTGTGGTAATATGTTCATATTTACATGCTAGGTGAATGTGATATAGCTCATTACTAGATGAGTGTAATAGTCAATTAAAATTAATATATAATTTAGTTGAACGGTATTAGTAGTTGTGGTAATATGTTCATATTTACATGCTAGGTGAATGTGATATAGCCCATTACTATATGAGTGTAATAGTCAATTAGCCTAACTTAATGTTTAAAATGTTAATTCTTGGGTAAAGTATAATAATATATTTTCAAAAGGAAATTTAAAAGTGACTATTTTATTCACCATCTTTATAGTGATTCAAGTTATATATATATATATATATATTATATATATATATATATATATATATTTTTGTTGAAGGCTAAGCAAATAAGATTTTCTATAATTAAATATCAATTTTCTCCCAAGTTTCTGGGACGGGGGACCGAGAGCGGGGAAACGCATATTCGAGATGCGTGGAGATCACCTCTGAATTTTAGGGAAATTTGGGGGAATGAGGGAACGTCCCTAAAATTATAAAAATAAAATAAAATACCAAAAATAATATTTTATTTGACATATATTCATGATTGTGCAATGCAAATACTAAATATATTGATTATTTTCTAAGTAATACTAAGTAGGGATTGTGAAAAGTGAAAATAATGGAAAATATATATATATATATATATATATATATATATTCTCATGGGCATGGGTGGGGGGAATGTTTCGTGTCCCCAGGACGCCAGGACGTAGGAAATGTGTCCCCGACCCTGTGGGATGCGTCCCTGTTGAACACTATTAAATATACCTAAAAACATATAGATAATTATAGATTTTGGAAATTATATATAGGTTGTATTCTTAGATTGTAATTCTTTTATAAGAAGTTGTAACCATGGATAGGGTGAAGGGAATGGTTCATATATATATATATATAATTACCATCAAAGGGTATTCATATACTTGAGTTATTGAGTTATAATTATGTGTTCTGATTAAGATATGCAAATGTTTCAGGTTTGTATAATAGTTTTCATATATTGATATCAATAATTAGAGGGAGTCATTATTGGTTAAAAGAAAGTATATAGGTAAGATAGGGAGGATTTGGTTGAGAGATTCTAAGTCATGATTGGGTTAAAGATATGGTTCTAAACTACTTGTGTAAAAGTTCTATGCATGTGTGGATTTGAAAGAAAGATAAATAGATAGTCTAACTATATAAGGTATATATAGATGGTTGAATAGAAAGAAAACCTAGATGTTAGCAAAGCTAATCAATCCAAGCCCATAAAATCTATGCATGATAAAAGTAGACCCTATTAAAATAGGATGATCACTTTGAGATATTAAGTTACGTCCTTACGAGGACCCTTAAGAAAAAAAAATAGGGTGTATATTTTAGGGACATTACATCCTAGCTCCATCATCAATTCTCTTAGAAAGATTATCTTCAATTAACTTTGGTCAGGAGGTTCGGAAAGAGGAAAATCGGTTATGGATAGTTGGGACAAACTCTCAATTCCAAAAGAATTTGGTGGTTGGGGCATAAAGAATTTATGTTGGTTTAGTATGGCTCTAAGGATGGAAAGCTTCTGGCGAGGGCTATTTGGTAATAATCTTTGGTCATATTTCCTGAAAGTTAAATACATAAAAAAGGATGGTTATAATTGGATTAGAAATGGAAAGAAAAATGGTAAGAACTCCTCACCTGTGTGGAATGGATTCCTCAAAATCTATAGTTGGATCACTAAAGACCTTTCCTGGAGAGTAGCTAATGGTAGAAATGTTATAGTTGGTATTGATCCAATTATTGGCATGGGTGAAGAATTCAAACTCCATTTAGGTATCATAAAATATCTTTCGGAAATTGGTTACTCTACTTTAGTAGATATAAGGAAGCATAGATGGATCAATCAGGAGAAAAAATATTGGTTCTCAGCTAAAGAACTAGGCATGGGAGGTTGTTGGGCTGCAGATTGGGATAACTTCATCTTCACACTTAATGCTACTGGCTGCAAACTATATCACAGTTTGGATACATTAATTTGGACTTCAAATTCTGAAAATGGTTCTATTATGGCTAAGACAGCGTATATGGCTATTGTTAGAGAAAAATTATGTATTGTTCAGAATTAGTGGTTTCTTGTTCTATGGAAATGGAGCATTCCACTGAAATTTAAATGTTTTATGTGGTTTGCTTTTCAAAACTGTCTCAAGACTTGGGATAATTGACAAAGAACAGGATGGCAGGGTCCAAATATCTGTCTCCTCTACAAAAAGGATGCAGAATCAGTTAATCATCTTCCGATAAACTGTAGTTACACCTCATCTGTATGGAACCGGGTTTTTTCTTCCCTCAATATCACTCAGGTTTGGCATGGTGACCATTTTGGACAATCCTGCAAAGAATGGAAAAGTACTTGCAAAGACTTTGATTTTCTTCCAGCTATCATCTCTTGGAGAATATGGAAAGAAAGAAATAGCTACATCTTTAAAAATGATCTTGATCAGTTGGATAATATTGTCATGCAGGTTCTTATCTGGGTAAAAGAATTCAATTATGGAAATACAAAAAATTGTAGATTCAGAAGCCCAAAACAAATCCAATTCCACAAAGGAGCACTAGGTTTCTTTGACAGGGCAACATAGGAAGGTCAATGTGCTACAGGTCCTGTTCTCTTTATCAACAATGATCACAGATTCTGCTTCAAACTCTTTTGTGGCTCTGGCACTAATATGAAGACTAAGTTGTTAGCCTTATGGGTCCTTTGTAAAATGGCATCAACATTTGGCATTGCGTCTTGGGCAATTTTTGGAGATTCCAGAGTTACTATCAAATGGGCAAGTGATGTTTATAAGCTTCAAGTGATCAATCTTCTTCCTTGGTTCCATAGAATCAATGAAGAACTCTTTTTTTTTGCATCTGGAACTTAATCATATCTACAGAGAACAAAAAAGGTTGGTAGACTTTCTCTTGAAGGAAGCATTGAAAGGCATTGAAGGGACCTTACTCTAGGAAGAAATTTTGGATGACAAACTTTCATATACGGGGAGCTTTCCTTCATTCGTTGATTAGTATCTCCTTTATGTTCTAAGTTTGTAAATGTCTAGTACTGTTTTCTATTTTTCCTAAAGGACTCTAGCTTGCACTCCTTTTTTGGATAAGGTGAGTATTATGTTTATTGATCATCAGTTTTGAATGTATCGAACAGTGTTATACTTTTTAATTCTAATAGAATATCAAAAGTATGTTCTTTTCCTCTGAAAAAAAGATCACAATACTCCTACATCCAAAAGAGAAAGGTAGTTATGAGTTCTAGTAGTGCAAAAGCTTCTACCACAATGTAAATTGAACTTTGCCTTTCTAAGCATCATGTCTTGGAAGGTCTTATCATTGGTGAACAAAAATAGTAGTTGGTTTCCATGCTGATGCTTGAATCCAGTTATGTGGCCTGTTTTTTTTAATCATAAAGTGCCCCCACAGTGAAATCATATGGGTTTATCATGACCCAACTTCTCTTTCTACTTACAAAACAAAAATTCCTTCCTGCAAACTGTCACGTTTGCAAAGATATTGCAATCTAGCATGAAACTATGCTTGATGAAATAACCGCAGGATATGAAGGAAATGTAGAACAATCTCAGCGATGATATTGTGATCCATCCAGTGGGGAATGATGTATTTGAGTGACATTCAATTATTACAGGACTAGGGTATATACATAGTTTGAAATTTGAAGCTGTGATTTATCATGGTCGAATCCCAATTTGAAGCTTCGCTCCTTTACTAATTTAATGACTTAGTGGTCTGCATGTTACATTTTGAAGCTTCGCTCCTTTACTAATTTATTGACTTCAGATAGCAGATTTCAACAAGCAATTTCAACATTCCATCGTGGGCAGATCCCATCTTACCATCACTCACGGGGATAAGATAATCTGTAGCTTTGGGGATAAAAGATATCTATCTTCAAGGTCTAAATACAATAGAATTATAAACAATTATGTTTCAAATTTTGACGATGATAAAAGAGAAATTCATTTTTTCTCAACCCATTTTAATCATTAAATCACAACCCAGAGAATTTATTCATCAATGCTCATATTTATTAATCATAACATCCATTAACTAGAAGTAAGTCCTTATTGCTCATTATGTTAGACGTGGTAATCACACGTCAGCTCTTTATTGGAATTTTATATACTACTTATTATTTGGACATTGCAGAGGCCATGCCCGCTTAACAACCTACGAATTGATAGTCGACCATGAGATGGCCGGCGTTGCGTCCTTGGCCATTGGTGTCGATCTGGTTGAAAACATTGGTATCCAGATCGAGTCCACCATTGGAGCATTGATCAACTATTCTCGCTATCACAGATGCTCCAGTTCCTCTGTTAGTCACCTGTATCGACAAACACAAACCATACATTTCGTTATTGAGCAGTAGACTCTAGTTTTTATCAAACATATATATATATATATATATATATATTAACAACATTACCAACATTACTTTATTTTTGGTTCTAGTTAATAACTTATGTATTCGATAACTCATAACTCCTGATTCTTACATATCACGTCTCAATTTTACATGTTAATGGAAAACTGTTGGGTCAAACAGCCATAGAACATAATATGTAGCTGCAGCAATTAAAAATGGGAAAGTAAATAATGACCCACACATAAAATATAAGCAGAGAGGGAAACATCCACAAAGCAATGGTATTAGTCCTCTTATTATTCAAAACATGAAGATCTCAACTCATAATCCTTCTGTACAAGAATACAAGAAAAATATACATTTCTTACAGGGATACTCATAACAAGTGTTGGAATTTGGTGGCAGCTTTACCCATCCTACTATTTTTTTTTTACGTTTTGGATTTTTATATTCCCATCACAAAAGGTTTTGTTGAAATATTTACCCTTCAATAATATATTTTCCTTAACTCATTGTACTTAATTGTTTCATCTAGATGATTTTGTTTAATCAGTTCGAGGGGAGTTGAACTCACTATGAAAACCATTGTTAGCAAAAGCTATTATATCTCACTCATTATAACAAGGGATTTTTACTTCTACAATTACATATAACTTCACCAAGTAGAATCGATCCAATGGTGGATCTAGTGATGGTTATCGATGAAGTAATCACCTTGGTGCGAGATTGAAAATTAGAGGAATAAATAAAAGGTTGTGTACACATTTCCATTTGTGACCTACAAACAGAAACAACATTGAAGCTGATAGAAAATGGAATTGAGTTCCCAAGATATTTGTATTTATTCTTTTTACGAAGGGGAAGCACTTGAATTGTGAGCACTATTTGTTTAGGGATAAGACCTACATGAAACAACAAATGCTAATCATTGATGGTATGCCCACCAAAACTCCTCAATAGATTCATGAATTAGAGTGGTTGTGCCTAAAGTGTCAAGCTTAATGGGCGAAGTTTCAATGACACTGCGACCACCACCTCCCCCAACTTTAACCTCCATTTGAGAGTGGTTACTAAGGCTATGTTACTATTGGAGAAATAAGATATATGATGCAAACCTTATAGTTGCACACACTCCAAAGTAAGATCATCTCATATCATTTGAGGCCTATTTCATTATGTAATTGCATATATTAAATTATTGCAAAGGATTTTACAGTGAGGGCACAAATGCTACTGTTATAAGACACTATGTCAAACGAGTAGTTTGGTTTTTTTTTTCAAGAAAGCATATTCATGAGACAATAGGTGTAGCCCCTCATGGACTACATACCATAAAAACACAAAAACACTATTTTCAATTGTTATAAGGTGTTGGGTGGCATGATTTTAGACCAGCCCCAAGATCTCCTCATGATTGATCAACCAAAGTATAAGGAGGATCCAATGAAGAAAAGGTAAAAGCATATTTTGACATTGAAGAAGCAAGCGAAGAGGTATACAAAATTGGTATGCATTTGAGGCATTTACAACCGATATTATTATATACTATCAAAATTGTCATGTAGATGTTGATATTCCTCTTAAATTTTAATCAAATCAAGGTTGGCTTGGGTATGCCTACAATATATTAACTTAAACCCCTATGAAAGATGTTACTTCTAAGGAATCCTTAACATCCAAGATTGATTAATTTTATGTTAACTTTGTTGCAGGTCTATAGGAACTTGCTACAGTTGTTTCATTTATCTTAATTGGGATCGAAGAATTAGTTAAAAACCAACACATTTAACCCAAAAAAATGAAGATCCATACTTCTGGAAGAACGCGAAGGGATCTCATGTGAATTGTGGTCTTTTTCTCTACACAATAAAATAAAAGAACGCAAGCATCAAATGGCTGCGAAAGTCCCAAAACTGCAAACTAGATTGCTTATGCCTAAGATAGCCCGATTTAGTAGACAACTTTAATATGGGCTGAGTAAGTTTGAAGTTATGAAAAGGGGTGTTGAATGTTAATACCATTTATAAATTTATAATAACGTTTTCAAAAAATGAGTTTTCGAGATGAACTTGACCATCATCCATGATGGATAATTAATTTTTTTAACCATAACCGATCAAATTCCAACTCTGCTCATAACTATATAAACTTAGTTACTGGATTAGACAGTTACACAGTCACATGAAGAACTCCCACAAAATATTAAACACAACTCAACGGACAAAACATGCAAATATAACCAACTACTCAACCCAGAAAACATGTAAATATGACCACAACTCAGCCGACAAAACATGCAAATACAAACGTATGCAATTCTACAATACCTTCAAGCATTTGCCGCAGGATGCCTGACCATGGGCTCCTACAGGGCCGCAGAAGGCAGTCCACCCATATTTCTGTCTCCATGCCAGAGGCTGGTTGGCATCCCAAGTGGCGCAGTATGCAGAGGCCTTGCCCAAGTCCCACCCAATGTTCTGGGGATTATAGTTATTGTAAGTTCCCCTCACATTGGACGCTTGCTGAGCCTCACAAGAGCTCACAATTGCCAGTGCCACAGCGGCCATTATCACAATCCCTGCAATCTTCATTCTCACACACAGACAGAGTACTACAAACCAATAAAACTGAGAGATGAAGGAGAACTTCATGGAAGCTTGTATTTATAAGAAGCTTGCGGAGTCTTGAAGGGAACTGTTGAATGCCATTAGAGACGTGTTGAAATACAAACCAATAAAACTGAGAGATGAAGGAGAACTTCATGGAAGCTTGTATTTATAAGAAGCTTGCGGAGTCTTGAAGGGAACTGTTGAATGCCATTAGAGACTTGTTGAAATAACTTACATGAATTGCGTGGACGGTTACTCAACGTACATTGCCATCCTGATCAGTAAAGGTAAAGATAAGGCAGGGCGATAATTTTACAAAAATTCCACTATATTCATTCCATGTCTTACAATTTTGTTATGACTTTCGAGTGTATCCAGAAAAATTATGCACTGGGATAAGTAGAGTGTTGGAGGAAACTCATAGCCTCGAAGTCAAGTCAAGTATGACATGAGTACGGTAACCAAACATGAATTTCAATTATTTTGACTGGTGATGAATAAAGTGTCAAGACATGGATTTAAATAATTTTGTTCTTATTGACATCCACTCGTCAAATTCTACGTGTCTTCCATGACTATCGCTTTTCGTTTTCGTACTTTTACTTGTCCATGAAGTTTCTAAATTAAGTAACATTAAATCTGGCTTTTAACGTGTAAGTTCAGATTGAATTCAACACAAATCAAATTAAATAATATAAAAGGTCAGATGGACAGGACCGGTGACTGGTTTTAACATAAAATCTCGCTTTCAGTCTGTAAGTTCAGATTGAATTTAACTCAAACTACCCGGATGACCTGCCGGATGACCTGTTGAGCACCGTCAACCTGACTGTGGCAGCGTATTTCATTCCCAAGGCAGGATTTGAAACCCTGGTCTTTGGCAAAGGAACAGTCTATACCAGCCGTTGAGTCCGGAGCCTCAACTGATCCGTGATGAAACTTGAAGGGTTGGTTTTAATTTTATAATGAAAAATATATATTCACTAATTTTTTTAATATTAAAATAAGAAATAATAATAGTTATATTTTAATTGGGAAAAAGAGATTAATTATACATTTGATTAAAAACATTAATAAAATATTGTATTTTTAAATTTGAACAATGTTAAAAACTAATCAACTATTTATTAAAGAATTTATAATTTCAATCAAACCATAAATTAATATAATTTTTTTAAATCAAAATTATCATTTTACATATTACAATTCAAAAAATATTAATCAACAAATTTGGTTTCATTCATTTCATATTTTTCAAAATTATCATATTCACTTTTATGTCAATAAATCAATACTAAGATATTCTACACTAAACATATTCATTTCACATTCTTCAAAATTATTGGGCCTAGAGGTGCAATAATTGCGTTAAAAGGCACTTTATAGCGCAGTATGAGGGAGATCTTGTAACATGTGTCGAGTGTTTGTCGAATTTGTCGAGTAAAAAAATAATACAAAGTAAACAAAAAAGAATAATACAAAGTAAAAAGTAATAAATATTATGTCGGCCATAAACAAAAAACCATAAACAAAAAAGAATAATACAAAGTAAAAAGTAAATATGAGACTTAAACTAGAGACTTTAGAGCTTAGGATTAGGTGATAAATATTATGTCGGTCATAAACAAAAAAGAATAATACAAAGTAAAAAGTAAATATGAGACTTAATTTAGAGACTTTACTTTTTACTTTTAATACAAAGTAAAAAGTAAATATTATTAAAAGTAAAAAGTAAATATGAGATTTTAAAGTGTTTGTGGAGTAACAAAATAATACAAAGTAAACAAAAAATAATTTAATACAAAGTAAAAAGTAATAAATATTATGTTGGTATTGCACTCAAGGAACTATTCAATGAGAGGTTTGCACCTCGGGAGATTTGATCCCTCTCACGCTTGATAGATCCTAGGATTTGGATCTATACTGGTTATATGCACTTTTATGCCAATAAATCAATACTAAGATATTCCACAATAAACTCAAACTAAAAAGCTCTTAACACTTATTATCATATCATATTTTTAAGATTACATAAGTTATTAAACAAATTGAGAAGTAATATAAATAGATAAATAGTTTAATGAATTAAATAATAATTTAGTGATTCCTAGTCCTAAGGAACAAGATAGATATTAGAGAGGTGTTGCAAAACTTTATTGTTTTCCTAACAAGAAATAAGAGTTAAATGAACAATATGGATAACTATTAAGTAATTAAATGAACCATTAATCATAAAAAAATCAAACAACACAAGAAAAAGCCAAAGATCTTGTTTTATGCACTTTCAAACCTTTGGACAAAATCCAATCATATAGTTGTATCAATGAATCAAACAATGAATAAGGTGAGAAAAAACAAATACCGATAGAAATAAAGCCTTACCTTTGAAGTGCTTATGCCAACGAGTCATCTAACCGCTCTAGATTCTAGAGCAAGACAAACAATTTAGATCAATGGAGCCTATGCGTTATGTATATTTGAAAAATTAATATAACATTGAAAGATTATTTAGAAATTAGTCATTTTTTTAATTTATAAATATTTATTTTTTCTTCATAATTAATTTAATAATAATGAATAAATTTATAACTTTGAATTTTATTTTAAAATATAATTACAAAGTATATTTCTAAAAAGAATTAGACCCTTCATAAAGATACAATTTTAATCACTGGAAATAATAAACTTTAATGTTTCTTTAAATTACAATTTTAATCATTAGAAATAATAAACTTTAATGTTTCTTTAAATTACAATTTTTATGTCTTAAAATATTTAAATTATTTAATTCATATGTTTTAAAATATTTAATTCTTTGGTTTAAAATGTTTACGATAACAATGGTTGTTCACAATTGTTGTCTTAAAATATTTAAATTATTTAATTCATATGTTTTAAAATATCTAATTCTTTGGTTTAAAATGTTTAAAATATTTAATTCTTTGGTTTAAAATGTTTATGATAATAGTGGTTACTATTCTTTCAAATTAACATTTTATTAGATGATGAGTGTGAATGATAAAAGCATTAATTGTTATGTTTTTTAGAATTAAAAAAATATTGAGAAAAGTTTTTATAATTTTTTTGATTTCGATGAATTAATAAATATTTTAGAAATAAGATTTAATAATATAAGTATATATAAGTTTTTTTAAGTGAATAATTTTTATCTTCCATTCTCTTAAAATAACAAAGTTGTTTGAATTAATTTTTCTTTAAGTATTTTAGAAATTGTTTAGTTTCACTATAAAGTTAGACAATTGTTAATGATCACTTTATAATATATTAATTTTCTATTACTCTTTTTTTTCTTCTTATTAAATATAGATGTGATATGCATTTTTAATGATATCAATATTCTCCAATGTGATCACCTTCTTATTCTCCACTACTTTACCAAGAATTAGCATCTATATGCTACCCTCTTTTAGCCAAGAATTAGAATCTTATGATTGAAGTTATGCTAGGAATCTTCTTGTCTTTCATGTTAATTATAGTGTAGGTGTGCATTAAGTACCTAAGAATAACCATGCTCTCAATGGATAGTTGACGAAATTTGAAAACTTGGACAATTGGATAGGGTGTGTTGCTTTTAATTTTATGATGTTAAATTATATAAAACTCTTTTACATTTCTATATTTTCCTCCATTTTTTTCTAAATATTTTTGAGGCCCAAACATCATGTCCAGATAAGTTAATTGGAGTAACAAGTATCTGAAAGAGGAATTTTTTTTTTTCAAGGATTCATAAATTTGTTGATTAACACTTGTTCTCAATGCCAAATAGTGTTAGGAACCCATGTCTTTACTTTGTTAGTATGTTGTTGTTGGACGCATATGCTTTGTAAGTCGTCCCGTAGTATTTGTTGATCAATAGTTATGTTATTGTTGTTGGCGCATATGCTTTGTAAGTCTCCCGTATTATTGTTGATCCATAGTTTGTAATGGCCCATGGTTTTGACCCATAGTATTGGCGCCCAGAATTAGTATATAAGTGTGTGTTGAGACCTATGAAGGCACCATGAAGTTATTTGTATTGAGCTTGCTCAAAGGAGGTTGCCCCCTCAAAGTGGCCTGTGATCAATATAAAAGTGATTATGAGTTCTGTCATTTCTGCAATTTCGCATATTCGTATTAATTAATTGTTGCAGGTGCCTCACATCTGGTATCAGAGCACTTTCTTGGGCCCGCTAGGTCAAATTTCTGCCAAATTTTTTTTCGCATTTGTTGCAGGTTCGAATTTGGGAATAATCCCTATCCTCTTAACTGTGGGAAGTACTTGGGAATAAGCCCTAAAACTCATTGTGAGGAGTACCACAGGAACCCCGAAGTAGCTGGCCCATTGAGAGGAATTGCCGGTGAAAAGGGCAACGACCCCTACCTGATTGACTAGTTCCCACCTGTGAGATAAACCAAGAACTGTCGTTTGTGGAAAAGCGGTTATCAGTTTTACCTGAGTCGTGGAGTGAGGGGTAATGCCCCAATACGCAAGCCGTCAGACAGCATTGGTGGCCGAGTAAAACCCCTGAACTGTTAGAAAGCCGCACATACCTGGGGTCAATATCTACTTTCAGCTGAACTATTGTCGATCACTGCTGCGCCGTTTCAGATCCATTTTGCAAGCCGTTCCAGATTCAGCCGTTTTCAGTCCATTCGGCGCTGTTCCAGATCCCTTTCGAGCCGTAGCCTCTCCAGTCTGGAAAAAAAAAAGTATAAAATTCAATTTTTTTTCCATATCTCCCTTATTTTCACTCTGTTTCCCTTGAAATTTTCGGGGAACGCCTGTCATCCCATTCTTCATATTTCAATCCTGAGGACCCTATCCCGAATTCCCCTTCCCAAAGCCCGAAATCCCACATTTGTCTATTTTAGGGTTTGCCATAACTTCCTCAGATTTCACCCAATCACCTTCAAATTTTACCACAGAGTTCCTTTTTGAATTCTGCTTCTTTGTTCCCCTCTGCCAAATTTTCCCATTCTTTCACCCCACTTCTGAAATCCTCATTTTTGCTTCCCTGTCTATCCAATAGTGTCCAAAACCTAGTCAAACCCCCATTACCCTTCTGATTTTTTTCCAAGTCCAGATTTTCCTTTACTGAAGTAGTTTCTGTTTTTGTTTTCCTACCCAGTCAACCGAAAGAAAAAAGAAAAAAAAAAAAAAATCTTGGTTATGGTTGTCACCCGTGCAGGAGCAAAAACCATGGACGACGCACTTGCAGCCATCCAAGCCAAACTCCAGGATCTTGATGAAAAATTTCTCGGTCTCCATCTTGAACATTCAGCTATGAAAAACAAATGACAGTCTGAGTCTTCAGCAGACAATGGGTTCTCTTCTTCCTGCAATTTCCGTGGTCCGAAGCTTGATTTTCCTCGCTTCAATGGTACTGATCCAACTGGATGGATCTATCGTGCAGAACAGTATTTCAGTCTGCATAATACTTTTGATGTTGACAAAGTTCCATTGGAATCCTTTCATTTGGAACAGGAAGCTCTTCAATGGTACCGTTGGTACATCAAGGCTCATCCAGAGCCCAAATGGCCAGACTTTTGCCAGCTCCTTTTGCAACGATTTGGTCCTAGTGCTTTTGATGACTTCATAGGAGCCCTCACTAAACTTTGCGAAACTGGCACTGTGAGAGAGTATCAAACCGAATTTGAGAATCTAGCCAACCACACCGAAGGATTCTCTGATGACTTTTACCGGAGTTGTTTTATCAGTGGTCTAAAGGATGCCATCCGCTTTGAGGTCAAAATGTTCTGTCCCAACACAATGATGGAAGCACTAGGGTTGGCTAAGTTGGCAGAAGACAAGATTGCAACCCAACAACGCTCCAAGCCCACTTTTGTTCCCTTCCGAAATATGGGTTCTCAGCGACCACCTATACCGCAGGCTCCTCGACCAACTCCTATCAAGCATTTGTCGGAAATAGAGATGCAAGCACGCAGAGAAAAGGGGCTTTGCTATAATTGTGATGAGAAATTCACTCAGGGACATAGATGTGTTCAGCAAAAGCTCTATCTCTTGGATGTGGAGTCTCCGCCTGCCTCTGAAATTGGTGACGAAGATCCAGAAACACTGGATGCTCCGGTCGACATTCAAGAACCGCCTATTGACCCTCCGTCTCCGGATGACCAGCCAGAGATATCTCTCCATGCTTTAGCTGGAATCACCCCCCCAAACAATGCGGGTCAGGGGTTACTTCAAGAAGCTTCCTCTTACAATACTCATTGATTCTGGTAGCACTCATAATTTCATTGACCCTCGGATCGCCAAACAAGCTGATTGTTTTATCCATCCTTGCTCCAACTTTGAAGTCATGGTTGCCAATGGGGGCACCTTACCTTGCAAAGGGAAGTGTCGAAATGTGCGTTTCTCGATGGGAGATTATACCTTGCGCTCTGACATGTTTGCCTTGCCCTTAGGAGGATGTGATGTGTTTTTGGGTGCTCAATGGCTACGCACACTTGGCCCTATCTTATGGGATTTTGATGAACTTTGGATGCAATTTTCCCTTAATGGACACAAACACACATTGACAGGATTACAACCAGGTTCTCTCAGCATCATCAGTTCACATTGCATGGAAAAAATCCTCAAGAAGAATTCACATGGTGTCATCGCTCAGATCCATTCCATCTAGATGCAACCATCAACGGTCTCCACTACTCCTTTGGATCTACAACAAATTATGGATCGATATACAGGTGTCTTTGCTGAACCAGTGGGATTGCCACCTTCAATGCCAGAAGACCATCGTATTTAGCTCCTTCCTGGTAGCGTTCCTCCCAACATCAGGCCCTATCGCTACCCATTTCACCAAAAAACGGAGATTGAAATGCTCGTTCGGGACTTATTGAAGCAAGGTATTATTCGCCCAAGCACTAGTTCCTTTTATTCTCCAGTTATTCTTGTCCGCAAAAAAGATGGGTCATGGCGCCTCTGCATTGACTTCCGAGCACTTAATCACCTCACCATCAAGGATAAGTTTCCAATTCCTGTTGTTGATGAGCTTCTTGATGAGCTTCATGGGGCTCACTTTTTCTCCAAGTTGGATCTTCGTTCTGGGTATCATCAAATTCGGGTTCATGAGGATGATATCCCTAAAACAGCTTTCCGCACACATGATGGCCATTATGAGTTTTTGGTCATGCTCTTTGGCCTCACTAATGCTCCTTCCACATTCCAGGCCTTAATGAATAAAATATTTCGACCCTACTTGCGAAAATTCATTCTGGTATTCTTTGATGATATCCTCATCTACAGTAAAACATGGGATGAACATCTCCAGCATTTGGATCTTGTCATGCAACTTTTCTCTGACCATCATCTCCATGCCAAGCAGTCTAAATGTGTTTTTGGACAGAAGGAAGTTGAGTATCTCGGGCACATTATCTCAGCACAAGGGGTTCGCATGGATCCTGCCAAAATCGATGCCATGAACAATTGGCCGCATCCTCAGACACTTAAGAGCCTTCGTGGTTTTTTGGGTTTGACTGGCTACTACCGCAAGTTTGTCAAGGATTATGGGAAGATTGCAGCTCCATTAACTGCTCTATTGAAAAAGGACGCCTTCACATGGACACCTACTGCTCAGTGTGCATTTGACAAACTAAAACAAGCTATGTGTACTACACCTGTGCTAGCTATGCCCGATTTTTCCAAGCCCTTCACTATTGAGAGTGATGCTTGCGGCAATGGACTTGGTGCTGTTCTCCTTCAAGATGAACACCCCATTGTGTTCACCAACAAAGCCCTTTTAGGTAAGAATCTAGCTGCCTCTACCTATGAGAAGGAAATGATGGCTATTTTGCATGCAGTATAGAAGTGGCGCCCATACCTATTAGGGAATCATTTCTGCATCAAGACTGATCACCAGAGTCTGAAATATTTCTTGGACCAACGTGTCTCCTCCCCGGCACAACAGAAATGGGTTAGCAAACTAATGGGTTATGACTATGAGATCACTTACAAGAAGGGTAAAGACAATATTGTGGCAGTGTCACGTCCCCACCCATCATACCAGTGCAATGGAGGGGATCGTGAGGCTAAAACCGGGCATCCAGCCCCATAAACTCATTTCCAGAGCAATCACATACTAAATGGAGATATGAAGATGCATAAATCTTTTAAAAACACAGCGGAAGTAAGTCATGTGCAGATTTAACACACATCCAACGTTTTCATGATAGCCATTTAAGTGTAAACATTGCAGAAATAGCAAATGAAAATACTTATCTTTAAACCAAGTAATCCCAAGCAACCAGCTACGCTTCTGCAACGTTCCACCCAACCGTAGGCCAGTGTGCTCCTTAATCTCTCGGCACCACTGCCACCCTCGAGCTGGGCACGATCTCCACAAGGTAAAGGGGAAACAGGCTCTCACATAGCCAAAGGTATGCCAGAATCAGCCAAGCCAACTAGCAGTTGGGTTTCTCAGGCTGCTAAGAGGTGGGCAGAGGTGAGTTACTAGGCTAGTGGCTCAACCATGGAGCTATGGATACACCATTGGGCTCATCAAGCCAAATCTGTACTCTTCCACTCTTGAAGCCCCTGCTCACAGGTTCAAATCTAAAAAAAACGGGATGCACTGAACAACAAAACCACAATTACTGGGCATGAGGAAAACGATTTCCACAGTGGGATGCATGAGATGGGGTTTCAACTCACTCAGAAAAACGTGGGAACACACAAAAACGAAATGGGAAGATGGGGAACAACCCTGGGAAGCCAATCCGTTTTTAGAAAAACGTCCTTGGACATTCGGGGGCAAAAACGACCTCCATACAGTCCCCAAGTCGTGGCTCTCCCCCCCAAGCTACTGCATATGCAAAAATGAACTCCCAGGCATGGAGAAATGCAGGATTTGGATGAAAAACGTGTAGGGAAAGACCCAGCTAGCTCCCACTGCGTGAATGAATGAAGACTGCCCATTCCCCATGGATTTGGGCACCATTTCGTGGGTGATTTCTTGCCCAACAAGCAAAAACACGAATTTCCAGGTTGATGGCTTGCCCATGCACGAAAATGGCTTGCCCATACTTCTTCATTTCCAAGGCATTAACTGCCTTAACCAATTTATTGGGAGAATTAAATGATTGGGTGCATGAGACAAAATGGGTAGTTGGTGGTTTATGGGTTTCCCCATTGACACATGGATTAATACCATTGGCTCAAGGGTTTGAATAATTTCCCTCCCTCTTCCTTGTAAAGATCGTGCCCCCGTCTCTTTTGTTGCATTGCGTAGCTGGTTGTGGGTTTTTTTCATTGAAATTGCATATTTACATGATGTCCGATTTTACATTGTGCACAGCTAGCACAAGAACCATATGCATCTATTCTAATTGCCGATACATAAAACGACAAATCAATGGCGGGGCCTTGGCCTTGAGCTCCTCACCATGATTAAGTTACAATATTTACATCATTTACGATCTAATGCAAAGGGGGTCAAAATGGGGACGTGACATACCCCTCCCCTTGGAATAACACCGTCCTCAGTGTTCCAACACTTTGTAAAATAAATACCCACTTTACATATGTCCAAAATTCACAAAAACTTTGCAGGTCTGCCCTGCATTCTGTCCTTTACATTGAACTTTCAGGACCAAGTCCTTTGATCTTCACGAGCTGCTCCTGCCGATTCGGATCTTCTAGCTCACCCATAAGTCTGAAAACTTTATGGCTGCTACCCTCTTGAGGTTCTCTTGTTGGGCAGTTGCGGAGGTAATGATCCCCCTCACAATTCCAACACTTCACGGGTTGCTTCATCTTTACCTGCTCAATTTCTTTTGAGTCTTCCCACCTGGAGCGTTTCTTAATCAGACGATTGGATGAATGCTTCTTTACTGATCCATTTTTCTTTCCCTTGCTGATTGCTTTCATAATACTTTTTACCTCTTTCTGCAGACGAATAGAGTCCTGCAAGACCTTGTGGTTCATCTTGTTCTGCTGCTTTTGCATCTTGAGCATCTCTCCAAGGTTTTCTTGGGTCTTGGCAATTGTTTGAAGAAGACTTCCAGCCAATTCTAATAGCCCTTGGCCTGCCGCCATGGTCAATGGAACGATTGACCACTCTTCGCTTACGAGCAACACTTGCCTGCACCGGCTGCAACCAATTGATTCAATTTCCACCTGTGAAATTCATCATTACAATTCTCGTTAGGCCAAGCATAACCTAAACATTAAAAATCAGTCAATGGTTTTCCACCAGTTGACATGGATAGTCCATGCCTTACTCATGAGACTTCCACACTTTTCATGCTTGCCTAACATACACATGAATTTCTTCATATTCATCCATTCACAAGAAATTCATTAATTAGCATTCACAATTCACTTTAATCAAATAACACACTTTTACTTTCAGTCATGCATGCATTCAGCAACTTTTTAACTCTATAAATGCATCAATAAGAGGAAAGAGAGAGAGCCGTAAGAGTTTCTCCTCTTAGTTTTGTTCCGTTCTGGAATCCCACACACCACTGTGGTTCTCATGCTCCTGTCCTCTTTCACTTCACGTGAATGCTCGACTTGCCCTTCTTCGTTATGACACGTAGTGTCTATGGTCTATTCCAGACCTTTCAACCATGGAGTTCCTCCACTTGGTTGGTCTAACTCTTGGCTGCTAGGACTTACACAGTTCTACTAGCCCCATCTTTCATTACTGCTCATGCTGAGCTCTTCAAGGTGGTTACATGTCTACCTGCATTCTTAAGATGCTTCAAGGTTCTTGCTTCCAACAATATCTGCGTTGGATGTCTTCACTTTATCCCACAAGATCCTTCTTTGCTTTCCAAGCATTGGATTTCCCATGTGATACAACAATGAATGTTGGGCTAGCACGCAGGCTACTCCACAACCATTTGAATAGGCAATGCCAGGCCAGTACGCTGACTGGTTTTATCGATTGTTTAAGGGAATGTTTGGCCAGCACGCCGGCTACTCCACAACATCAAATGGTTAATGTTCCCACCAACTACCCTCTGAATCTACCGAGAATTTTATAGTTCCAACCAGTTACTCTCTGGCTTTACCAAGCATTTATAGCTCTTTCCAAGGTCCTTGTTTCCTGTAATGGCCAAGGTTTTCAACAAAGAAACAACAGTGTATTAGCTAGGTTACAATAAGATTCGTACCCGAAATCTTCATGATTCCAAACAAGAATTAAATGAAAATGAATACTTATCTGTATTGTGCGTTTCCTCGCTACTCCACAGGTTTCCTCCTCTACTTTACAAGCCTTGGATCACCTGTGGGGTGGATGCTTGGCCAGCACACATGCTGCTCCACAACATCATCCGGATAGGCAATGCCAAGCCAGTGCGCCGACTGGGTTTATCAGGAATCCCACAAATCAGTGTGCTAAGCCAGTACGCCGACTGGGTTTATCAAGCATTTCAAAAATCAGTATGCTAAGCCAGTACGCCGACTGAGTTTATCAAGCATTTCAAAAATCAGTATGCTAAGCCAGTACGCCGACTGGGTTTATCAAGCATTTCAAAAATCAGTATGCTAAGCCAGTACGCCGACTGGGTTTATCAAGCATTTCAAAAATCAGTATGCTAAGCCAGTACGCCGACTGGGTTTATCAAGCATTTCAAAAATCAGTATGCTAAGCCAGTACGCCGACTGGGTTTATCAAGCATTCAATAACCATTTCCAAGCCAGTTCTCCGACTGGGTTTGTCAGGAAATAACACCTTTTCACCAATACCTCCACAACATGCAAGTAACCAATGCCAAGCCAGTATACTGACTGGGTTTATCAGGCATCCAACAACATTTCGCCACAACTCCCAAATAACCAATGCCAAGCCAGTACGCCGACTGGGTTTATCAGGCATACAACAACCATTCGTCACAACTTCCAAATAACCAATGCCAAGCCAGTACGCCGACTGGGTTTATCAGGCAATATGAACAACATAATATGATTACGTGGCTCCTTCTCTTGTGCAACCCGTGGTTCCCTCCAGGAACTCTATAGGTGACTCACTTGACTACAGGCTAGCATGGCCCCATAATACCCATTCACACTACATAAGGATGATACCCCTTTTCTGCAACACAGCTCCCCGGGCCTATCCATCCCTTCTAGTGTCCTTCAGTGTGAGCATAGAAAGGTTACCACTACCCATACCGTCCTCTTGAGCACCCTTCTTCACTTTGCCTCTTTCGTGCAACACCAAGTTGCATTGGTGTAAGCTGTTAGCACAAGAAGGATAAGCAGGCTCATCAGTATTGTTGCCCAAAAATTGTAATCATATTTCATATCATTCACTATCAAGTATTGAAACACGAGGAATGCGTCCATTCCCTTAGGGTGTAGTCAATATTGAAAACCCTATCATGACCCAGCACCAGAAAAGGTGTGCACCCCCTGTCCGATGTGCGCCATGTAGGCCCTAGTCATACTCAAGCAGTCTGGAACAATAGTAAAATAATAAAACATGCTCTGCATATTAAATCTAATAACCAGACACATATATTCTTGGTTAGGGTTACGGGATACTCATTCGTTTCAAAGATGTTTATTTTCTGCATTTGTGAAGAATGGGGCTCCCTTCTCTGAGTCAACAGTCCTTCGGTTTGCCACCCCACTCTTTTCATGAGCCATAACCCACACATGCCTTCTTGGCATAATTTACTGTCTCACCCACATGCCTTACCAACATGCAGTTTGTCTGAGACATTATCAACATTTACAATGGCGTTTCACCCGAAACCCATTTCCAAAGCATGGGATCCTTCCCATCTAGTTTGGCTTCTGCAGGCCATCACACATGATCTTCCTGCAATGTGTCATCCTGGCACACTTTATCAAATAGCCAAACAGTCAGCACATTTAGCAATAAGCCTCAAATATGATTGTTCCATAACCAATCAATAGCATTAATAATTAATTCAATTACAATTCTGTCTACTACAGAAATTAGTTTTCTTATCCATGAGGCTATCCTCATATTGTTTGGCTCCTATAAGTGACACCACTCTGCCCATTATGGTCTTATGCCCGCTGCCATACGGGAGCATCCACTTACAGCATGTCCTCCTGACACATTTTCATATAAGCCAAACAGTCATTAGCAATTATTAGCAAAATTTCAAATCCGAAACCATTACAAATCTGATATTTACAACTGCTCTTACTAACAAAACTTATAGCTCTCAACCATGAGATTTCTCCTCATACGCTCTAGATCAAATTTCACAGTCATATCATTCATACAACTCTGTACTTCCACAAAGCATTCTAGCGGCCCATCAATCATGATTGGGCTCTTCATGCCCTTACTATTCTGCATTCAAAACAGCCCATGAAATGATCCTAGAATTATCATCAATTCATTATTTATTTTGCAATAACATATGCATCATCCCTATGCATTCATACAATGCATCACAAGATTTATAAAATCTCTTAATGCACATCTACTCAATGCTACCTTGCATTGTTTCATGAGTACTATGCATTCAAGCATATTATGATCGAAACATGACTATCTCATATAACTTGCATTATCATAATCAGGACCACTAGTCCTCACTTGCTTTGGTTATTAAGTACATAACCAACATACACATGGCATGATATAAATTCATATGAATGCATTGAGATTTCTAAATAGTCATAGGGTGTAAGGATCATTTCTTTCACTTACCCACACCTCACCAGGCTTGGTAGGCTAACAGCCCCAGTCGATATTCAATATTATATGCAAATTAGCTCAACATAGTTCAAACATAGTTGAAGAGATCTTACCAAATCCCCTTTCAACATTCATGCAATTTGGCACCAATAATCGTTACCTGCATGGTTACCATTAACATCGTATGATGTCACCTGATCAGTTGGCCTCTTACCAAGGTTGCTCAGCCCTTTTTCCAACTTTATGATCACAGATTTGTTGCGCCATCCTTTCTACATAAGGTTGTTGGCTTCATGCAACAACATCCTCAGAACGTTTAGCCATGCTCTTTGTTATCTTTGGTCCTACAACCAATACCAACATCAATAGTGATTATCAACCACAATATTCTTCATTAGTGGTTTATTGCATATGCCGACTTCATTATTCTACCAATGTGCAATATCCCATTTATGCACAAGCATTTTTATATGCACTATGCAATTTGTTAAGATGCCATCTAGTGCATATACACCTATGTAATCCTTTACATTTTTAACATTTTTATGCCATATGACAATTTCATAATTGTAAGTATGATAACAAACAGAGGTTTAAGAAATTCTTCCCTTTTCGATCCCTCATCGTGACATGGAATTCCTCTTCCATATCCTGCAATTGTAGAAATTGCCCATATCGACAACAAAATTTGTTTGTCAAAACAGCCGCTGGCACTCTTCTTCACTAAATATCTATGATATATGTAGACCTCCTTCAAACTCTGGTCATGCATCATTGTTCCCTGCTGGACAAGCTTTCCAATGCCTGTCTTCATGCTCCATTCTGACATCAGGTGCGGGAACTGCATGACAACTTTCACTCCCATTCTGCACATTTTACACAGTGGCATTATATTCTTCTAAAATTCGCAAATTACTTCATGCACATGGGAAGAATGTCGTACTGACAATTCGTCCAATCACAAACAAAGACACATGAGGGGGAAAAAGAAAGGGGGTCAAGGGGGCTTGCCCCCTTGTGGCTGAATCTTGCCGCGATGGGCGGTTCACGGATTGCTCCCGCAACTGCGGGGTGGCTGGCGGAATGCTCCCGCCGTTCGGGTGTTTTTTCGGCTCACCTCCGTTGCGGGGCGGTTCGGCGACGGCTCCCGCAACTGCGGAGCAGTTCGCCGAATGCTTCCGCAATTGCGAAACAATTCGACGAAGGCTTCCGCAGTTGCGGAGCCATTCGGTGAATGCTCCCGCAATTGCGGAGCCATTCGGCGAATGCTCCCACAATTGCGGAGCCATTCGACGAAGGCTTCCGCAATTTCGGAGCCGTCCGCGGAATGCTTCCGGGTTTCGGGGCGGTTTTCGGAATGCCTTTTTCGGAACAACTGGCGGAATGCTTCCGCAATTTTCGGAACGATTCGCCGAAGTCTTCCGCAGTTGCGGAATGATTCGGCGACGTCTTCCGCAGTTGCGGAACGATTCGCCGAAGTCTTCCGCAATTTCGAAACGACTCGCCGAACTCTTCCGCGTTGCGAAACGATTCGCGGAATCCTTCCGAAATTTCGGAAGAGAATTCCTTCCGCAATTTTGAAAGAGAATTCTTTCCAAAATTTCCGATACTTAGAAAATTTTTCACACACACAAAAAAAAAAAAACATTTTTCTCCGCTGTTTCGGAGCAGTTGGCTGAATTCTTCCGCAATTGCGGGAAGGTTCGCCGAACGCTTCCGCAATTGCGGGAAGGTTCGCGGAACTCTTCCGCAATTGCGGGAAGGTTCGCGGAACCTTTCCGCAGTTTCGGGACGACTTCCCGAAATAGTTTTAAAACAAAAATTTCAGAAACAGAGTTAAAACAAAATTTTTCAAAACTCTTAAGGATAAAATTTAAAATCTTCCCTTCTAACTGCTATCAGGTTTGGCCCATAGAGGCCCAATGCTGCAACGCAGCTCTGATACCATTCTGTCACGTCCCCACCCATCATACCAGTGCAATGGAGGGGATCGTGAGGCTAAAACCGGGCATCCAGCCCCATAAACTCATTTCCAGAGCAATCACATACTAAATGGAGATATGAAGATGCATAAATCTTTTAAAAACACAGCGGAAGTAAGTCATGTGCAGATTTAACACACATCCAACATTTTCATGATAGCCATTTAAGTGTAAACATTGCAGAAATAGCAAATGAAAATACTTATCTTTAAACCAAGTAATCCCAAGCAACCAGCTACGCTTCTGCAACGTTCCACCCAACCGTAGGCCAGTGTGCTCCTTAATCTCTCGGCACCACTGCCACCCCCCGAGCTAGGCACGATCTCCACAAGGTAAAGGGGAAACAGGCTCTCACATAGCCAAAGGTATGCCAGAATCATCCAAGCCAACTAGCAGTTGGGTTTCTCAGGCTGCTAAGAGGTGGGCAGAGGTGAGTTACTAGGCTAGTGGCTCAACCATGGAGCTATGGATACACCATTGGGCTCATCAAGCCAAATCTGTACTCTTCCACTCTTGAAGCCCCTGCTCACAGGTTCAAATCTAAAAAAAATGGGATGCACTGAACAACAAAACCACAATTACTGGGCATGAGGAAAACGATTTCCACAGTGGGATGCATGAGATGGGGTTTCAACTCACTCAGAAAAACGTGGGAACACACAAAAACGAAATGGGAAGATGGGGAACAACCCTGGGAAGCCAATCCGTTTTTAGAAAAACGTCCTTGGACATTCGGGGGCAAAAACGACCTCCATACAGTCCCCAAGTCGTGGCTCTCCCCTCCCAGGCTACTGCATATGCAAAAACGAACTCCCAGGCATGGAGAAATGCAGGATTTGGATGAAAAACATGTAGGGAAAGACCTAGCTAGCTCCCACTGCGTGAATGAATGAAGACTGCCCATTCCCCATGGCTTTGGGCACCATTTCGTGGGTGATTTCTTGCCCAACAAGCAAAAACATGAATTTCCAGGTTGATGGCTTGCCCATGCACGAAAATGGCTTGCCCATACTTCTTCATTTCCAAGGCATTAACTGCCTTAACCAATTTCTTGGGAGAATTAAATGATTGGGTGCATGAGACAAAATGGGTAGTTGGTGGTTTATGGGTTTCCCCATTGACACATGGATTAATACCATTGGCTCAAGGGTTTGAATAATTTCCCTCCCTCTTCCTTGTAAAGATCGTGCCCCCGTCTCTTTTGTTGCATTGCGTAGCTGGTTGTGGGTTTTTTTCATTAAAATTGCATATTTACATGATGTCCGATTTTACATTGTGCACAGCTAGCACAAGAACCATATGCATCTATTCTAATTGCTGATACATAAAACGACAAATCAATGGCAGGGCCTTGGCCTTGAGCTCCTCACCATGATTAAGTTACAATATTTACATCATTTACGATCTAATGCAAAGGGGGTCAAAATGGGGACGTGACAGGCAGATGCTCTTTCTCGCACATTTGAGGCCCAAGGTTCTCTTTCAGCTATTTCTATGCCTGTTCCAAATTGGTTGCAATCTGTTCAACAGGGTTATGTCAATGACTCCTCCTTATCTCAAATCATCCAACGCTTGACCAACAACCCTTCTGTTGTACCACATTACTCTTGGGATGGTGCTTCTCTGCGATACAAGGGTCGTCTGGTGCTTCCCCAGAGCATAGATCTTCAATAGGCTATCTTCTATGAACTCCATGCGTCTCCATCAACAGGGCACTCTGGGTTCCTCAAAACATATGGTTGAGCACGGCGTAACTTCTTTTGGCAGGGCATGAAAAGGACAATTCAACAGATGGTGGCCGAATGTGATACCTGCCAGCGCAATAAGGGTGAAAAAACACTCCTTCCAGGATTGCTTGAACCCTTGCCCCATACCTACACAGATTTGGACAGATATTTCTATGGATTTCATTGAAGGGCTCCCTAAATCTGGTGGGAAGACAGTGATTCTCGTTGTGGTTGATCGCATCTCCAAATATAGTCATTTTTGTGCTCTCGGCCATCCCTATACAGCCTATACAGCCTCCTTCGTCGCTCAAATTTTTCTGGACCAGATCTTTCATCTTCATGGCATCCCTTCTTCCATTGTCTCAGATCGTGATGCGACTTTCACCAGTCATTTTTGGACAGAACTATTTCGCCACACTAGCACCAAACTGAAGATGAGTTCAGGGTATCACCCACAAACAGATGGTTAGACTGAAATTGTCAATAAATGCTTGGAAACTTATCTTCATTGCTTCACCTAGGAACAACAACATTAGTGGGAAAAATGGCTCCCCCTCGCTGAATGGTGGTACAATACCTCTTACCACACTGCCTCTAAAATGACCCCATATGAAGCAGTCTATGGTCAGGCACCTCCAGCTCTTCTTCCATACACCCCCACCAGTTCACCAGTTTAGGAAGTTGACACGGTCCTTCGAAACCGCGATCAGATTCTTCGCATTTTGCGGGACAATCTTCACATGGCAAGAAATCGCATGAAGCAACAAGCTGATCAGCACCGTTCTAAGCGCACTTTTCAAGTCGGCGATATGGTTTTTCTTCGTCTCCAGCCGTACAAACAATCATCCTTGAAACTCCAACGGCGTCATAAGCTCGCTCCAAATTTCTATGGGCCATATCGGATTCTTCAGAAGATTGGGCCCATTGCTTATAAATTGGAACTTCCTCCTTCTTCCTGCATTCATCCAATTTTTCATGTCTCTTGTCTGAAGAAAGTTCTTGGCACCAACATCAGTGGACAAACGATTTTACCCGAACTGGATAATGAAGGATCCATCCTTTTGGAGCTAGAGGCCATCCTCAATCGGCGCACGCGTCAGCTTCTCTCTCGCTCTATCACAGAGGTCTTAATTCAGTGGCACGACATGCAACCAGAGGATGCGACATGGGAACCACTCCTTCAGATTCAACAATAATTTCCACATCTAAAGCTTTGAGGACAAATCTTTTTTTAAGGGGGAGGGGATGTTAGGAACCCATGTCTTTACTTTGTTAGTATGTTGTTGTTGGACACATATGCTTTGTAAGTCGTCCCGTAGTATTTGTTGATCAATAGTTATGTTATTGTTGTTGGCGCATATGCTTTGTAAGTCGCCCGTAGTATTGTTGATCCATAGTTTGTAACGGACCATGGTTTTGACCCATAGTATTGGCGCCCAAAATTAGTATATAAGTGTGTGTTGAGACCTATGAAGGCACCGTGAAGTTATTTGTATTGAGCTTGCTCAAAGGAGGTTGCCCCCTCGAAGTGGCCTGTGATCAATATAAAAGTGATTCTGAGTTCTGTCATTTCTGCTATTTCGCATATTCGTATTAATTAATTGTTGCAGGTGCCTCACAAATAGATTTTTCATCCTCCATTTTTCATTTTCTCAATGTTATAGTTCCACTTAAACTTTTGATCAAGGTGAATTCTAAAATACTTTATGATTTGATTTCCTCTAAATTGTTATTCATGCAAAAAATTAGAGTAAGTGATGTTCATGGATTTCATTATCATAAACTTTGTCTTATTAGTATTAATTCACAAACCACTACTATACCAAAAATCTTTGAGAGATGTCTTATTCATGGTGGGAGGGGCACCTCACCAAAAGAACAATATTGACACATAGATAGTGAGCCTATGACTTATTTGTCTCACCAAAAAAACAATTTCTTCTAATAAAATTTCTTAACTCTTTACAAACACTAATAAACTAAATTTGAGATGTGATTACTTCTAAACTTGTAAAAACATGCCATAATACCAAACTCAACTCATAGTTAAACAAAAACAAAACAAATAACACATAGCTTTCTACATCTTAGTGTGAGGGAGAAGCATAATTCCATTCTCAACTTGGAGTTGAGAATGGAGAAGGATAAAATCCCTCTAGGTGCAAACCTTTTTTTTAGTGCATAAAAGTAGTGGGAAAAGAATTTGCATCTCATGGATTTGATCCCTCGATGAAATGGTAGATCCAAATTTATCCAAAGTTAAGATGGATCTATGTTGGTGAGCTAGGAACAATAGCATACTATGTTACCTACAATTGTAAACCTAACATGTTTTAAATGAAGATATTAATTCCCAACATAACCACAAAATTAATAAATGCATAAAAAATTCAAACTTGCCATGTAAAATATCTCATTCTCAAATCATAACCCATCCACCATTTGCAATTTGCATTTATTGCTCATTAGAGAATGTTGTAGGTATAAATTAAAACTAAGTGATTATTAAGGAGGTTAAATATATATATATCTATATATATATATATATAGATAGATAGATAGATAGATATAATCCAACCATTCCAACAAACAAGTTATCGATGTCAAAATTGGTCCACTAAACATAAAATGGGTTGTGTGAGTAAACAAGATAGGGGATTTTTTAACTTGTGTAGACCACATCACATTTATAATAATGTTGTAAGGGAGTGAAACCCAATATGATGTAGCAAATACATTCTACATCAATAATTTTTTTCAATGATCCTAGTACAACATGCGTGGGCTTAACGGTTAAGAAAATGTGTTTCCTCCTTGGAGGTCATAGGTTCAAATTCTGGAAGGGGGTAGGGTATGTACAACTCTATAGACTTTAGCAGTTACATCGTTGCGAAGAGGAGGGACCCTCGTCCCAAAAAAAGGGGGTCTCATACACCAGCATTGGTGTTTTGCTCTACATATGACAGAAAATGATACAACATTCTCTATCACCAACTAACATTCAACATTTTCAGTGCTTAAGATATTAAACCAATGAATGTAGAATCATATGGGCACATTTTCTTCTATCCCAAACAATAGATTTAAAAGCATAGGACTGAACAATCATTCTATGAAATTATTCCTCAAACAAAGAAACCAATTAATAGTGTGTTGTGTATCTACATCAATCATTTGATGGAGACACTATGAATATCACTATGTTGAGCATCCATACAAAACCTTCAACAAAGAATAATCACAAAACTAAAACAATGCACACATAAATAAACTTTGTGAGACAACAATTTTCCTTGGAATTCAACTTGG
Organism: Larix kaempferi; assembly: GCA_027924585.1. Taxonomy (NCBI): domain Eukaryota; kingdom Viridiplantae; phylum Streptophyta; class Pinopsida; order Pinales; family Pinaceae; genus Larix; species Larix kaempferi. The sequence goes on along the minus strand of BSBM01000338.1, from coordinate 4,575,745 downwards.
GAGAACCAATTTTGAATGGTGATGCTCAGTCTATTTTTTATCATCTATTATAGATACTGGAGATTATCATGGCTCTCTCTAGGTTGTAGTAGTCTTCTCTGAAAGAAATTGCAAGGTCTCTACCAAATTCTACCCCAAAGGACCCCCTCGTCCTTTCGTTCCCTACATTTTCATAGTAAGTTAGGCCTGGTGTTTCCTTTTGTTGGTGGTAGTTAAAAGGACAGTTATTCCTTACACTTCATATGCCACAAACAACAACAATCTTCTTTTATCTATTTTTTTTTTTCCTATATCTCTTATAGGTGGTGCTTTTGTCATTTGATGGGTGAGTAGTTGGTTGAGCATGTGGCCAACACACCAACAATCACCATTACCCATCTAATATCTATGCAAGTTATTCCTACCACTAATGTACTGCCGCTCATGCTTTCCTCACCTAGTTGTCCCTCTCTCTTTCCACTTTTTTCTTCATATGCTAATTATTTCTTTCCTTATACTAGGTCATGTGCCATCATTGTTTTAGATCCCTTTCGGATCACACCTCCCCATTGGGATGGTTTTGGCCTCCAAACACTATTATGTGAATGATATGGAGGAACATGGCCTCCACTTGCTTCTTCAAGTCACCATTACATTTGTCTTGGATGCTACCTACTTCTTGGTTGTTCCCTTTGAGCCACTAGTATGCTCTTGTTCCACTACTACTGGAGGTTTTCTTCCTCTCTTTGGATGTGCTTTGATAAGCTAAACATTTCCACCTTTAAGCAAGTGATATCTATTGTCTCTCCTATAAAATGTCACATCCATTCCCCACAGGTATGTGCTACCAAAAATCACTTCACAGACATCCAATGGAACAAATTTTCATTCTACTTCATCCACATAAATAAAATTAATGGCAAACTTGAATTTACATTTCGGGTGATTCTCATAACAAATTTCTCTTGCAACCATGCTAGTGAACTTGGTTGTACTAGATCATAAATTTATAGGCCAATCTCATCAACTAATGATTCATAAACCATATTACACTAAGAACCACTATCAAACAAAGCATGTACCTTCTAATTCTTCCCTTGAATTTTAATTTGGATTAGTGTATTTATATCTCCAGTCACTCTCAGTTGTTGCAGTCTGGTGCAACCTATGGTTTTGTCCATATTAAAAGTTATATCTACCATTGTTTCCTTTGTCTCTCTGGTTTCATTATTTTCTCTTTTCTTGGGATCATGCATCTTTGGACAAAATTATGTATGAATTTTCTAACACTTCTCATCCATTTACTCATCTGTGTCATGATAATTTTTGTAATCCAGATTAGGATACCTTCCATTTTCTGTTGTTGCTACAATCTTCTTGAGTTTGATCTAAGGAAACTTTTAATGATCCATACTTTTCTTGAACTATAGGAACCTTGGTGAATCTTAACATAAAATGTTTGGCAATATTTTTGTAAAAATATTCAAAATTTTAAAGATTTGATATAGCTTCCAGAAATTTTAGCAATTTTTAGAGTATTGGCAATTTCTAGAGTGAATTGGCAATTTTATCTTTTTGTTTATCACTACAAATTCTCAACAAGATCCAAGTATCAAGAGTTGTGTCTTAAAATAATTCATATTGGGGACAGCCACTCACTTTGGCCCAAGAAACCTCACATGGAAGGAGAAGAAAAGAGGGATGATAGAGTATGAGATCCTATTGAGTTGGTTGCTCAACGAAGCCCTCACGCGACAGATGAATTAGATGATGGATATTTTTTCCCAGATCCTTCATCGAATACCAATGATGGTGAAGAAACCTTCAACCAACATCCTTTTTGGATTTGTGACACACTTCAAGGTACAAGTCATCTTTGGCATTAATTTATTTGAAGCCATATAGATGCAAATGCTCTTGGGAAATGGTTTAATATTTTAGAGGGTTTTACTTTGTTCAAAAAAAAATTGACAATGAAAAGATCACTTGCACACTCCTTAAGTCCCTCCCTCATGTCAAATATTGGTGGGATGGTTACTGGGAGAGGAATACGAGTGATGAGTCTACAACATATGGGACAAAACCCACTTGGGTGGATTTTGACGATGTCGTCAAGTAGGAGTTCAACCCCGTCAGAAACTATGATGACCACTACACAAGATGGACAACTTTACGCTAGGAGAGAGAAAAAACGGTGGTGGAGTTTACCAATATATTCCATACCTTGTGCTCAAAGTTGGGTATTAGAGACTTCAAACAGAACTTCGTCCTAAAGTACCACAATGACCTACATAAGTACAACTAAACAAAGATTGATTTATTGGACATATATTCACTATGATTCGCTTATCGATATCCTATTAGAATTGATCAAAAATTCAAGAAGAAAAATAATCAAGGTTTGGGTTTGCAAATATACTACAACAAAATCCTAGTAAAGGTGCCCCTAACTCACAGAACAAAGGACATAGAAAGGATAACCAAACTCATGAAAAATAATCCAAACCACATGCAAATAAGGGTAACATGAGGTTGAAGAAGGACATTGGAAAGAGCTGTAAGTTCCACAAAATGCCCTAGCACAACATCAACGAATTTTGTTCGAAATGATCATTGTTGTCCAAGAAGAAATACTTAGAGCCAAACTCTAGATCAGAATCTGATTTGGAGCAAGAGAAAGGAATGAAGATCATTGATGTGTAACCCAGTGCCACTGTTAATGCTTAAATTTTACACACCTTCGACATTTTGGCTAATCTTGCAAAAAGATGCCATCAACATACAACATGCAGCTCACCGAAGAAATCCTCGTCAAATCCACAAGAGAAATTGAGCCCTTGAATGAAAAAGGAAATCTATATGGACACGTGTACAACTATTTTCACTAGACCTCCACACTATTAGCATGACTCTTTGTTCAATGAACTACACATACCTGTGTGACTTTTCCTTTGAAATTCACACGAATGTCAAAAAACAGGACCACTTACTTTCCATGACACATTCAAGGCTCATAATGGATTTATTGGATCCAAAGTTCAAATTGGACTCCTTGCATGCTTGGAAGAATTCAATAGCTCCCAAGTCATGTACTTGAAGAACTAGTTCAATAGAAAGGGTGTTCTGTAACATCCCCAAATTTCACAAAAAAAATAAATTTTTTATGTATAGTGTAAAAGCTAAAATTACTGTGCGGAATATATATTGTGAGCGTTTATCTCTCATTAATATTAATAAAAAGGTGTCGTCTATAAATACATATGACGATACTCATCTATAGATGGACAGACTTATGTTAATTAAAGCTGCAATACTTACGTATGTTTCATGTTTTGCCAAGACAGGTTAATGTGTAATAATTATCTATATGTCTATATTTTTGTGTTGTCGAGACTTATTGTTTACATATATCATTCATTTAGTGTGTCATAACCATCTTTAAATGATTATGAAAATACTTAATTCAATAGATAACATAATGACGTATTATTTTCGTCAATGTTGATATTTACAATTATTGTTCCTATTTCATTATGTGAGGACTTGGTATCTTGTTCTGATTATTTTCTTATGTTGGCAAGTGGTTCCTGAAGCAGTCCTGGGCTTACTTAGCTTATGAATCTAATGCACAATGAATTACTTGCTCAGGTTACAGGTTGGTGTCTCCACAAGCTTTGGTTATTATCATTATGGCTTTCATTAGCTAAATTATGAGCTAACTATATAAAGTGTACAAGGGACATATTAAGACCCTAACTCAACTTATGAGTGCTATATTTAAACTCTAAGGGTCTTTACACTAGATATTGGAATTAAATTGTTTTTGTAAAATAATTCAATGATCAAGGGGTTTGGGCGCTTATGCAATGTCGAAGTTCAAACTATATGGAAGTGGATACAATATCAAAACAATGGAACTTTGAAACATGGTGCACGTTAAACTTATGAACTTGTTGATAAAGAGAGAGGGGACCCGAACTATAGGTAGAGGTATAAAATTGAAATGTTAGTGATTGACAGATAGCATATTAAATGATATCATGTGAAGTTGGTGGGAGAAACACGTAGGGAATAAAACCCTAAGTCTTGGCTTCCATGGCTATCATGGAAAACATGCAAGTCTCTGCATTAAACTTGGAACAACGGTTGAGTTCTTGGTTATAGATTGTTGCTCTTGGGCTGTGCTCTTAAGCTTTGGCTACGTTGTAGGGTTTCTATGTTCTCTGCCTTGCTTTGGTATCATTTACAGAGGTAAGGGTTTATCATTGATGTTTTCCTTCAAGTTCTTTGTTCATAAATTATTTTATATCATTGTATGACCAGTTTACATTTTAATGGCAGGAAGGGATTTCTAGTTGTTCTCGGTTCTTGTTTGGTACTCATGGCTACAATATCATGGATAGAAAAGCAACTCCGGTGGTTGAAATAGCCACGGTAAGCCTTGGGTCCTGCTCGTCGGTTCCTCTGTCAACATATATTTAGTTAAAAAGACAGTGTTTGAACTCGTTTGTATTTACAGTAATGCCTCAAGCATTTGAATAGATGTTTACAAACTTGTAAAGTTTTATGGTGGGGTTTCGACCTCTATTCAAATAATATAAAAGATACAACGTTCAGTCTTTTAATAATTTTTGGTTTTCCTTGCCATGACTATTACAAATGGACTCTGTGTTAATGTAACTCTTTTCTCATTTATGATAGCAACTGCGTGCTTGTATAATTTATGTTGGCATAAACCCTATCATGGAATTCTGTAGTTCGGTCGATACAAGTTTAAATCAATTTTTAATGATGTAATAAGTACAGGGTTCGCCTTTGTCGTTTGGGAAAAACCCTGAAATCGTATTTTGCATTAATTATTAGGTCGGTGATGGTAGTAGATTTAAATACAACAGGGATTTAAGCCTGCACCAAACCCTACTGGGTTGGATTTGAGTTTCGTAATTTGTTATATAAATGTTATTTTTTGTGCATACCTATGTTATCGTTTGTTGAAATGATAATTAAATTTTTGGGATGATACGGGGTTTAACCCTAAACCCTGCTTGTTCGTATATTTTAAATAAATAGAACAAGGGTGAGCTATCACGAGACTTGAACCCTGGACTTGGTATTAATCTTTTAAAACTTATATGTTTCATTTTTATGCACGCTTTGGTGGTGTCGGGCTCCATTCCATAGAGTCCGTCAACTGTATATTATTTTGATTATGTGGATAAAGAAATCGATTACATTCTTATGTAAATTCCAGAGTGTTCGTTATGTAATATTTTGGTTTATATTAAGGTTTGTATTAATTGTTTACAACTAGATAGAATGTTTTGCTTACGAAAATGATTGACTGGGCATAGCCCTGAACTTGTAGTATTTTCATAAATGATTTAAGTGAGAGGCTAAAGTATTTTAAGGGATAACCTTAAACTGTGAAAGATGTTCTTTATGCTGGTTTTCTTCTTGGTTACACCTTTACTGTATATTTATTGTGTTAGCTCTTTCATTAAATTGGGCAGTAGGATCAAAACTTAATTTGTAACTTGTATTTAAAGTTGATATTCTTTTATGTTTTTAGGTATCTTTTAAAAGAGTTCCAGTCTTTCGACTATTGGGCGAGATGCCTTCCTTTAAGATACTGATAAGTAGTTGATTTGTTTACGATATTTTTATATAAATAACAGAGTGAGCTCTAAGAGGCTCGAACTCTAGACCAAATTGTGATTACATGTACACAATGTTTCTTTTATAATAGATGTAATGTTTATACGATGTCTATTAATAACATAAACTATTTTATCAGTAAGTATGAAAGCTTACTACTTAAACTAAGTACTATTATGAAAGGCATACAAACTGTAAAAGAGATAAACTATACTCTTAAATTTTCTAAGTGTTATTTCAGTATATAATTATGTCTATATTCTTTTGTAAAAATAAATAGAAGATCCACATTCAAATCTAGATATTTAAAGCATCATTCAATCTATCAATATGTGATCATTCGAATCTACTTACTTAAACAAATCTTTCTGTACTAGAGTATGTCTCTTCGGAGAGTGGAAAAATACAAAAATAAATGTATTCATTCGGTTAAATTCTCAGATTCAATCATTCAAAATTTATAAAGAAGTAAACTATCAGTTCAGTATTTCTATTCTAATAGTTAAGTAACATGCAAATTTCAGAGATAGGTAGTAGTCCATAATTAAGTAACTTAAACAATGAAGAACCTGATAATTGTAGAGGGGGACAAACACCCAAAGGAGCTCATTCCACCCAACCTTTTCCTGAAAGCAGCCAATGTTATTTTCCTTAGGACCCCCGAGCCTATTCACTGAACCACCAGTACGAAGATACTGTGTGGAGGAAAGAGCTTATCCTTCTGCAACTTAGCAGTAATAGTTTATGTGCTCAGTAGTATAACTTATGCATTCAACAATATGAAATCTGCAATCAACAGTACTAGTTCAATTATGCAGACTTAGTCTATCATTCACTCCCTAGCCTTCCCCTCATCGAATCTCTTGTGCATTCTTACTTTCTATTCTCAGAATTGTCACAAGGAAAAAACATGGTGAGCCACCTGCTCAATTCGATGGGATTAAAAGAGTGCCTAGGTCTTTTGGTCATTTTTCATAATTATTGAACTACCTGCTCTATTCCACTTTCTTGGGGAACATGACCATAAATATAGGGAAGTTGCCACCTGCAACAGCTAGAGGTGAATGAATATGTTTCCATTTGTCAATTTGCTCTCCACCCCAGTTCATTCCTCCTAGTGGGTCAGTGAACACTCTTTAACAGTATCCTTTGGATATTTGTCTCCTCTTTTATTTATTAATAATAAAAGTATTAGAGTATTTAATTATAGTCATCCTTGACCCCACTTGGTCAATAATCATAAAAACTTTACAATAACTTATAACATAATGTTTTTCTCCCAACATAAAATATTCAGATTTTGGGTATGTGACATGTTCACATTGGGATCTAGATGTTTCTTGGCCTCCATTTGTTGTAAAAAAGGAATCCATGGGCATGCATTCTATAGGATAAAATTAAGACCAAAGTTATGTTGAAATAATTTCATTGAGATTTCACCTTTTAATCCACTTCTTACCTCCAGTTGGTATGCAAAATATCCCTTGCTTTCTTCATCTAAGAAGAAAGAGTTTCTCCATTGTTCTATGATACTTATATTGCAATTGTGTGGATAAAAAGGACCTCTGTAAGGAATATTGTTGGCTTCCCTTTGAATCCCTCACCTCCTAGGTGACATCATTGTATTTAGCTGGACTATTGGAAAATCAACATTTGCTTTGGCATACTCTTGTTATTTTTTTGCTTAGCACTTGTACTTTTTTATTTCATTTTAGTTTCTTTTATTTATTGTTTAGAGTTTTATGTACGATTTGGAGTTTGGGATACTAACTTACAATTTACAATATTGTGTCCTTGTTGGTGCCTTGTTGCAACCTCAAGGATTCTCTCAAAGTGGGAAGACTACTCACCATTGTGGTTGTTTTTCCCACAACAATATTTATGGTGACTCCACTCTTATTTTCATTCATGTCATTATAGATAGGTTGTATTTTAATGGATAACGTATTTTGGAGTATTGTCTAGGTCCAGGTGCTTGTTTTTCAACCTCTCAACACCCAAAATTCGAAAGCTCAAAGCCTAAGTTCATTAAAATATTAGTAGCACAGTTCTCGATGGCTTAGGTGTGTGTACTGGGATGACTTTTCCTTCAACAGTCACATTATAGTGTGGGTCACCTATTATGTACTTGCATGGTAAATGCGTGAAACTTTTGTAATGATGTGCCCGAGTAATCCATAGGGGGTTCACTTGGTAGGAAATATTATAGCACATGAGTTCATATTGGATAATTCAATACTCTAAAATATGAAAGAAATACATTGCCTAGTATATAAGGATCAAGGGGTATTTTTAATTTTTAATATATTAAAAACATTAGATATTTGGGGTGTTTATAATAATGTATCTAGGGTCTTGAATAGGGTATTGTGGGGTTTGAATTGGTACAAGATTTGTCTGAAGTTGGTGTAAATCCAACTATGTGTGAATTCAAATTAGTGTTTAAATAAGTATGATCTATGTGCGAAGGTGGTGTGAATCCAATTTTTTTTTATAGTGAGAGTGGTGTTTGAATATGTATGACTTATGAGTGAATGTTGTGTGAAGATGATTGGAACAACTATGTATGAATTTTACTAAATGTTCAAGGGATTGTTCCCTATCTTGAAATATTTTCTCATACTAAGATTCTATATTTCATCGTGAAAGGTTTCTAGGGGTTACAAGAGTTGTGCCATGTTACCATACTAAGGGTGAAAATAAAAAAGGGGTATTAAAAATTAATAAAAAAATGGATACCTAGGATATCTAGTGAAAATATGGGTTTTTTAAACTCGAAAGGTTTATTGGGAGGGGAGTTCAACAAAAATATTTCTGGAGGAATTCCTTAATATCTAGTGAAATTGGCGGTATTCTTTAATATCCTATGATCACACGTTCTATTTCATAGGTTCATAGAGTAAATCCCCCGAGGCATGATCGTGTGTCTATGTGTCCAATACCCGTGCGATTTTTCAATTTTTTTTTATTTTTAGTTAGTTTTTCGTTAGCACTTGTAGCTTCAATGACTACTTAATGAACAAGAAAATTAACAAACTCACCTGCAATTTTATTTTCTCTATTAATTAAACAACTTTATCCCAATATAGGAAGTAAGGAAATCATTTCTTGCATGCTATTTAGGCTAAAGGATTTGAGGTTTTCAACGGACCTCTTATTTCTCACTAGGAGCTGAATGATATTATACTTACCATTTCATAGAGATTTTTAGTCTAGGCAATTTGATTTAAATACCATTAGTTGTATATCTTATTGCTTCTTGTTTATTTCTTTTATCTTATGCAAGATAGTTTAGCTCACTCATTCACACAAAAAAGTGACCTAAAGAATCCTCTTGTCCCAAGTATCCTCTTTTCCTTGCACTCTTAGTGATCTTGGAAAATCAGAATAGGGTGAAAGGTTTGAAATACCCTCCTTTGCTCATTTATTTCATTAACCTTGTAGTACTTTCTATTTTCAAACAATCATTCATTTCATACTTAGAGTTTAATTAAGTGGAGTGAAGAACTATCAATGTTCATATGTCTTTGCTTTATTATGATCTTTAGTAAGTTGCAAGTATCACTTATATATTTTCTTTCAAAACACATGTGTTATTCCCACTTGAGCACACACTAAGAGACCTAAAGACTCTTTCGAATCAAGTATTCTCTTCATATTGCACTCATGAGTGATCTAGATGAATCAGAATGACAAGGAAGTCTGAAATACCTCTCTTGCACTCCTTAAATCTAATTTGGACAATCATAAAATCAACATTGCATTGTAATTCTCAACCAACTATAATCCTCTATAGGAGGTCACAAAACAATATTTTAGTTAATTTAGGATTGATTGGGCTAGGGATCCAAATAATTCCCACCAATCTTCTACATTTTTGAAACATAGTGTTTGTTGAATTTCAGGGTAATTATCAAATCTCGCTATTAGAAAGTGTCAAAAGAAAACTTGGATAAGAAATGCATAGTTCCCAAGGACATAAACGCTGAGGTATAGTTTTTTATGTTCACCACATAGCGCCAACCTAGCTCTTTGTGGAGGAAACACTTTATTGTTCAAAGACGAAACACTTATCCACACTTGACACAAAGTATTTTAGTGGCCAAAACTTAGGATAGATCATTGGGTTTCATTTGTGGGATGCATGAGTCATATCTCATTGGCTATTGGAAATGTTGCAATTCCTTCTAGAACATAACCCCAACATCACTTCGTTATAATTGACTCTTTCATACCTTCAATAGTCATCTTTGGGGGATTTCATCACCGTTGAAAAGATATCTATTGGAAGGACAAATGACTATTTTAGAGGAAGGATGTTACGTCATCTAGGGTATTTCCATCTTCTTTCTTTTTTTTTACAAGATCATCTAAATGTAATTAAAAAGAACCAACCTTTGAGGTCATTTGCACAAATACTTAGAACATATCCCTCACTTGCACCATATTGCATCTATTGTGGTTGTCATATTTTCGCCTCTATTCAATTGTGTTTAAATCCCTTCATTATCACTCTCATTTTATCACATAAACACCAGCATTTCAGAACAATTAAAGTCAATCCAATCTCTTAGATTGCAAGGACCCTCTCCTTTGCAAAGAGGTGTTCTTGCATTCTCGCCTCGTAAATTATGAGGGAGATCATCTACGTAGGGGCATACCTAGGAAAATTTGTTGGGTTCATCTTTTCTTGGGGATACCTTGCTTAATTCCCCTATTTATCCACCTCTTGGAGTATATACCACTCCCCCACCCTATCCATATGGTGGAAGAGGTAGTACTCCATCTCCACCTTTTGGAGGAAGCACCACCCATTATCTCCACCTCTTAGAGGAAATACACCGCCATCTTCACCTGCACCTCTTGGAGGAAATACACGACAATCTTCACCTACACCTCTTGGAGGAAATACACCACCATATTCAACTACACCTATTGGAGAAAATACACCACCATCTTCACCTACACCTCTTGGAGGAAATACACTGCCACTTAACATCCATGAGGAGGAAACACAACAAAAAATGTAAACATCAACCCTTTCATTCATGGTGAGGCTAAATCTCCCTGAGTTGTCAAATTTGATTAATGATCTCATTCTTCATGACACAACTTGGCCAGAAATGCCCCCCAAGATTCCCTCATATATCCCAAAGTTTGAGGGGAAACAAGGAGACAACCCAACAAACCATGTAATGTCATTTCACCTTTGGTGCTCATCAAACAACATCGTCAAGGACACCATTTACCTTTGATTTTTTTAGAGAACACTTATAGGTACGACAACCAAATGGTACATCAATATACCAACTAGGACTTAATCCACCTTTGATTCCATTTCCACTATCTTCCTAACATATTTTCAATTACCCATATGCCATGATTTATGACTCGAAATTCTCACGGAATTTCAATAAATTACCTCAACTCACAGTGTAGACCATATCCATGAATAGCGTAAACGTATGACCTTGTGCAATATAGATATTCAGCCCCAATTCTTGTTGGATTGATGAACCACCCATAACCCCCATATGAAAGATGCAGACAACTACATACAAGTTACAAAATAGAGTAAGTATTACATTATTGTATTTATTGCATTGCAATAATAGAGTAATCATTATTCATAGGCTACATACAAGTTACAAAATAGAGTAATCATTGATTTATATGTATTACATTATTGTATTTATTTCATTGCAATAATGTGTATACAGTTTGAGATTTTGAGCAGGCTTAACTATTCAAAATATATGTTTCCTTTTAAGAGGTCATAGGTTCAAATGGTGGAAGGTTGTACGATATGTGCATCTATGTTGTGACCTTAAAAATAGATTATTATTATTATTACAACATTACATTAAATTATTTCATTTATAGCATGTCTAGACTCTAGTAAATGGAGCTAGATTCTTTACCTTTTTTTGGTGAAGAACATACCATTTTTCCTTATTCTCCTGACTTCCTATCTTTAGATTCCTGATAATAGGACCGAGTAGGAGAGTTCTCATCATGTAAGGATCTTTATGTGTTTTTGTTGACTTGACTTATTATATGTATGTTTAGGATAATGATTTAGTGCTTGAGAGAGATTGCTGCTACCATCACTAATTCCACAAAGCTGCAAACTGCATGCAAAAAAACAACTACAAAGATGTCTTAAAAAGAAAATAGTGAAATCCTTCAATCTTTTTAGCATTGAAAAGTCTTTATAGTTGGATAGTTATTGGAAACGATGTATATACATTTTTGCATGCATAAGTGGAAAAAGGATAATAAAATCCTCTAGTCATCACCACAAATTGTGAAACCTAAAACCTCAAATTCCACAAAGATAAATGATTGAGAGGAAAATAAGTGAATACTTTGAAAATGAACTCACTTACTAAATGGCGTCCATATCTAATAACATTGCAAAGCCACATCCCTACAACTCCAAAAAAACTTAGGAAGACCAAGAAAACCTTAGAAGCCTTGCTTTCTTCTAATAGTCGTGCAAGCACTTCCCATGGTTGATACATGGGTTGTGTTCTCTTTTTCAATGTAAAAGTCTAGGTATTGTCAAGAAGAAGAGACCTATCACAACCTTGCAAGATAAGAAAAAAGCTCTTTTTTTTGACAACATGAAAGTGCTTCAATTTGATTTTAACAGCATGAACATGAAGCCATTGAACATGTATGTTTTCATAGTCTTGAGCCATTATATCAAATTTTATGAAATATCATTGTGTAATGGTTTATGATTTTGGCAACATGAAAGCATGTATATAATAAAATAAAAATAAGATGAAAAACCATCAAAACCAAGTGCAATCAATGTAATAAAAGAATTACAAACAAATGACCTTGAAAAACTATCGAGAGGTTTCTCTTCCAAAACCATGGAATCATGGGTGGCCTCTGATTAGTTATAATTGGTCTCTAGAAACCGGTGATGCGTATATGAGATAGAGGAGGCATTGTGTGTAAAAATCATATTTAATTTGAAAAAATAAACAATAAATATTAAGGACTGGGTTAAAAAACGGTTTCCTTCGCAATTTGAACAAGGATAACTTAAATCAAAGCCTTTCATATTGCACTAACTAACAGAGATGACCAACTGAGCCAACACTTCAGTGTTCATTGCTATGTGTGCTTCAAACCATATCAAAAGGGATTCTCTCTGGACATTGCACTTGCAAGCATACTTTACATGCTGGCAACCCTAATTCCATGTCAAGTAGCGTCATTTTGAAACCCTCGGGTAGAACTATATTCTCAGTCCACCATTATAGCATCACCGGTTAGTAGTTAGCACACCCTTGGCTAAGGTGTAAACTGATGGATTCTCAAAGCATAATATTATATAGACGAAGATCACAATACTCCTACATTCAAAAGAGAAAGGTAGTTATGAGTTTAGGAGTGCAAAAGCTTCTCAAACCATTAATGGATACCACAATGTAATTTGAACCTTGCCTTGCTGATGTTTGAATCCAGTTAGATGGCCTGTTTTTAGAAGTAGCTGATGTTTCAATCCAGTTAGATGGCCTGTTTTTAGAAGAAAAAAAGCTAGCTGATGTTTGAATCCAGTTAGATGGCCTGTTTTTAGAAGAAAAAAGAGCTTTTTACTATTTATAATATTGAATCAAAGAAACTACAATAATATGTCATATATCTATTTTCTACTTCTCAATTTCATTCTAAATGGATATATCTAAAATGATATTCAATGTCAAGTAGAGTTTACCTGCAAATTTTATCCTTCGATATAAATATTAATAAATTACAAAATATCTTTTATTGCGCCAAAGAGACTCATTTTACAACCCAGCAAGACGATGTGTAACTCCTTCCGTGCTCATCCTAGATGACCAAATAATGAATTTGTTTTTTGAAAAAAAGCCCCAAAAATATCCAATTGGCAAAATTTCGCCCTTAAAAATTACCCTACCCCATAGGGAAAGTAATTCCATGGGAGAATTAGTGCCCCCGCCACAACTAAAAGTCATCTCCAAATGATATATGTGATCCATAATAATCATGCAACCTGCTCCACACTTTCCTAACTGGGCCACTCCATCGAAAAAACTCACTAAAGCTATGTAATCAATGATCATGATCTCACAGTGATGTATGCCAATTGATGGATAGTGCACTTGGTAGTCATTTGAGATGGATCTATACTGGTTGAAGAATCTATGATCTATATATATATGTCAAACAGTAAAAATGTGATAAACTTAAGAAGCCCTGCTCACTAGATGTTTACATCAATTTCTTCAACGATCTGATTGTTCCGGTATTTGCTTATATGTAAGCCCATAATTCCACCATATCCAATCCTCTCTGCAATCTTATTAAACCTTTTAATCACATGAGCTAAACTAATGTCCTCAAATGTTTTTAGAGATTCCATAATCCTTTGTTTCCAATATGACAAACTTGAAACTTGCAGTCTGTTTTCTCCAGAAACCCACTTGATAATGGAAGATAAATCACCATGGATCTTTACCCTATTTAAGCCATACCGGTTTGCCAAACCCCATAGGGAAAGTAATTCCGCGGGAGAATTAATGCCCCCACCACAACTAAAAGTCATCTCCAAATGATATATGTGATCCATAATAATCATGCAGCCTGCTCCACACTTTCCCAACTGTGCCACTCCGTCGAAAAAACCCACTGGAGCTGTGTAATCGATGATCGGGATCTCACAGTGATGTATGCCGATTGATGGATGGTGCGCTTGGTAGTCATTTAAAAAGTGTACGATAAATGAAACCGCCCCGCACATCGTAAAGACCCTATCATCAAATAATACAGCATACAGCATTTCCGAGACGCTATATTCCCTTTAAAGAGAACAATGGAAAGGTGATCTGATGTTTGTGTTGCCTGTAACAAACAGTCAAACAAGTAAGTAATGAACCTCCAGACCATGAGCCAGAAATCTTAAACCTGGTAATGACCTCGTCCCATAGTTGTAGAGTGAATGGACATTCCTATGGCCTGTTTTTTTAATCATAAAGTGCACCCACAATGAAATTATATCGGTTTATCATGTGCCCAACATCATATCGACTCTTCTTATTTACAAAACAGAAATTGAATTAGCTGAAAGGCATTGCTTGATGAGCCCAGGATGACTTGAAAAGTTGACAATATTGCTTCATCTACCGCAAACTCTCCACAGAAATTCCTAATTGCAAACTATTACGTTTGCAAAGATATTGCAATGTAGCCTGAAACTCCTGCAGGATATGGACGAAATGTAGAACAATCTCAGCGATGATTTTGTGATCCATCCATTGGGAAATGATGTACTTGAGTGACATTCAATTATTACAGGACCATAGTATACAGAGTTTGAAGCTGTGATTTATCATGGCCGAATCCAGTGACCTCCATGTTACATTTTAAAGCTTCTCTCCTTTACATTATTGATACCGGATAGCAGATTTCAACAAGCAAGTTCAACATTCCATCCAAGGCACTTCCGATCTTACCATCACAATCTGTAGCTTGGGGGATAAAACAATATTAAGATATTCCACAATGAGTTAAACTATAAAGCTCTTAAATCTTATTATCATATCATATTTTTAAGATTACACATGTTATTAAACAAAATTAAGTGGCAATATCAAAGGATGAATAGTTTAATGAATTAAAGCACAGTAAATTAAATAATAATTTAGTGATTCCAACAAGATAGATATTAGAAAGGGGTTGCAAAACTTTATTGTTTTCTTAACCAAGAATTAGAATCTTATGAAAGAAGTTATGTTAGGAATCTTTTTGTCTTTAAGTACCTAATCATAACCATGATCTTAACCGGTAGTTTATCAAATTTGAAAATTTGGATGATTGGATAGGGTGTGTTGCTTTTAATTTTATGAGGTTAAATTATAAAACTCTTTTACATTTTCTCTATTTTCCTCCAAAATTCTCTAGAGATTTTTTAGGCATATAATATAATTGGAGTAACAAGTATCTCAAAGAGGAATTTGTTTTTTCAAGGATTCATAAATCTGTTTATTAACACTTGTTCTCAATGCCAAATAGATTTTCCATCCTCCATTTATCATTTTCTCAATGCTATAGTTCCACTTAAAGTTTTGATCAAGGTGAATTCAAAGATACTTTATGATTTGATTTCCTCTAAGTTGTTATTCATACATAAAATTAGAGTATTAAGTGATGTTCATGGATTTCATTATCATAAACTGTCTTATTAGTATTAATTCACATACCACTACTATACCAAAAATATTTGAGAGTTGTCTTATTAAGGTCGGAGGGGCACCTCACCAAAAGAACAATATTGACACATAGATAGTGAGCATATGACCTATTTGTCTCACCAACAAAATAATTTCTTCAAATAAAATTTCTTAACTCTTTACAAACACTAATAAACTAAATTCAAGATTTGATTACTTGTAAACTTGTAAAAAAAATGTCATAATACCAGACTAAACTCATGGTTAAACAAATACAAAAAATATGAGGGAGAAATGTAATTCCGTTCTCAACGAGGTTGACACATGGCACTTTAATAAAATGATAAATTAAATTAAATACACAAAAAATTTACTATGTCTACTCAAACATTAGCTTCATATATATATATATATATATATATTACAATTAATTAAAACTAAAATGATTAATTAGAATGTATGCGTAAATCTAAGTTAGATGTTAAATAAGGTTTTTGAGACAAGATGTGAATTCAAAATTCATTAGATTTTTTTACTTTGTTTGGTTACAATTTTAAAGGATAATGTGAAAGGGTAAAATTTATTATATAATTAAATACCAGCATAGATCCATCTTATCTCCAGATCAACTATGTGCGGAGAGGGATCAAATTCGTCTAGGTGCAAACCTTTTTTTAGTGCATAAAACTAGTGGGAAAAGCATTTGCATCTAGGTGATTTGATCCCTCTCGATGAAATGGTAGATCCAAAGTTAATATAGATCTATGTTGGTGCTAGGAACAATAGCATACTACGTTACCTACAACTATAAGCCTAAAATTATTTAAATGGAGATGTTAATTCCCAACATAACCAATGAATTAATAGATGCACGAGAACTTCAAACTTGCAACATAAAATATCTCATTCTCAAATCATATATTGTCTTCCATTTGCAAAATGCATTTATTTCTCATTAGAGAATGTTGTAGATATAAATTAAAACCAAGTGGTTATTAAGGAGGTGATATATATATATATATATATATATATATATATATATATATATTCTCCAACCATTCCAACAAGCAAGTTAATGATGTCAAAATTGGTCAACTAAACATAAGTGGGTTGTGTGAGTAAACAAGATAGGTTTTTTAGGTTTTTGTTTTACTTGTGTAGACCACATCACATTTATAATAATGTTGTAAGGGAGTGAAATCCAATGTGATGTAGCAAATACATTATACATCAAGAAGTTATTTCAATTATTCTGGTACAGCATGAGTGGGCCTAACAGTTAAGAACATGTGTTTCCTCCTTGGAGTTCATAGGTTCAAATCCAGAGGGGGGTAGGGTATGTACAACTCTATAGACTTTAAAAGTTACATCGTTGCGAAGAGGAGGGACCCTCGTCCCACAAACAAGGGGGTCTCATACACGAAAATTGGTGTATGTCTTGGTTGTGACCTTAAAAATAGATTATTAGTATTATTATTATTAAAAATAGATTATTATTATTATTATAAAATGACTCTACATATGTGTAACACCTCCAAAATTCATCAAAAATTAAATTTTTTCTATGTAGTATAAATGCTACATTTTACTATGTGGAAAATATACTTGTGAGTATTTAACTCTTATTTAACTGCTTAACTACATTTGTATTTGCGACACTTGTTTGTTTACAAGATGCATCGTTTATTTAATGAATCTTAACCACTGAATACGGAGTTTCTTTAACTGTCTTTAATATGATGATTTATTGCTTACGACGACGTTGATATTTAATTTCTCATTCTTCTGGTCGTAATACGATTTCGTAGTTATACTTATGACATTAGTACTAAACATGTATTATTTTGTTGAAGGGGTTCTTAGTGACGCCCTGAAGCTTACTTAGCTTATTACGCTAATGCTTCATGATAAATTGGGCAGGTTACAGATTTGGTGTACATCCATAATTTGGTATTGGTAATATGACCATGATTATCATGGCTATAAGCAACTTCTTTACATAGTTAAATATGTCGCAATTATAAATTTGGTCGATTCTTCACTATAGGGTTGGAGATCCCTAACCAAGTCTCGATGGTGTTGATCCTAAAGTGATCCAAAACTATATGAAAAGGGTTCTAACATCAACCTGGCGCCATGGCAATAATCCACGATAAAAAAAGGGTAAGAACTATAGCGTAGAAGATTTAAATCTAAGTTATGGTGGTTGGCAGCTGTAAGGAATTTAATGCATCCATGTGATTCTTACCAACTTGGTTCCTCGAGTACAGAAACCCCAAACCCTATCATCGAAAAGGGCGTTTCGAGGGTCATTTGGATCATTTGCAGAATGGAGAGCATAGTTCTTTGGAGCTCTCGGCCGCCATGGTCAATGAACTACCTACGCACAATTTTATGAAATGGTTCCCGTTGTGTTCAAATGTGGTTGTGGTGTTTTGGTTATCTGCCTTGTTGCATGCGTAATCTGGAGAGTCAAACTATCAGCTCTTCGTTTCTCAGTTATTGAAGTTTTGGTGAAAACTCCGACAGGAAGTCGAAACCTGTGAAGGTATAAATCTGTGTTCACTTGTAATAATAATAACTCTTTGTAAGTTTTGTTTTATGCATTTGTTTCTCATCTTTTTAATCACTTTCCTTCTTGTGTTGACAGAGAAAGTCCCGCCTCCTGGTATTGACTTGGGTCTCGGCGTTAGCTCTGGGTAAAGGAAAGGCAGCTCCAGTGGTGGGATACCATGGTATGCTTTGAGCCTTCCACCCGATGACACCTTTGTCAACAAAAGTTAGGGTTGATGTTTTGCGTTGCCTCTCTCCAGTGATTGTTTGATAAAAGATTGAGTTATTTAATATATTTCGTCAACGTTGATACTGTAAATGATTTTTAGGCTAAAATCCAGCATTGGGTTTTCCACTGACTGTTTAGGGTTTCAGTAGTTTTGTTTATCCATTTTGGGAACCCTAATGGTAACCTTGCGCAGTTATATTATGTGTGTAATCTTTTTAATAGAATATAGAGTTACTATTTCGACATTTTGTATATTTTGGAATGTTAAGGCTACTGTTTCTCTCTCGGCTCTTTAACCATTTAACTGTTTGTATTTTAATGTGTAACTTGTTTGGGCCAAGCCCTGATTTATCATTTCGTATTTTTATTTGTAATGTGCCAGTTTTGGTTCTGTGTTGTAATGTTAAATAAATTTTGGTTGTTACAAGGTTTAAACCCTTAACCCTACCATGTACTGAATCTGTTCGTATACGGTATAAATAAATAATACAGGGATGAGCTCTTGCGAGACTTGAACCCTTGACTTTTGTTAAGCTATTATTGAAAACCTAACTGTTTATTGTTCTGGTAATGATGCATCCTTAGATGGAGTCGAGCTCTATCCAACCTGAGCGAATTTTTAAGACAAAGGTTTTATGTAAATAAAATTAACTCTGCCGATGGTATAATGAATTGAATTATATGTATGGTGGAATAGGTTTATCATTCCAACATGCTTAATATATATAGATATATATTTATATACCTTGTTTATAGTCTCTCAACTATATGATACTTGACATTAATTAAATCTTAGAATTCCTGGGCTATGAGTTGTACCTGTATTGTGATGATGTTTTCCAATTTTAGGGTTTACACGATAATCGATTTATTGTTTACAGGGTTCGACCCTTGATATGTTTTTTCTTACAAATACAATGAAGGGTTTATACCCAATATTTAAATTTATAACTCTGTATAATAACTTATACATTATGAGTCGATCTTGTACATTGTTATGAAATATTGAAATAAATTCATATATTATTTTTGTAATAAATAGGTTGTGTTTATTTACAGGCTTTGATTCATTGTGAAAATTTTACCTATGGATAAATGTATCATGCATTGTATACTCTATTTGGATAATGCATCTATTCTGATTTGGTTCATGTATGGTATTATCTTGATGTAATTCCAGTTATGATATGTGTATAATGACTATCAATAGTTTAATTCTGAATATGTTTAACTATGTGTTTATAAATGGTATTCATTTGATTTCTATTGTGATTATTTTTAACTGTATATTACTTCTAATTAGATTATTGTTCTTCTTGTAATACTATATAAAAATAACTAAGAACTATAAACTTCTAAGTCTTTTTAGTAATCTCTGTAATTTACTATAGTGTACTATATATGTCTACAATCATAATATCATTAAGATCAACATTCAATCTATCATTATGAGATCATTAAAATATATCTACTTAAGTTAACTCCCTGTACTAGAGTACATCACTATGGTGAAAGGAAAAATATAGGGAGAATTTTAAATTCATTATTCTATCTTTTTCGATCTATGCATTCAAACATTTATACAGAAATAAATATCAGTTATGTCTACTATTCATTCTAACGAACATGCTAGTATCTAGGAAGCATCGAAAAAATTTGATAACATATAAATAAAATCTTCAGGAAATATATCAGTAGATTAGAAGTAATTGAACTAGAACAATGTAGAACCTGTTCAAAACTGTAGGAGTGTACAAACACCCAAAGAAGACCGTTCCTCCCAACCATCTCCTGAAAGCAGCCAAGATTACTTGCTTTAGGACCCCCGAGCCTGTTCATTGAACCACCAGGACGAAGATACTCTGTAGCTGTTTATGATAATCACTTTGTATCTCAACAATCATGAAGACTTGCATACAAACCCCTCTCTGCAAAACTCAGCAGAATAATCTGACAGTATTACTTTGCAACTCATTCTAGCATCCCCTCATCAAGATCTCTTGTGTGCTCAGCATAGCAGTTTTCAGCAAATCACAAGTAAAAATTTGTGAGCCTCCTGCCCCATTCGATGGATATAAGTCTGCCTAGGTCTTTGGGTTAGTTAAAAATCATTTAATGAGCCACCCGCTCAGTTTCACCTTCCTTGGGGAACATGACCACAATTTTAGGGAGCTTTCCCCCTGCAACAACTAGTAAGTGAGGGAAGATGCAGCCACTTGTCATTTTCCTTCTACAAGATTTTAATTCCCCCTAGTGGGTCAGTGAACACTCTTCAACAGTCCTCTTTGGATGAGTGTCTCCTATTTTAATTTATTAAAGAATAATATTATTCAATTACAGTCATCCTTGACCATCCTTAGTCAATAGTATAAAAATTTACAATAAAATTTAAAGTAATGTTTTTCCACAAACATAAAATGTTTCAAGTTCTAGGTAGGTTACAATATGAGAGACAATGATACAACATTCTCTATCACCAACTAATAATCAACATTTTCAGTGCTCAAGCTATTAAACCAATGATTATAGAATTAGATGGGCACATTTTCTTTTATCCCAAACAATAGATTTAAAAGCCTAGGACTAAACAACCATTCTATGAAATAATTCCTCAAACAAAGAACCAATTAATAGTGTGATGTGTATCTACATCATTCATTTGATGGAGACACTATTAATATCACTATGTTGAGCATCCATACAAAATCTTCCACAGAGAATAATCACAAAACTAAATCGATGCACACATAAATCAACCTTGTGAGACAACGATTTTCCTTGGAATTCAATTTGGGAAAACCAATTTTGAATGGTGATGCTCAGTCTATTTTTCATCATCTATTATACAGAATGGAGATTATCACGGCTCTCTCTAGGTTGTAGTAGTCTTCTCTGAAATAAATTGAAAGGTCTCTACCAAATTCTACCCCAAAGGACTCCCTCGTCCTTCCATTCCCTACATTTTCATAGTAAGTTAGGCCTGATGTTTCCTTTTATTGGTGGTAGTCAGAAGGCCAATTATTCCTTACACTCCATATGCCCCAAACAACAACAATCTTCTTTTCTCTATTTATTATTTTTTTTATTTTTTTCCTATATCTCTTATAGGTAGTGATTTTTTCATTTGGTGGGTGAGTAGTTGGCTGAGCATGTGGCCAACACACCAACAATCACCATTACCCATTATGATATCTATGCAAGCTATTCCTACCACTAATGTATTACCTCTCATGCTTTCCTCACCTAGTTGTCCCTCTCTCCTTCCACTTTTTTCTTCATATGATAATTATTTCTTTCCTTACACTAGGTCTTGTGCCATCATTGTTTTAGATCCCTTTTGGATCACACCTCCCCATTGGGAGGGTTTTGGCCTCTAAAAACTAGTATGTGAAAGAGATGGAAGCACATGGCCTCCACTTGCTTCTCCAAGTCACCATTACATGTGTCTTGGATGCTACCTACTTCTTGGTTGTTCCCTTTGAGCCACTAGTTTTCTCTTGTTCCACTATCACTGAAGGTTTTCTTCCTCTCTTTGGATGTGCTTTGATAAGGTAAATGTTTCCACCTTTAATCAAGTGATATCCATTGTCTCTCCTATTAAATGTCACATCCATTCCCCATAGGTATGTGCTACCAAACATCACTTCACAGACATCCAATGGAACAAATTTTCATTCTACTTCATCCACATAAATAACATTAATGGCAAACTTGATTTTACATTTTGGGTGATTCTCATAACAAATTTCTCTTGCAACCATGCTAGTGAACTTGGTTGTACTAGATCATTAATTTATAGGCCAATCTCATCAACTAATGATTCATAAACCATATTACAATAAGAACCACTATCAAACAAAGCATGTACCTTCTAATTCTTCCCGTGGATTTTAATTTGGATTAGTGCATTTATATCTCCACTCGCTCTCAGTTGTTGCAATCTAGTGCAGCCTATGGCTTTGTCCATATTAAAAGTTCTATCTACCATTGTTTCCTTTGTCTCTGTGGTTTCATTATTTTCTGTTTTATTGGGATTAGGAATCTTTGGACACAATTCTGTATGAATTTTCTAACACTCCTCATCCATTTACTCATCTATGTCATGATAATTTTTGTAATGTAGATTAGGATACCTCTTGTTTTCTGTTGTTGCTACAATCTTCTTGAGTTTGATCTAAGGAAAATTTTAATGATCCATACTTTTCTTGAACTATATGAACCTTGGTGAATCTTACCAATTCTTAAAATACCAAACATAAAATGTTTGGAAATATTTTTGTAAAAATATTCAAAATTTTAAATATTTCATATAGCTTCTAGAAATTTTAGCAATTTTTAGAGTATTAGCAATTTCTAGAGTAAATTGGCAATTTCTAGAGTAAATTTGCAATTTTTGGAAATTTTCTCTTTCTGTTTATCTCTACATATTCCCAACAAGATCCAAGTATCAGGAGTTGTGTCTTAAACTAGTTCATCTTGGGGAAAACCACTCACTTTGGCCCAAGCAACCTCACATGGCAGGAGAAGAAAAGAGGGATGATACAGTATGAGATCCTATTAAGTTGGTTGCTCAACGAATCCCTCATGCGACAGATGAATTAAATGATGGATAATGTTTCCTACATCCTTCATCGACTACCAATGATGGTGAAGATACCTTCAACGAACATCATTTTTGGGGTTGTGACACACTTCAAGGTACAAGTCAACTTTGACATTAATTTATTTGAATCCATATAGATGCAAATGATCTCGGGAAATGGTTTAATATTTTAGAGGGTTATTACTTTGTTCAAAAAAATTCAGACAATGAAAATATCACGTTCAAACTCCTTAAATCCCTCCCCCAACTCAAATATTGGTGGGATGGTTACTAGAAGAGGAATATGAGTGATGAGTCTACAACATATGGGACTGAACCCACTTGGGTGTATTTTGACGATGCCCTCAAGTAGGAGTTATACCTCGTTGGAGACTATGATGACCAATCACCACAATATGGACAACTTTGCACTAGGAGAGAGACCAAATGGTGTTGCAATTTACCAATATATTCCATACCTTGTGCTCAAAGATGAGTATTAGAGACTTCCAATGAAACTTAGTCCTAAAGTACCATAGTGACTTACATAAGTATAACTAAACAAATATTTATTTCCTGGACATATCTTCACTATGATTCACTTATCGATATGCTATTAGAATTGAGCAAAAATCCAAGAAGAAAAATAAGTAGGGTTTGGGTTTGCAAATCAATCGCAACAAAAGCCTAGTAAAGGTGCCCCTAACTCACAAAACAAAGGACATAAAAAGGATAACCAAACTCATGAAAAAAAATCCAAACCACATGCAAATAAGGGTAGCATGAGGTTGAAGAAGGACATTGGAAAGAGCTGTGAGTTCCACAAAAGGTCCTGGCACAACATCAATGAATGTTGATCGAAATTATCATTGTTGGCTAAGATGAAATCCTCAGAGCCGGACTCTAGATTAGACTCTAATTTGGAGAAAGATAAAGGACTTTGGGATTACCTATGTGGTATTTGACACCACATTATCTTGATATGGCACCAAATCCAATATCCCACTATGATTTCATTCTTGTATCACCCACAGGCATACCATCAAGAGTACCCACGGGACCAATGCTACCTATGACAAAACCACCATTGGTTGTCGCTAAACCCAACACTAGGGGCACGAAACAACCAAATTTGAAACCCTTATTGTACCACATACTACCCCTACCCCTAGTGTCAACCAACCATGTGCTTTGTGCAGACAATTAGGACATGTGAAAAACATGTTCCCCACACTATTAGAGCTCAATAATTTTCTCAACACCCTTGTTAGTACAATGCATGCCTCCAACACTTCAACAAGGGGCACACCAACCACCTCGACCATGCCCAAGACCAAGACCAAGACCAAGACCAAGACATTACCAACCAAACACGCATGCACAATATACTCTCAATTTAGTCATTACACACATCACTGCCCCAAACTCCCTCAATTTCAAGATGCATTGGCGACCATTCACCTCTCACACACTATGGTTGGAAGACCCCAATTGATTTCCTAAGAAATCACTTCCATCAACATTGTCACTACATCAAAACCAACTAAGGAATATTATCGTGGGTGTTCATCATGTGGGCACCACACCCATATGATTACATCCACTATAAGAATGGTACTGCCTAACCATTCCTCTAGAACACCAAGCCTATCCCATACACTCACTCGTGTGTGTGCCACTTTAACATGTCGATCATGCAGTTTGTTGACCCATTACTCATTTCAATGCCCCATATTATGTGCAGAACGAGTAGTCCTCCTATAACAAATGTGGCTACAAGACAATCCTCCTCTTCCCATAGAAAACCCACCATTTCTACCTCAAGAGGAGATACAACCCCAGTCGCCTAATGTCAATGATCATGTTTATGTCATCGATATGTTATCATTAGCAATCATGTCTACTAGTGATGACACATTGTCTTCATCATCATAGGAATATCATGGTTCATTGTCAACACAAACCTTTGTCATGGTATACAAATAGGATTTAATACACACTCACTAGACCTCACGAGACCTTTGTCATGTGTTGGGTGACCCTTGAGGATATTGTTTAAACAACCCTACTAATGGGTTGCATCTGACAAAATACTATCGATAAGTCGAAAGACTTGAGACAACACACATACATGCAAACATTCTATCAACTAGATAATTTGTATTGATTTCCAACATCAGTGGTCTCCATCAAAACACCACACACTAGGTAACATCCTTGTTCACCCTCTACATTTCTTCAAGTATGTTATGTTTCTTTTCAACATTTTTATGCATTGTTAATACTCTTGTCATGACCATTATTATTCTTGGGTAGTGATGTCATGTATGTTGTATTTCCATCAAGAAGAAGTTTCTACATCACATAACAACGATGCACTGACCCAAATCATAAGTATATCATCTCGACCTTGCATATAGGCAAAGTATTCCTTGGTTTACATTGCATCTATCTAGTAATCTCACCGATAACCACAGGGTCCTAATTCTCGGTAATGACACACCATCAATGTTGTTACCAAGAAGAGCATGTTTTGTAATGGTCCCTCCCTAGTGGCTCCATGGTCATCCCTCTAACCCATTCAATCCCCATGGGTTCAGGAAGAAATTAAATAAATTAGTTAGGGATTAATTTTGGTCTATGGTTATCTCGTATAATTAAATTAAAACATGGAGAAGTGATGTAGTCCATAGTTGTGAATATTTAATTATTAATTAATTTTTTGATGAGATGGAAATGCCTAGGTGGCATAGGAGGGCGCATAGGATATTAGGTATACCCCTATGATTTGTCATCCACAAAGGAATCTGGAAGAAAAACAGTGAAAAGCTAAAAAGAAAAAGAAAAGCAAGAAAGCACTGAAAAACAGGAAAGTAGCAGAAAAGCAGGAAAGCGGTAGAAAATCAAGGAAAAGAAGAAGTTTCCAAAAGCAGGAAAAACATCCTAAATCGGAAAAGGCAATATCGAAAGGAAAGAATTACAGAAAGTTGCAAGTCCTAATTTTAGCTAGTGAGGGAGCAATGGATGAGGCAAATGGTCCATATGCAATCCATCTATCAAAGAATCTGCCAAAACTTATAAAATGAGTATGAGAGCCTACATGGAGAATATTTTTCCAATTTTTTCATTGTGTTGAATATCTCTGAGCTTTTTGAGACTTGGGAGATGTGCCCTTTGTCACCAATTGGGAGATATGCCCCTTTTGTTCACCACACTAGTTCAAGATTCAACTAGACATTGAGGAGGAAGGTATTTAGCCTTTCTCATTGAATATAATTTCAGACTTCTTATGTACTTTGTAGGTCCTTTCAACTTCCAGTCAAGTGCACTATTGTTCATGTAGTGTTGAAGATTCTAGCAGTTTTAGAGTGTTTTCTACAATGTTTTGTATTTGTCCATGTTATTGATGGAGGATAGTGATTTTGGGTTTTTGTTGTGTTACTTGCATCCCTATAATGTAAATTATTTCCTCTACCAATCAATGTGATTTATTTTCTTCATGTTCTGCAATATATCTCTCTCTTCAATGAAATCTACTCCTATGCTCGATTTAATCCAAAATATGACTAGTTTTCATAATTACTATAATAACTTGACTTCCACACCTTCAAAGCACATTATGTGAGTTGATACAATAAGAAGAAATATATTTTAACTCGTCACATCCTTCATATAAAAAAATCATGACCACCAGGAACCATTAGAATTGAGTTGGAAATCACCTAGTTAAGCTGGTTTGAATTCACAATTTTCCTCCTAGCTTCCAAAATTTGCTAAATTAAATCCAATTTCCAAAATCATTGTTTCCATATAAGGTCAGGGTTGTTATAGACCAGCCACTTCTAGTTCTGTACTATAATCCATTGGGTTCCACATAAGTCCTGGGGCCATTACCTTGAAGCCTTTGGTTTAGCCAAAGAAGTCTACACAGGCGTGATGTACCTAGGAGAATGTGCAATTTTTGAAGTTGAGTGTCTGTATAAGGGTGTTGTGGGATTTCCTTAGTCTGTATTAGACCCTAAAATACATCCATGAATAATTCGTAGAGTTCTAGAGGTGTTTGAGACATAAATTTAAACTTCTAACCAAAACTAGTCAATTTCGAGTTAGTGTGCCTAAATCCTGTTTGGGTACATTACAGTGGTATCAGAGCATGGTCCTATAAACTTGCTCATGGTAATAATTGATGATTCTGAAGAGAAATTCATCTCCTAAGACGAAATACGCAGACGATACCCTTGTAGAAGACAAAGTTGACTCCATTGAAGGCATGATCCAAGGAGAAAAAGAAATGTCGAACATGGATGAAAATGATGAATTTATATATTTTGTCCAAAGCATGCTTAAGGGCATGCAAGATATATCCTAGAATATCATCTAGTCGGGGAAAGAGACTATATAGTTCCTAACCAAGCAATTGGTGAGCAAAGACGGAGAAGGGAGCAGTAGTGGCTCTCAACATGAAGGAAAGAAGGTCTATGGTGAGTCTCTCTTTTCAAAGACATGGCCTCAAAATAGGACTTATGAATTCAAGAGTGGGATTAAGAGTTAGCCATGGCCTATCATGCCTAAATTCACTGAAGAAAATAGAGAGAAACTAAAAGTGTAGAATGAATCAATTGCTACATGGGAGGATCGCTATGCAGAGTACTAGACTCTGAGTGAATATTTTAGGAGAGCATTGCCTTTCAAGTAATTCTATGAAGCCCAATACAAATTCAATCCAAGAGAGAGAAACAAGATTCATGCTCACAATCATGAGTTGAAGAATTCCATTGGTAATATCTCTCTTCTATATTTTTATGGTTCATAAAAATGCATTGCGAGTTCATGGATCCAAAAATTAGACACATACTTCCAATTGCACCCCATGGCCAAAAGGGATGCCATCAAAATGGATACCCTGCATCTTGATGGAGAGGCCAATGACTATTTGTTCCATGGAATGAGGACTCTAGTCATGACCAAGTGACAACATCTGAGGATTTCACCAGGATATTGGCAGATAGATTTGATCAAAAATATCCTGATATATCTTTCATAGAGCTAGCGCATTTAAGACAGATAGGAACACTTGAGGCATATATTTCAGAGTTTCAAAATCTAGTTGTGATGGTCACAGATATATTTGAAGCTCGCTTGATCCTGTTATTCACAAAAGGGTTAGAATATCCATTGAAAGGGTTGGTTAAATCCTATAGACCATCCACCTTGCAGGATGCAATGAGTAGAACTAGAGATCTACATCATGCCATATCAAGAACAAGATTTCATCCCAAGGTTACTGTACCTACTAAGTTCAAGAATCAAATACCTTCCCTGAGGAATTTGACTAGCACTTACAAGAATGAGAACACTTTCAAAGATCAATATGAATTAAGGAGGAGAAAGTTATGCTTCACTTTCCAGTAACCATGGATTCCAGGCCACAAGTTTGCTAAGGGAAAGGCACATTACATTGAGATCTTCTCAGAGAGTGAAGTAGAGGAGGAATATGAGGAAGAACCATTTGAATTAGATGGTGACTATGAGACAGTAGATGAAGAACAACTTCCACCAGCAAGGGGTAAGATTGCAGTCCTGGCAGGAGTACCTCGCTTCCACACTCTCATATTCAAGGGAGTGGTTCCGGGACAAAGAGTTAGAGTTTTGGTTGATGGTGGTTCTAATCATAACGTCATTGATTTAGCATTGGTGGAAAGAAGCAAACTCCCTACTGAAAGCTTTAAATGTTTCACATTCATCATACCAGGTAATAACTCCATGGATTTTACTAGATAGATTCCAAATCTACAAGTAATCATAGGAGACTATACCTTGACAGATAGCTTTTATGTTTTTAATGTGGTCGTCACTAACTTGGTGTTGGGAGTGAAATGGTTGTATTCCATTGGGGAGAATTCCATGAATTATAAGGTGCCTCAAATAAGCTTCAAAGATCCTGATGGGAAGTAGGTAGTCTTGCAAGGCATCAACACCTATCCCAATCAAGTGGTGTATTCACATAGTATGATATCCATATTGAGGCATGGATACATTGAATGGGATACTGAATGCCTCGTCACCACTCAAGGCACCACCATATATATTTCACAACACCTTGAAGACATCAAGAGATTTCTTTGAAAGCATGAGAAGGTTTTTGGAGACCTTCCACATGGTAGGCCACCAGATAGAGGAGTGGAGCATGTAATCAAATTGAAGGTGGGAACACAACTCATCATGAACTGCCCATATAAGCACCCCAAGAAGCTAAAGGATGAAATTGAGAAGTCTATAAAGGAACTTCTTGAATTAGGACTCATCAAACCAAGTTAAAGTCCTTTTTCATCTTCAATGGTTTTAGTGGAGAAGAAAAATAGAATGTTGAGGATGTGCATAGATTAAAGGGCCCTAAACAAGACGACCATTAAGAACCAGTACCCAGTTCAAAGAATTAATGAGATGATGGATGAGTTGCATGGGGAAAATTTCTTTTCTAATATAGACCTCTGTTATAGTTACCATCAAATCAGAATGAGAGAGGAAGACATACAGAAGACGACCTTTCATTGTCACTATGGACACTTTGATTTTTTATTCATGGCCTTTGGCTTGACTAATGCTCCAGCTACATTCCAATATTGCATGAATAGAGTATTTGGTAAGCATCTCCATAAGTACGTGTTAGTGTTATTTGATGATATTTTGATTTATAGCAAGACTTGGGATGAACACTTGCATCATTTGGAAGCTGTACTAGCCATTTTGGATGAACAATCATTGTATACAAATCTATCCGAATGTGATTTTGGAATTGACAGAGTTATTGTATCTTGGTCATGTGATTGGAAAAGATGGGGTAAAATTCCACATGGAAAATATCCAGACCATTATTGATTGGTGAAGCCCCAAGAATGAAACTAAGTTGAGAGGAGTCATTGGGATTTGCACCTATTACAGAAAATTTTTCAAGAGATACTCATAGTTGACAACACCCTTCACTAACATTACAAAGAAGGAAGCATTTTTTTGGTCTGAGGAAGATGAAAAAGGTTTTCAATAAAATGAAGGAAGTAATGAGTAGCTACTCAGTCCTTGCCTTACTAGATTTCACTCAACCATTTGGGCTTGAGTGTGATGCTTTCAATGAAGTCATTGGAGTAGTTCTGATGCAAAATAAGCACCCAATTTCTTTTGAGAGCAAAAAGTGGCATCCACGTGAAAGACACTACTCAATCTATGATAAATAAATGATGGTCATTATGCATTCATTGGCCAAGTTCCAACAATACTTGGTGGGGAGCAAGTTTGTTGTCGATATTGATCACAATAGTCCAAGGCATTTCTTGACACAAAAGGAGCTTAATGGCAGGAAACAAAAATGGGTAAGTAAATTTCAAGCCTATGATTTCAAAATAGAGTACAAGAAAGGGAAAAAGAATGTAGTTTTGGATGCACTATCTAGGAATCCAACTTTTTCTTTAATGGAAATTCCTATTGATTGGAAATATAACCAAGTGAGGATGCCATATTGGAAGGTTCATCCAAACCTTCGGTAAAGAGAAATACCAATTGAACCATGGAGATATCAGCAACCACAATTGACAATTTTTGGAATTCCAACATGTACTCCTCAGGGGTTCCAGTTTGCTTCAACTGCGCTAGTTCCTTGAAAGGAATTTCAGGGTCTTTCCAATTAAATATTTCCACTAAAATATTAAAAAACTCTTCATATGATGTGATTTGATCATGTCCTGATGTTTTAAGTCCATGGAACCACCAATCATTTGCTTCTCCCTCAAGTTGCACAATAAACATTTTTAAGGAATCCTCTTCAACCATTGGATTCAGCTGAAAATACACATCTAGCTTTTGTACCCAAGTATTTGCACAACTTTGTGGCGAGCCATCAAATGTGAGAAGGGGCACTTTGTCAATGGTAGTCTTCAATTCTTTATTTTGGAAGGGGGTTTTGCAACCTCCTCTAGTTCTGCGCTTGTTTGAGACATTGAAGAACTATTCAAACTGTAAGGTCCTCCTACACTCTTCACTCAACAACTGCCATTCCTCTAAATCTTCCTTTATCCCGAATTGAGTGTTAGGATCCTCTTTGGAATCAATAAACCTGGGTGTGGTGACTCTTGTTGAGCTTTGTAATTCATTAGGTCGATTGTGAGGCCCGGTCCTTGCGAAAATGTTTTCACCAACTGTCTTTTTTTCCTCGAAATGAGAACTACTACTGCCTCCTAGTGCCAATTTGATCCCAATTTGACTAGCCATCAATTCGAACCCTTGCATTATCTGGATTTTCATGTCCTCAAAAAATGGTTTCATGAATTTCCTAAACTCCTCTTTCTCCTCCATCTCTGAGGTTCCTTTGTAGAATGAGAATAGAGAAGAGAGAGTTAATATGAACTCGAAATCAGATGGGGGTTGAAGCTGCATCAAAAAATGTCCATGAAGCTTTGTTGAGAGGTCTTAATGGCCTCTCCATCAACCAAATTGTATGGGAATCTTGCACCCTCTAAATTGGTTCTAAGGCAGGAAGGATGAACATCCACTGTGCAAGGACAAGCTAAGCTCTCCAAATGTGCCAAATGAGAAATAATCAAAATATGCTCTCCTTATTCCTCCTCACCTTTTATTAACCTCCAATGGCCTCCATATCTTGAATTCCCTCCAAGAGTCTCCTCCCAACTCGAGTTAGGGAAATATTCTCATGAATGACACTTGTACCTCACTTCCTAGCCTTCCTCTTTCATCAAGTCGAATGGGGGAATATTGGCTGCAATAACTCCCCTTATGAGCCCCCTTGGAGGCTATTTTTAGTCCTGACATGTCATATGTTTCATATGTCAACAATCATGTCTGAACTTGTCATTGTCATAGAATCTTCATCATTATTGTCATAGAAATCTAAGAATCTAACTCCAAGTATCACAATTCTTCCATGATGCCTCTTCCTCTTCCACTCCAATTCAACCTTCCTAGATTCATGCCATGAATAATGCCTATCCAACTCCTCCAAGAACGTTATACTCCACCTTGGATTCAAATGGGTGAGAAAATGATTCCATGTGGAATGGAGAATCTAGCCTTGTGTGGGTCCCACACCACCTATTCACCCTCATGACCAAATGCCACCTTATTTTTCCATTATTTTTATTTATTTATCCCCTTTAATGTGTTTTTTCCAATCTAAGGTTCATTTGGGGTCTTATAGTTCCCTTATTCCAAATCTAAATGTTTCCACCCCAACCTAGGGAACTAGTAGATTGGTGGAGATTTTTCCTTCATGAAATTTATTTGGATGGGGACATTACAAGTTTCCATGTCAGCATTAACCACAGTTACATGACATCATCCACCCCATACTAGGTTGTAGAGCACCAACATTACTCTTGGTGCAATAAATAATGAAATATATCCAAAATTAGAATAGTTATTGAATTTCCTTGAACATGATAATTTTTTCCTTAACATATAGATCCCAAGGAAACTCCCAAGTACTTCCCCTCATTCCAAGGATCAAACCTTTGACCTCCCTTTCATCAAGGAAAGAGATCTCATGTTTGTCTCATGACCACTTGAGTTAACCCTCGAGACTTGGAACATAACACTGTCTTCACATAGAAATTTATAAATTTTCTCATCTAAGTATATGGAAAAGGAATATATGGTGGTGGAAGACAATCATATAAGTATATGTAAAAGGAATATACGGTGGTGGAACATAATCATCAGTTCCACCAAAGCTACAAGGCATGATATTAAAAACTAAAATAAGTCATGCTATTGAAATCCAATGTAGTCAAAGATAGGCAATATGGGATTTCCTAAAATTTAGATCTGAATGAGCCCAATTTGCTTCTTAACCATTGGTCAAGAAACATTTTCCATATATGACTATTATTGGAGTCATACACATAAAAATGAATTACCATTTGCATGGAAGTCTCACCAGACAAGCTTTTTCCACTCCATCGACTATAAACATTTAACTCATGACCACAAATAAAAAAACATACATAGAATATTTGTTACTTGAGGCCAAATAAATCTAGAACCACCTTATAAATGAATCTGACCTGGGTAACACATTCTACAATATAGTCGTTTTCATAAGTGCCTTCATGTGTGCAAGGCAATCTTTCAAACCAAGGATCCTTCACAATTTTGTACGATTCTACATTTAGTAGCTAGTAAAGTTTTGAATATCTATCACATTTGAAATGCAAATTTGGAACTCAGAGGGAAGCTGGTAAAATGTACAATGGAAGCCGATAAAATGTATAAGAAACTATTGACTCTTAATGTATTGTCATTTCAAAACCCATATATTGGTCTAAAAGGGATGAACTAAAGGATCAGGTAGTTCACTATATTAGGCACGTGCATAGGCTCTATAAGGTAAATATAATGCTAGATTGTAGAGTAGCGAATGGTTGAAAAGTACATGTCACATTAAAATAGGGAGTACGCAGATTATGTCTATGTAAAAAAATTAAGATGTACCTTAAAGCAACACAATATTTATGTCCCAACTTTTCAAGTTCAACCATCACACAGTCTATGAATTGTGATACAGGGAGTACCTAATTATACAAGACAACGATATCTTAAGCAACATGTTTCAAAACAACATCATTAGCAACATGCTTCAAAAATCACAAAGCAGCTCTTTAACTATGCAATACAAGGAGTACCTAATTATACAAAACAATAGTATCTTATGCAACATGTTTCACAACAGTATCATCAGCAACACATTTCAAAGACACAAGCACCTCCCTAACTGTTCACCAATTTATCCAATCAAATAGTACAAGGCTAACAATAGCCTTTGATAGAATGACCAATTTTTCCAAAACATCCAAAAACAAAATCAACCATGGAGCTAAGCAAAACAATGAAACTATGAGCACTCTTGCAGAATATCACACAAAAATCATAGATAAGCCATTTGTCCCATATATCAGTCCAACAAAAATATCTCCAATATAATTTCATAACCCAATCAAACATGATATAGTATAGTACTGAACTCACATTTTGCATAGAGGCAGTCAATCATTGCTTTCTCCAATTCAAGCTTCATATCAAAGGTACCATAAAAACACACGATTGATTATGTCCCAGAAAATTAATGTCACTTTCAACAATTAATTCACACAAATCAAGCATGCTAATAACCCAAGACATTTTGAAGTAAGAAAGCAAAAGGACATATTTATAGAAATAAAAAAATACTCAAGATTAAATTACAATGAAATCCCCAGCTACAATTAACATTTTGATCTCCATAGTGACTAACTTCATATACTACTGAGACTCACTATTTATTTATTATTTCTTTACTTAAAAAAGAACCTCAACAATCTTAGGTTCCCTATTCTATCTTCAAAAAGGAAACTATTATATTAATCTTGGAACACATAATAACAGGAAAAAATAATTCTCAAGGAAAATAGCTTTGAAACATGCTGCTTGAATTTTCAAAATATCAATAAAGACTCTAAGAGGTTTGAGAGCCAAAGGAATCCCTAAGACAGGAAGACCTCTCATATGAAGATATTTTCTTCTCTAGAGTCCATGTTATGTAATCTCGCTATTACCAAATTGTTACGTAATCTTCCCTTTTTACCAAATCCCTATAATATATGGATAATCTTCTAGGTATCTTCAATTTTATGAATTTAAGCATCTTTCCAGTAATGTGTCTTTACTGGATTTATGTTATAAATCGACACAAAAACATACATACATCTTAACATGAGCATATTGATGGAGTCCAAAGAGGACCAAAGGAATGCCTACTAATATATTATGTTTGTTATTATTGCATAATCGACTACCGAGTTTTTTTCACTCTCTAATAGGATTTAGCTCTATACCTTATATTGTTTTTCCATTCCAAATTTGTCAGTTCATGTTGGTGTCCATTTTGTCACTATTTTTTATCATTAAATCCACTCTGAATGGCATTAATTTCACTATTTTTTATGTAATAAGTTATCCTTTCCGCCATTCATCCCATCAAACAAACCAGGTATGCATGTGTTCGTTATCATATGAATTTTGGTCAAAACTCGTTATATTATGATTTATCAATGATTATATTAACAATTCCGGGCATACTTGGCATTTAAGTGTTGATTTACAGGCTGCGTTTTTCAAATGATCCTTCATTCAGACCACGTGTTATATTGTTTAAGCTCAACCGCGTTCAGCTCGTCGTTCAGCCTCGCGTTCAGCTTGTGAAATCAATGATTTGCTTATCTTGGACCATTAAAGTCAAAAATGGGTACGTGGGTTTTGTTAGCCACACGGTGGTGATGGTTAATGAGCTGTTGTTCTGAAGATTCATCCCTATGCTTTCCAAGCTCGACAGCACACCATGCTTCCACGTCAACACTCCAACATGCTGATTCTCCTGTGCATTCAGCCTGGGATCACGCACAGCCATTCACGCCGGTGTTATGGAAGAAGCTCGTTCGTCCACACTCAGCCTGCCAACACAACACTCGCCCACGTCAATGCTCCAGCAGCCCTCTCCTCTGTTCGTTCAGTTTTCCAGCATGCTACCTCTCTGCCCACGTCAAAGGAAGATCGACACTGCAGCTACCTCGTGAAGGAATCAACCCCGTGAAGCCTGGAGGATGCTCCCTACGCTGTCACGCACCATTCAAAGCAGCCGGTTACAGTCATAAATGCCTCTGTTATTAGAGAGGTCGACTCTGTCGACCCTCTAACCCATTGTATCTTATAAATAGACGCTTGCATAGAGAGATAGTGTTAGTCGGTAGACAGAGTTAGAGTTAGAAATTGTCAAGAGCAGATAGCAAACATTTTGTAATTTTTCTCAAGTTTATGGAAGTTCCAGTTTGTTGATAGTCTGAGCAACTAATCAATTCATTTTCCATCTCTGATTGCTGGGAAGGGCCCCTCATCAACCGGAGGTTTTGTTTATGTTTACGACATTTTCTTTTTTGCAAATAGTTGGTTCTTTTTCTTGTATATGTAATTAATCTCATTTTCCTGTGCTTGATATTTATTTTCTGTAATTTATATTGTGCTGCTAACATAGTTTGTGTTTACAGAATTAGTAAATGGTCGACCAAAAGTATAGCTTTGATAGTTTAATTTCAGTATTTCATAATTAGATATTTTGTTTTCTAATCTTTTGCAATTAGACAGGACTTAGTTAGTTATTGTTTCCCGCTTCGTTCTGATTAGAATTAATTTAATTAGCCTCTTCTCTATAGCTGTAGGTTAATCCTCTTCTCTCATTTTAATCCTGCTTTAGTATAGAATAGGAATAGTTTACCTCTCCAACAATGATTAGAATAGGTTGCTCTCTATTATCTTAGCTTCTCAACAAGTCTTCTCACTAATTTCTTTTCATTGTAGGTTCATCTGCATTCGCCAGCTGATGTTAAGATCATCAAAACTACTCTTTTCCTTAGTTTAATTCATTTTTCCTCCATTCGGACTGTCATTCGGGTCGTCGTTCGGATTTTCACTCTTTCTGCATTGTTTTACGCTTATTTTGAATTCAGTTTCTTAGGTTCTTTAATTGTAATCTTTCTCTCTTCTAATTAGTATTCTTAACCATAATTAGGATCTTGTTTTACATTCCATAAAGTTTTAATTAAA
This sequence comes from Larix kaempferi, assembly GCA_027924585.1. NCBI lineage: Eukaryota > Viridiplantae > Streptophyta > Pinopsida > Pinales > Pinaceae > Larix > Larix kaempferi. The sequence goes on along the minus strand of BSBM01000338.1, from coordinate 4,538,898 downwards.
GTCTTGTTATCATTCTTAGTTTGCTTTAACTGCCTTTTAAATTATGTCTTTCATATTTAATTTACTAGTATGTTGTTATTTCAGAACTTATCAGTCTTATTCCTAGTTTAGTTTATTACATGCTCTTAAGACTTAGTTAGGTTAGAGTCAATAATTTCATTCTCCATGTATTTTAGTTTTGATATTTTCCTTCATTAAGATTAGGATCAATGTCTTATTTAGATAGATAATGAAGATGTTCATGACATAAGATTTGGATCATAATAAATATCTTTATCAAGTTTTCTACTTGCTTCCATAATAAATATCTTTAAATATCAAGTTTTCTACTTGTTTCCAAATCAAATCCAGTTTAATTCAATATATTTATTAAGTTTTATACTTGCTTCTAACTTAGATCAGTTTATATTGTTCATATATGGATAGACAGTAGCTCATAATGTTTAAAGTTAATTGCAGTTGGATAATCTTTAGCTTGCATTTATTTGTAGAAGTTAAGTTAGATTTACTTCCATTTTGTTTCCTTGTTACATTTGAAAGTCACCACCACACATTCACTCCAGTTCCGATCACATTTGATGTACATAACCAAAACAAATGGAATTAGGTAGTTCAGTCTAGAATAATTTACATTTACAAGTTCTCCCTAGTAATTATAATTTGGTTATCAGTTCTTTTTCTAGATTAGTTGTGAATTAATCATTTCATATTTGTACTTCTGATTTTGCTCATAATTGTAATCTGAAAGTTTAAATTTAGTAATTTCTTGTTTGTTCAGAAATAGTTGCTTCTTAGTATTTGTTTTTATCCCTTTCCATTGTTTAAACATAGAGTAGAGTAGTATAATCTATACTATTCTGATCTGTTGGTTCAGTTAAATTTAATTAATTCAATAGTTGTATTTTTTTGAAGTTTGACTCGGTTTTTCATTTTGAAATATCTTTCGATCTTTTCTTTATTAAATATTTTTAAGGTCTGACAAGATGAAACTTAGGAGCTATTCTACCTTAGCATATACTTTGCCTCAACTCTAAGATTACCAACCCCGGTCGATAATTAAATATTAGGTGTTTTCTTTGAGATCGTTCACACACACAATAGTTCACCAGGGAAAATAAAACAATATTAGGAATATTAGGATTAATAGTTCAAACTGCTTTAACTAGCAACTGAAAACTATGATTTTATATCAAGATTATTTTACTTTAACCTAGGAAGAAGTCTTTAATTAAATAATGTCTAAAATCATAGTGAAAGTTTTTTAATTTATCTTCCTAAGAAATATTTGATACAAATTGATGAAACAATTTCCAAGCCCATACTTATACATCTCAAAATCTCAAATATACATCTCAAGATTTCAAATTATGACTCCTACGTTGCAAGAAATTTGAAAAGACACTGGAAATAACAATGTAAACATGGTCATAGAGTTTCAGTTATATCGCCCCCCTCTTCCCATCATGCATGATACTCACTTTGCATGTAGAAATAATTTAATGAATAAATAAATTGAGATTCGCAACTTTACATCATAATTAAATGTTGGAATCAACTCAAACATGTAAAACCTCAATCAAAGTAAAACAAATTGACAATCATATCATAATAGATTCATTGTATTGGTTCAGTGCTTACAAATTTTGGAGATTTTCTAATTTAGCAATTTCACTCATTGATTTTGTGTTTGTTTTGTAGTATGTATGTTGGAAAATTTCAATGAACAATCATCCACTAGTCGAAGGAATATTTGCATCAAAGACTTATGAGTAAGAAAATTAAGAGAGGATTTTTTTTCAATATATATTAATGGAGAGACACAGTAAACTTTGTTGGTAAGGTAGAGGATCTTGTATTGAAACATTGGATGAGTTTCTTTTAGGTGCTTCTCTCAAGCTTCCATAGATTTGTATTACATATATTATTTGTGCCTGTTGTGATATATTTGTATCCCCATCTACCCAAAACAACTTACAACCATTGACCAAGATGAGAATTTGTAAATTGTTTGTTCACCAGTTTATAGGTCGATGGAGCCACTTGTCTCTATCAGCTTTGACAATTCTTCCTCAACTGAATTTAAATGTAATCCATGGAAATAAATTAAACATGCTATTTTGTTGGAATTTTATCTCTCTAAATCCTAGTTTCATCCTGCTCTTTTATTATAGTTCAATATACCCATCAAACTGTTGTAGTTTTCTATCTTGTTCCTTCACATCTATGTTGAAAATATTCGTTAATACTTTAAGCTTTGTTGTCTTGTTGAAGTTTCCTCTCTTGGATTTGGTGGTCAAAAAGTATGCTTAGAGGCCTCTTTCCAAATAACACCTTGTTGAATATCTTGGTGGAGTTGTCTTCTCATGAACAGGCTTACAAAGCAGCCTTGCTCGCCAATTCTGCTTTGTTATTTTTTTGTTGTCTGTTATTACTATTTTTATAATTATTTATTAGTTTTGTTGCACTTCATTAGTTGTATTGGGAAATATTTTGAATCCCAAACATGACCAAGCGTGGGCCTTGCTGTCTAATCCTATCTTGTGGATCCCACTGGTTATTTTTACCGTTTCTAGAAGCACATTTGTAGTTTACACAAGTGTTAGAACTCCATTCATTGCACTCTATGGCCTTGTACTTTTTCTTGAATATTTGTAATCTCCCTTGTATAAATATTCTTTTCAGGCCTTGATTTTGTCTTTGAATGACATTTTCTGACAAGAACAAGGGTGAAGAAAGGTAGCTTGAGTCTCACATAGAAAAATATCCATTATTCAAACATGACCACTATTTAATGAATTAAAGAATTGTTATTACTTTTAAAATATTTAGGTAAATTGGTAAAATTTTAAGATAAAGTTTCAATTTCTATTAAATTTAAATCATAATAGCATACATTTAATCATAATACAAGTCTAATCATATTTGAAAATTTGACCAATTTCAATTTAAAAATTATTTCAACATATATTATTTAATTTAAGTTTGCAAATAGTTTTTTCTTTAAAATTTGAGACAATGTAAAGTGAATTTAAAAGAAAAACACTTTATCACATATTATGGTTTTAGTTGTTGCTAAGGAGTAAACATTAACATGGTTGTGGTTTTGAGAAACCAAAAGCTAGATCAATTTACATTTAAGTAAGTATCTATTTAGGTTCGCATTTTTATAAGCATCTAAAATATTTTATAAATATTTAAGGTTGATCACACATAATCATGAGGTTTATATGTAGCTTATATATAATTTACAATTCAATATGAATGAAATATATAACTCAATTTGACTATATATTAATATATATATTTTTTATTTGTGTAATTATGACTTCATTATGGCAATACATAGTGTGATTAGCCTTATTTAAAATAAGATCTTATTTTAGAATAATTTTTTAAAACTATTTATATAAGAAAATATAATAGGTCATTTTATAAAAAAGAAAACAACTCCCAAATGCAATGGTCAATAACAATACCAAAAATCAAACTATGGTGTGTCTAGAAACTAGAAACATTCATTGTCTTCTCAAATGCCGCTTGGAAACAAACAATAACACCAAATTCTCCAAAACATGTGACATATGAAAACTGAATGGCCCAAGGCTTAATATAAATATTAAACATTTTGTCATAGATTTAACATAAATTTTTCTCTTGGTTGGAGTTTTGACACCATTGTTATGAGCCCAAATTGTTATGGACACAAGGTTTGCACCAACAATAAATTGATATGTTTATAAAAACAGATCCAATAAAGTCGATTTACTATTTAAACATCAATAAATTGGAAAAAAATGAACTACAACATAGTAAATATAACCACAGTAGAAACATAACATCATCTAAAATTAGAATGTTGTGCTAAATTGATGAAAAACATATAGGACAATAAGCTTTGATGAGAAGGTTTGGACACTAACGCATGTCAGTTCCAGAGTAGGATGGGCACTGCACTTGGCCATATATATGTAATCTCTCATTGATTACTTGTACAAAATTGTTGGAAATGTAACATGCATAAGTGTATAATAACAAGTTAGCCTTAATTTATAACTGCCTAAAATCCTATCAGATGTACCATTTACATTATGTAAATCAAGAAAATAGAAGAAAAAGAACAATAAAACCCCTACAACCCCTACAGTAAGCACAGGACACATTCCCTCAAAGATATAACATCAATAAATAAAAAATCATTGAGTTCAAAAGCATTCAAGATTGGACACATCCACTCAATGATACATCTCTATTAACAAAAAAACAAGTGCAAAAGCTTTTCAAGCTGTCTCAAGTATGGAAGCTATGAGATCTACACCCTACCAGCATAAATAATTTTGAAACTTCCTTGATATTGGTGTTATAATAAACATGGATAAATATTAATTCACTTACCAAATTACTTTAAGAGTGTTATTATCAGAGATAAAATATTAAAAAACCCAAAAATCCCAGATTCCTTGAATATAATGTTCTCATCAACACCAAGTATATTAAAAAATGCATTAACAACTTTTTATCATGATGAGTTCACGAGTTACAAACATTAAAGTGATAGTAGTTGTTTTATCATGATGAATTCACGAGTTATAAACATTAAAGTGATAGTCGTTCATTAGTTATAGACATTAAAGTGATAGTATGGAATTTTGCATTTTGGGAAGTGAAAAGTTGTTGTATGTATGTTTAATTTTTCCTTAAAGTAATAGATCTTTTCAAGAACTTTTATTTTTAAATTTAATATTTGCTCATAAAAATATTTAAATACATAATAAATATAAAATTGTGAAACCAATTATTATTATTATTTTTAAATATAGTTTCACTTTATATTTTTTATTATATAAATTTATCATGAATTATAACAAGTCTTTCCATACTCTCATGTTTGTTTATATTTTTTTTATACATTTATGGTAAATTTAATTAAGTATTATTATACAAAAGAAGAAAATATATATTAAAATTATGGTTTTAGTTGTTTTAAAAAAAATTATTATGTAAATTGATTTCCTAGGTGATATTTTGTGGTATGGTTTCTTTGTTTTGGAGATGTTAAGGGCTAAATGTGGGAATGTATCATCAAGTAAGGTGGGACAATGTGTTGTTATAATATTCATAAATTCTATGCACTACATCATGTCTTTGTTGGTTGCAACTTGGAGATTCTTGACAAATGAAAAATTTGAGTGAAATCAAACTCACTCATTTACATTTTACTAAAATATTAGAGGAAATTTCAACTTAAAAAATAGCCTCCTAAAAAAATACAGAAATTTATAAAATAATGTAATATATACAATTTTTAATATATTGTTTTTTCTAGTTCACTTTTATTAAATTCATAGTTATTTTTCTTTTTGCAAAAGTAATTTAGATATATATTTTATATTAAAATCAATTTATGAAAAAAGTAATGCTTTCACCTAAAATAAAGAAAAAGATTTAAATACCATTATACAAAATTAATACATAATAATGAATTTATTAATATATTATATATACATTAATATTAATATATTATAATAAGAGGAACATATTATACTGTATACTATATATTTATATATATTTTGGGTGCATATATTATATTATTGTATTATATACATTATCCTACCATATTATACTATAGTATTATAGTATTAGTTATATTATATTACATTATATTATAATATTTAATTAATGTTAAAAATGAAATTGTGCTAGTGCATTAATATCATCTTAAGACACTATTTTCATTTCAATATTAATTTTATTCTCAATATTAATTTTATTCTCGTTGCTTTTTGGGAAGTATGAGAGGATATCATGCTCAAGGTAGATAAATTATATTATTAAAAAAATCTACTATCTCCAAATTATGTAATAAAAAATTGTTTAAGACATGCAGCTCTTTTGAAATTTTAAGGATTTTGATTGGTTTAAACACTATGACATGTAAATTCAATGATAACTTTTAAAATCATTTTCCCTCTAATCAAAACTTTGATGACAAATTTTATGTGTTAATTTTTATCGTATTTAGGGGCCATGTTGCTTTAAAATTGATGGATGTGAAAATAATGAAACTATTTAGTTTTATTTATACAAATATAGATAACGTAATTTTTTTTTCCAGCCAACGAAAAAGTTTTTGCATTTGGTTTTTCGGGCAAACAACCTTTGTTGTAAATAACGGTTCCGTAACGGAAAACTATTATTCGGCCGAATAAGTATTCGGCCGAATACTTATTTGGCCGAATACTTATTCGGCCGAATAATCTCCGAGACCTTAAAACTTCACGGTTCTGCACAGTTTTCAGGTTTCTCCATTTTCGGAAGGTAAAAACAACCTCTTACACTACAAATCGACTGTCGGATTTGATACCATTATTTTCATCATTGAATCTACTTTCCGTAGGTATAGATTTTGTTGTATACAGGTAAGTTCTGATATTTTTAATTATTTTTTTTCTTAACATGTGTCGAGTTTGGTTTCATCTCTTTCAAAATGCGGTGAAATGAAAAATCCATAACTTTAAAAATACACCACCCAAAAAATTGAAAAAAATATGGTGCAATTAATTGGAGTGTCTACTTCAAAAGGGTGTTCGTAGAGTTTTTAGTTTTATAGTCAATTGAGAGAAAAGTGGTGCAACAAAAAACATGTTGAAAATCGACTAGGTTTCCCCATTGATCGAATTCAAAAAAATATAATAATTAGTATATAGATCCATTGGTTACAAACTTATAGTCATGCACTAGTACATTGTGTGTATATTGTCGTAGCATATTTTGTTTTTGCAAAAAACAAGTTTAACAATGATTTTAGGAGCGCAACAAATCATGACTATTTTTTAGTCCTTTCATTTTATAAGAACACACTGTCAAACATTTTCCAAATCGACATAGCAAATCTCAAGAAAAAAAATTGAAAAAATTATGAATAGAAAGCTAACATAATTATCTAAAAGTTTTCTTTTTACTTAAAAGTGAAATTCTAAACAAAATATCACTTTTGTTCACCCAAAGTTGAAAAACATGAAAACATCAAATTTATTTTCCCATAAGACCCCCCAAAATAGACACCCATCTTCATGGATTCACCCTCATCATAACATGCCCAAAACGCATCTTATGTGACTCCTAATAGCATTTAACTTGTTGGGTCCATCATATATTACATGGAGGTCTTCAAATATTTGTAAATAAACAAAATATGCACTCTCATTTTATCTTCAAATAATTTAACATCATAATTTGAGACAAATAAGAAGAATAGAAATAATGGATTTATAAAAATCCATCAGGGCCTAATAAATATGTTCCTCCATGGTGGCTTTGTCGAGTAGCAGCAGTTGTAATAGTAGGAGTAACGACAATAGTAATCATGTATCCACTTTCATTGATCTTCAACCATATGAGTTGCAGTAAATATCCTGGAGTAACAACAACTGCCCTGGAGCTGATTCTGCAAAACTCATCAAATGCATACATGTTTCAAAGATAAGTGCAAAATATGTTATTTTCCAATGTTTAATCATAATTCACATTAAATACTAAGGAAATGCAAATGGAAGCCACCTTAGGTATAAATACCGTAAATAACCATAAAAATGGATTAATAAGCATTAATACAAGGTCATGGGAATGCAAGAAAGGGTTAAATGTAGGGAAAAGATAGTGTAAAAGAGGTACATTTCCATGTCCCAACAAGTACAACTTGTGGCCTAGGGTATAGCATGGAAGAGCAAACCCTAGCCCCCAAATGACCAAAAAACATTGTTTAGGGGATCAAAATGGCCCTAGAATTTTGGGACTCGAAAAACTGTAGAAATTTGCAAAGAATATGGAGAAACATTGTAAGTCAATGGATTAGGTGGGTGGAAACTAGTCCCCACCTCGATCATCCTTGCCCACTTAGGGAGAAATGTTTTCCATTGGATCAAGTTCCTCCATCATATGGAGAAACTTCTGCTAAATCTAACTCCCGGTGAGCCACTTTCCTTGTTGAAGAAGAAACCCTTCTTTGATGACCTGATACAATTGAATGTGCTATTTTCAATTTCTCTTCATCTTAATGGCCATTATTCGGTCAAATGTGTTCAAATTCCATAGTGATAAGCTAATCAAAGATAATCAAAGACAAAAACAATAAGCATGAAGCACACTTTTATTAAGGTAGAATACATATTAATACAATGATGTGACCCTTGGCTTCACATTCCCAACTGGTCCCTTGGACTCACATTGACTCTTAATTGTCACTAGGTAATGAATTAAGTTTCTAACATTACCCTCTTTAATTCCAAGGGTTGTATATGAGTCCAAGTAGAGAGCTGAAATCTGGACAAGGATAGCTGCAATTGGATGAAGGTGCCCTCTGATTCAAAAGCTAGCAGAAGTTGATTTCTTCTACTAAATGGGTAGTTTTTGGATTACCACTAACCATACAAAGCTATGAATAGGAGGTTTAAGGATTACCTCAAACTCTATAACTCGGTGTTCACTCTAGTACTGGCTCAGTGCTTCCCTATGGAACTTCGCTCTAAAACGGGTTCTAGCTCAATGGTTCCTCTTGGAACTTGGCTTGAAGGCTCATTGTTTTTCTATGGAAAATGGTGGTTTAAGTACCACTATAAAATTATTTCTAGTAGAATTTTATGTCTTCTACTAAATGGGTATTTTTAGGAATACCACAAACCAAATCATGCTCAAGTGGAACATGGTTCTGACTCTAGCTCTACTTGCAACTATGAATTTTGCTAGGTGTTTTTGGCTCGAGGCTCTGGCGACTAACACAATATTCTGTCTATGGACATGGATCTGGTTTAGGATCGCTTCTTCCCGCTTTCTTTCTTTTTTTCTATAAATCAATACCCCTATCAGGAACATGGTGAGAAATATAAAATCCTTTCAAATGAAATATGTGTCATTACTCAAGAATGAACTCTTCGGTATGACATATATATATATTCTTGGTTGTTGACAACTATTTCCAAGAACCAATCCACCCATAGTGATTCTTCTCTATTGTAGGTTTCTTCAATATGAAGAATATGTTTAAAGAATGAGTATGATTTCCACATTACTTACAAGGATGGAGACCAAAACACCAATCTTCCATGTGACCAACTCTATGACAATGTTGGAATTTCAAAAATTGATCCAAATATGAAGCAGGTAAAGATGAAATTTCTTGAAGGAATCTAGCATTCTAGAACTGGGTAGGTTTGGAATAATCAAGAATGTAAAAAGTCACTTCCTTGTTGTATTCAAGACTGGTTCTATGCTTGTTGTGGATGTTCTCTTCCCAAGGTCTGATGATGGACTTGGAAAGTGTAGGAGGAACAAGGTAAGAAATAGAAAACCCTTGCAACTGCTAGATGTTTCATTACTTGATAATGAAATATTCGGTATGACATAGATATATTATTGGTTTTTTATGACCATTTCCAAGAAGAAATCCACCCATAGTGAATCTTATCTCTTATAGGTTTCTTCAGTATGAAGCATCTGTATGAAGAATGAATATGCTTTCCACAGTAAATACAATGATGGAGATCAAAACACTAATCTTCCATGTGACCAACTCTAAGACAACATTGGAACTTCAAAATATGATGCAAATATGAATCAGGTGTGTAACGTCCACCTCACCCAATCCGACCATCGGGAGGGGACACTGGGAAAATATGTGCTCTCTAATTTCTCCCCAGATTCATAATACGAATTTAAACAACAAAATGTGTGCAAAAAATGCAATAAACATGCACAACGAATTGAATATCTATCCACACACATCTAATATGCAAATACAAGCATAAACGTTATAGGCATCAAATAAAACATTTCAGAATCGAATGCATAAGAATACTTATCTTTATCCAATGCAAATCCAAGAAACTGGCTATGAAGATCGCTTTTCCACCCAACCATAGGAACTCAGTCCACAATATACTCTTTCTGCTGGGAGGCCACCCGCAAGCTGGGCTATGAGGCCACCAGGGCGAAGGAAACACCTACAGGCTTCTATCTCTCATCCTACAACCCATTCTTCTCTCTGTGCTTAGCCAAATGCTCATACAGAGCTCTATAGGGGTCTCACTCATCCCTCACAGCCTTAGCTTCCATGGTACCTGCCCCACACAACACCCTTCTATCTTAGGAATCCCCTTCACCGATCCACAGCTCTCTTGGGAGATCCATCTTGCTGGGTGCTTCCAGTTTGTGCATAGAATAAGTCCAACCTGATATTGGATGCTATAGAACCTCCTGCAGCCTCAATCTGTGTTTTTGAAAGCACCTACGAGCAACATAACTTAAGGGTAAGGGTTCCTAGCTTTCCCAACCTCTCTACTCACCTATAGCCAACAAAACCCACTTCCCAATCTGCAGCATGGTCTCCAAATTTGAATTTCTGGGTTCAAAACAACATGGTAAGTTCATGGACAACAAGGCAGAGCTCTGCATCCTCTAATATTGTGTGAAATAATGAGACAAATGAGGGTTGACTCCAAGGGATATGGGAAAATGGTGAAAATACAACTGACATGACTTCTGGCAGAAGAAGAAAGGACTCCTTGAAGCTATAGACTGACTTCTGTCATGACATAACTGTCACAAAAGTGCAGTCAATCCCATGCTTCAATAACTACATGAGGTGACTTTTCGCACCAACCACACACATGCATTGATGATTGAAAAAATGGTCAAAAAATGAGATATTTGGTTTATTCTCATCACATGACATAATTTTGGGTGAGTTCTAAGGTTGACACTTGGCAGCAACGATTTAGTCACCCATCGACTCCCTTTCCTCTTCCCCTCTGGTGGAATCATAGCCCCTTTAGTGCTCTTTACACAACCAGCCTTGGACCATTTTATTATTTATGTACATAATATTTACATATATTATAAATCAACAAAAAATTCAAATAAATAGTCCAAATAAAATATAAACATCATACATGCCTAGACATTCACTAGCTGGGCCTTGGCCTTGAGCTCTGTACTAGGAATTCACACTAGCGTATTTACATCATTTTCATAATATTGGATAAATACATTCGAAGTCAAAACTAGGGGTATTGCAATCGCCTCCCCCTTGGAACAACACCGTCCTCGTTGTTTGCTCAAAATTTAGAACAAAAATGGATATGCCTCCCTCATGGCATCCTCCAACTCCCACATAGCCTCATCGGGACCAAAGTGCTTCCATTGCACCTTTACCTGTCTGATGGATCTATTTCAGAGCAATACCATTTTCATGTCTAGGATGCATAGTGGCTTAGTTTGGAACTCTCCCTCGGGTTCCACCTGAATCACATCCCAATCAATCCCCTAGTTAGGATCATGTACATATTTCTTAAGCAAATAAACATGAAAAACATTATGAGCTATAGTGTTAGAAGGCAATGCAATTCTATATACAACTATCCCTATTCTCTCAATCACTTCAAATGGCCCACAATATCTAGTGATAGCTTGGCACAACTTAAAAGCTTCAAGGAACTCTTCCTTGGCCTCACTCTAAGGTAAACATGATCCCCAACATGAAACTCTCTATGCACTTGGTTCTTATCTGCATAACTTTTCTGTCTATCTTGGGCTTCCTTTAAATTTTGGCTAATATTTGCAACCTCTTGTTCCATTTCCTTAAGAAATTATGGCCCAAGTACAATTATATTCATTGGATTATCCCAAGTAACTGGTGTTCTACACCTCTTGCCATACAAAGCTTCAAATGGACTCATGCCCAACGATGCTTGTTTCCCATTATTATATGCAAACTGTACCAAATGTAGATAGTCCTCCCACTTGGATGGTTTTTCCATCACATACATGCGTAGCATGTCTTCAAGCCCTTGATTTGCCCTTTCTATTTTCCCATCTGTTTGTGGATGGTAGGCGGTACTAAAGTTCAACTACATACCCAAATCAACAAAAAGAGTTTTCCAGAAATTTGAAGTAAACTTTGTATCCCTGTCTGAGATGATTGCTTTAGGAAAACCATGCAACCAGGAAATTTCCTTCATAAAATTTTTTGCAATACATTCCATTTTATACGTGGATTTAATTGCTATAAAGTGTGTTGACTTAGATAATTTTTCCACCACAACCATGATGGAATCATGTTGCCTCAATGTCATTGGAAAACCTGTGATAAAATCCATAGAAATCACATCCCATTTCAATTCTGGAATTGGAAAAGGCTGCAACAAACCTGGTGGGTGTTGATGTTCAACCTTTATTTGCTGACATTTCATACACTTATAAATATACTCAGCAATGTCCTTTTTCATTCTCGACCAAAAATATTGCGTTCTCCCTGTAGCAACTGTTTTCTGGTATCCTGGGTGACCAGAATATGGCATTTTATGGATTTCATATTCCATAACAATTCTTCTCAAATATGCCACATTAGGAATGTAAATTATGTTTTTATAAAAAAGAAGTCCATCACCTTCCAAATGGTAACCTTCATACCTCTTTTCCAAATTCTGTTGCTGCAATTTGGCCTTTATTTGTACATAGAATTCATCTTCAACATTACAGTTAGTAATTTGCTGCCTCAAATATGATTGGCAGGTACTAATGGATGCTACATGCATCTCATGTACTTTCCTTCTAAGTGCATCAACCACCTTATTTTCCTTGCCTTTTATGTGTTTGATTTCAAAATCAAACTCACATAAAAATTCCAGCCATCTAGCTTGCCTAGCATTTAATGTGGGTTGTTCAAACAAATATTTCAGACCACAATGTTATGTCCTTAGTTCAAATTTCCTTCCCATTAAATATTTCCTCCACATTTTCAAGGCGTGCACAATGGCTGCAAGCTCCACATCATGAGTAGAATAGTTCTTATCATGATCCTTCAACTTCCTTGACTTGTAGCATACCACATGGTTATCTTGCATAAGAACTCCTCCAAGTCCATATTTACATGCATCATTGCATACCACAAAGTCTTTTTCCATATTTGCAATCTTTAGAATTGGAGCACTTGTGAGAATATTTTTCAACACTTGGAAGCTTTCTTCACATCTCGATGTCCACTCAAACTTTATCCCCTTCTTTTGCAAAGAATTGATTGGGTGTGCAACCTTGGAGAATCCTTCAATGAACCTCCTGTAGTAACCAACAAGACCCATAAAATATCTTACATCTGTCACATTTCTTGGAGTTGGCCAATTGATGATGGCTTCAATCTTCTCGGGATCCACTGATATTCCCTCATAAATAATGTGACCCAAATAATGAATTTTATTTTTATAAAAGTCACATTTTCTTAGCTTTGCATACAACTTATGATCCCTTAGCAATTGCAAATCCATTCTCAAGTGTTCTTCATGCTCTTCTTCATTCTTGGAATAAATAAGAATGCCATCTAGAAATACAAGAACAAACTTGTCCAAATACTTGTTGAAAACACTATTCATGAGGCACATGAATGTAGCTGGTGCATTGGTGAGACCAAAAGGCACCACCACAAACTCATAGTGCCCATACCTTGTTCTAAAGGATTTCTTGTGAATATCTTCTTCCTTGATTATCACTTCATGATAACCAGATCTCAAGTCAATCTTTGAGAATACCTTTTCCCCTCTCATTTGATCAAAAGATCATCAATTTAAGGCAAGGGATACTTTTTCTTCAATGTAACCTTGTTAAGTTGCCTATAATCAATACATAACCTAAGCATTCCATCCTTCTTTTTCACAAAAAGTACGGGTGCTCCCCATGGAGACACACTTGGCCTTATGTACTTCTTTTCTAACAACTCTTGCAGTTGCATTTTCAGCTCTAATAATTCTGGTGTACTCATCCTGTAAGGTGTTTTGGAAACCGGAGCAACTCCTAGAACAAGATCAATTGTAAAATCAATGTCCCTCTTTGGAGGAAGTCCTAGAACTTCATCGGGAAACACATCCTTGAATTCTTGCAAAACAGAATGGTCTTCCAACTTGGAAATTTCATTTTTTGTTTTCTCCAAAATATGGGTTGCATACAATTGGCAACCTTTCCTACAGAATTCATTCAACTACAATGCTAAAATCTACGACTAACAGAAAATACCTTTGGAATTCCCTTTACAACCCTTGGGTTTCCTTCTTCATCAATACACTCAAAAGTATTACCGTAGAAATCAAGTTTAACTCTATGGGCTTCCAACTAGTCCATTCCAATGAGAATGTCATAGGAACCCAGTGGCAAAACATTCAGATTTGCAAAAGTGCACAGTCCACCGATTTTCAATGGACAATTCTCCACGATTTCTCTAACTTTCCTCTTAGTTCTAGTGGCTAGTTGGACTAACCATGATTTACTATGCTTTGTTTTCTTAAAAGCACAAATCTCAACAACTTTAGGACTAATATAACTATGAGTAGATCCAAGGTAATCAAAATAGAAATAGATTTCTCAGAAATCTTACCTTCAACTTCAACCACAATTGACTGATGGTTTGCTTGGCGGTCCTGTAGTGTTGCATAAAATCTAGGGATGTTCCTTGCCACTTGACCCACTGTTTCAACTCCTTGAATGTTGTGAACTTGCTTTTCACTCCCATTCCGATGTGGACAACTCCTAATCATTTGGTCCCCTCCACATCCCCAACATTGAAGAGGCTCTCTTGGATCTCTTGGCTTGTCACCCAACATCCTAGCTGGCTTAGGCACACCCTGGGGTGGCTTCCTTGTCTGATTTCTGAATTGAGGAGACTTGAACCCCTTCTTTCTTTGGCCAAAATTTTCATTTTTCTTGTCCTTCCATGCCTTAGGGAATTGTGGTTTGCTTTTGTTTTGATCAAAATAATACTTGTCCTTTCTTATGGCCTCCTCTAGAGTTCGAGGTTCATCAAACTCAATTCTATCTTTATATGACTGGCGCAGTCCACTTAGAAAATGTTGAGTTTTTACCTTATCATCCCTGATATATTTGACATACCTCAGCAGCTCCAAGAATCTGTTTGCATATTCTTCCATTTTCATTTGTCCCAATTTTAGCTCATGGAACTCTTTGATTTTTTCATCAAAGTACCTGTCAGAAAGGTACTTTTCCTGGAAATACTTCTTGAACTGCTTCCACACAATCTTCCTTTCATTGATCCTCTTTACTTTCCAAAGGTGTTCCCACCATATAGATGCTCTTCCATTCAAATTGAATATGGCCACTCTTGCCTTCATATTTAATTAATAGTCTTGGACTTGGAAATACTTCCTCATCCCAATAAGCCAAGCTTCAACTTCTTGACCATATTTAACTTCACAATCAAAAGTAGGAGGTTTGGCTTTCTTAAATTATCCATGAGAGTTGCTCTTGGAATACCTCTTCCTCTTGTTTCTATGAAATGAAGAGATTGAAAATTCAATGGATTCTTTAGAGTCAGATGACTCACAAGAAGAGATTTCTGGACTATATGTCCTATCTCTAGAAATCCTTCTTGAACTATGGGATCTCTTGTGGGAATGCCTCCTTGAGCTATCCCCACTCTTTGCCTGATTTTCTGAATTCTTCCCATGGTTTATATTCCTTTGAATGTCAGTCAAAATTTGAAGCATAGTTGCATTCAATTGATTTTTCTTTTCTTGAGCTCTAATCAACTTGTCATTTTCTGCTTTACAACTCTACAGTTCCACCCTTAAGATCCTCATGGTTTCTGCAATGTCTGGGGGAGTTGCTTGGTTTCTTCTACCATTAGATTATGTCTCTGCATTATCAACCTGTACATTCTCTTCCATTGCATATTCCTCAACCTCATAAGGATCTTGTGCATCCTCCATGATGATACTCTTCTTCCTTGGTCCAACCAATATCAAAAACTTCACAACTGAACTAGACTAAAATGTTGATCCTTAACTGTCACTAATAGGATTTTGAATCTGCAAAAGTGTTTATTACAATCTTAGAAAATTATAACATTAATCTTCATGCAACTTGGGAACAACCCATATTGACAATCACAGAACGTCTCACACTCAACAACATATGAGGGGGACGATGGGGGTCAAGGGGGCCCCTTTCGATTTCGCACAATCTGGCGCATAAGATTGACTGCATTTTTCGATTTCAAGCACCCACAAATAGTCTGTGAAAAATGCTTATTTTCCCCTGATCCACACCCTTCAGATGCCACCTACATTGCCTTACCACTGTTAGTTATAAGCGGTTTAAGGGTCCCAGAAAAGCGGTTTCCTGGACCTTCTTTTGTGAGCCTAAATGCACGAGAGAGGGACATGTCATCGAGTGGTTTACCGCTTCAGGGTCATGTAGCTCTATTATCCTTTGTGCATGTTCAAGGCCCTAAGACACTGGGCCTTGGGACACTATGAGCTGTTGATATTAATCTGCACGATCTATGACAACTGAAATGAATGACGAGGGTCTCATTCCTTCTGAAATTTCTACCTATCACATCTCCCCATGTCATGTCACTCACTGTCGGACTAAAAAGTGGTTTCAGTCTCTCAGAAGCAGTGGTTTCCCAAGACCATTTTTATGTTCCTGAACGCACCAGAGAATAACACATGGATGGGGCGTTTTTCATTCAAGGCCACGAGAACAAATTAACTTCCGTGCACCTTTGCGGGCCCAAATCAATCTCAGCCGTCGATCTGCCTTGCTGCTCAACGGCTAGATCTTCTCCGCCATCTCACTCCATCCCTTATGGTCACCTGTGCATGAGGTTCTGATGTGTCTGGTCCACATCACACCCTATGCCTAGACAACTCCTCCACATCGGACCTCCTATCCACGTGTAATATCCTTGGAAATATTTAATCAAGATATTAACTCAACTTCAGAAATTTTAATAAAATTCACTAGATAAATTTCTTAATAATCTTTTTAAACCAAGCAGGAGGTCAATGATAGGGATGGAGACTGAATCTGAGTGTGGTGGGATGAAATTTCAGTTCTGGAATTTGTATGGGGAAAGGTGCAACATCAAATAATAACATCAGAGGGAGAGTCCTAAGCACAAAGCATTGGGTCCATTTATGTTTCGGACATCAGCTACCGCTGAAGCCTACCGGAAAGCTTCCTGGGTGCACCAGCATATGCTTACTAGACCGGGTGGGTACAAAACTGAGTTATGATAGTAAAATAGGTTCAATGGACACAATGAGAAGAATTCAAAAATATTTGGGAAGAGTAGGAGTGGTTTGGAATTTTTAGGCCCTGTCGGGATGACAGAGCTAGTCAAAATGAAATCTTTACAAACAGGGGTTGAATCCTCCCAATTTATTTAATTAGGGACTGATATGGCTAATATGATGTGTTATTGACCTCCTACAACTTACAGAAAGTAAATCTGACATTTAGAACAAATTTGACAGTCATTTTAGTGAAACTAGTCATTAAACAATGCTCAATGAGCTAGTATTCTATTCTGAATTAAGTACTGACTTTATTTAAATGTAAAAATATATTATTAAAGATTAGAGTGCTCTGATATAATGTAATTAGCAGCACCAGGTCGAAATTTTACTCACTGAACTAAGTTTGCATTCATTTAATAGCTCCTCCTTAATACAATGAATTATAGGCTAGGAAACCCCCTCATAGAGCCATAGAATGACTGGAAGAAGAGAATTAATGACCCAATATCTGTTATGAAGGTGTAATTTGATCTTCAACGGGTCTGAAACAGAGGATATGGATGCACACTGATTCTCTGGAAGAGTATGGAGAGCTATCCCCATATCTTCTCTTCCTTATGGGAAAAACACCTCCAAATCTAGCTGTGGTTGTGAGAATGAAAGAGAAGAAGAGAATGGATCAGTTCTGAGAATGATTTATGATACTGGACATCACTGTTGGCTGAACATAAGGCTGAACCAACCCTCTATCAGTTCTTGGGCGTATTCATTGGAGCATTCATCTTCATCTTGAGAAACTTCACCAAAACTAGCTAGAATTTCATTGAATGAGAGATCTTCTCTTGGAACTGACTATATGACTTCATTGCTGAAATGATTTGAATGTTATTGGCTGTAGCATCATGTTCTGGACCTGCATAACACTCATAATAAACTCGCATGGCCTTGGGGCACATCTCCCAAGCAAACTTGTTGAGGCACATCACTCAACTAGAGAGGCTCAGAGCTCTCAAACCAAAATTGCAAATGACAAAAGTTCTTGAATGAAGTTGGAAACCTTCTTAAATAGAATTCTTGTTGACTTGTTGAGAAAGTTACTTAGATTGGTGACCTGTGAGAATAGGTCACCCATGAGTGAACATACTTTCCTTGCTTTGCTTGCTTGCTTTGCTTTGGCTTTCCTTCTTTTTTCCTCTTTTTCTAACTTTCCTTCTTTTCTGAACTTTCCTGCTTTCTGAATTTATGCTGCTTTTCCTGAAATATTCCTCTTTTCTCATTTTTGGCAACATTTTTGGACTCTAGTGCTTACTTGACTTCTACTCCAAGTAATTCCTTGATTTTCTGAGTTTCATCACTTTTGCAAGTTTGGCTCACTTACCAATTCGAATTTCCTGGCCAAGTCATCAACCACTTGGCACATTTATTAGCAATAATTATTTAAATTAAAATAATACCACTCAGAAATAATTTAACTTAGCAATTAATTAATTATCCAGTAATTAATTAATTAATAAGGTGTAGTGCCTCAAAATTTCTCCAATTAATTAATTTCTCAATTAATTAATAAATCACCTTAGCACTTGAATTGGGGGTTAATAACTTCATGGGGGGGCCTCCTTATCCATTTAATTCCTCAAATTCACCTTTAGGAATATTAATTCATCCATCCATTAATTATTTAATTAATTCCTATGTGACTTAGGCTAAAATCATCCCCATGGACCATAGGAAAATGTGGGAACATGACAAAAATCAATCTCAGTCATCGATCTACCTTGTTGCTCAACGGCTAGATCTTCTACGCTATCTCACTCCATCCATTATGGTCACCTGTGCATGAGGTTCTGATGTGTCTGGTCCACATCACACCCTATGCCCAAACAACTCCTCCACACTGGACCTCCTATCCACGTGGATCCTACACATCACCCTTCCACCTGGCACTGGTGGGGCCCAGCTAAATTTTCCCAATTTTCAAAATTTCGGTTTTTATGCAAGGTTTTCATTGGGAAATAAGGGGAAAGTTTCGAGATTGATTTCAAACTCACTTCATGACCTTTAATTGCAATTTAACTGCCATTTTTCATAAACAGATTTCCTATAGAACCAATTCTGATTGTTTTCCTGTAAAGCATGATTTCTGGCCCATATAGCTCTGTCATTGCAACCGAAAGCTCTAATACCACTATGTAACGTCCCCCTCACCCAATCCAACCATCGGGAGGGGACACTGGGAAAATATGGGCTCTCTAATTTCACCCTAGATTCATAATACAAATTTCAACAAAAAAATGTGTGCAGAAATGCAATAAACATGCACAATGGAATTGAATATCTATCCACACACATCTAATATGAAAATACAAGCATAAACGTTATAGGCATCAAATAAAACATTTTCGAATCAAATGCATAAGAATACTTATCTTTATCCGGTGTAGATCCAAGCAACTGGATGTGTACAAGCGCTTTTCCACCCAACCATAGGAACTCAGTCCAACATATACTCTTTCTGCTAGGAGGCCATCCCCAAGCTGGGCTATGAGGACAATAGGGTGAAGGAAACACCTACAAGATTTTATCTCTCAGCCCACAACCCATTCTTCTCTCTGTGCTTAGCCAAATGCTCGTATAGAGCTCTACATGGGTATCACTGAGCCTCACAGCCTTGGCTTCCATAGTACCTGCCCCACACAACACCCTTCTAGATCAGGCATCCCCTTCACCGATCCACGACTCTCTTGGGAGATCCATTTTGATGGATGCTTCCAGTGTGTGCGTAGAAGAAGTCCAACCTGGTATTGGCTACTGTAGAACCTCCTGCAGCCTCAATCTGTGGCTTCTCAAGCACCTATGAGAAACAAAACTCAAGGGTAAGGGTTCCTATCTTTCCCAACCTCTATTCTCATCTACAACCAAGAATACCCACTTCCCAATCTACAACATGGTCTCCAAATTTGAATTTCTGGGTTCAAAACAACATGGTAAGTTCATGGACAACAAGGGAGAGCTCTGCATCATCTAAACCTACGTGAAAGAATGAGACAAATGAGGGTTGACTCCAAGGGATATGTGAAAATGGTGAAAAGACAACTGACATGACTTCTAGCAGTAGAAGAAAGGACTCCTGGTAGTTGTAGACTGACTTCTGTCATGACATAACTATCACAAAAGTGCAGCTAGTCCCATGCTTCAATAACTACATGAGGTGACTTTTCCCACCAACCACACACATGCATTAATGATTGGAAAAATGGTAAAAAAATGAGATATTTGGTTTATTCTCATCACATGACAAAATTTTGGGTGAGTTCTAAGGTTGACACTTGGAAGCAAGGATTTAGTCACCCATGGACCCCCTTTCCTCTTCCCCTCTGGTGGAATCATATCCCCTTTGGTGCTCTTTACACAACCAGCCTTGGACCATTTTATTATTTATGCACATAATATTTACATATATTATAAATCAGCATAAAAGCCATATAAATAGTCCAAATAAAGTATAAACATCATACATGCCTAGACATTCACTAGTCGGGCCTTGGCCTTGAGCTCTGCACTAGGAATTCACACTAGCGTATTTACATCATTTACATAATATTGGATAAATACATTCCAAGTCAAAACTAGGGGTACTATAAGGTGAAGATGAACTTTCCTGAAGGAATACAACATTATGGAATTGGATAGGTTTGGAGTAATCAGGAATGTGAAAATTCACTTCCTTGTCATATCTAATATCGTTTCTATGCTTGTTGTGGATGATATTTTCCCAAGATTTGATGATGGGATTGGTAAGTGTAGGAGGAACCTGTGTATGGAAAATTTCATCTTCATTTTATTTTGAAGTGGCATCATTGATCTGATTATGTGCAAGTTGTTGGTTTTCTTAAACAAGAACATGTTCATAATGTTGATTTTGGTGTTGTATTTCCTTATGTTGGAGTTGTGATTCAAGGTGGAGAAATTCAATTGTCTCTTGCGAATATTGGAAATAATTTAGTACAAATAGTAGAGTTTGATTTCTAATTGAGATGGTGTCATCAATAGTGGTGAGTATTAGAGTGCTTAGTAACTCTAATACTCTTTCTTTTTGAACCATTTAAGAAATAACAAAAGACAAAAATTGTTTTTTGGAACTCCACCATTTAACAAAAGGAATGAAAAACTAAAAATCCACTCATAAAATGAAGGGGTGTTAGATACAACCAAGAATGCACCTAATTACAACACAAATTTACCTTGCTTTTGATAGTACAAGTGAATCATTGTTTGCATGTTACAAAGAATGCATAATTTGAAGGAATGCTTTACCTCTCAACCCTTCGATGATTATGCTTAGATTTGGTGTCAAGGTCACTGAAACAAGCATGCCTCTATACACAAATAATAAATCAATAGATTTCTACTATGAGATACTCCAACAGTGTTGGAATATTTAAACCCATCCATGTTATTTGTGTATTTCCAACATATGGAAATACAACACCAAAATCAACATTTTGAACATGTTCTTGTTTAAGAAAATTAAAAACCTGCACATAATCAGATCAATGATGCCACTTCAAAATAAAATGAAGATGAAATTCTCCATACACAGGTTCCTCCTACACTTACCAATCCCATCATCAAACCTTGGGAAAATATCATCCACAACAAGCATAGAAGCAATATTAGATACGACAAGGAAGTGAATTTTCACATTCCTGATTATTCCAAACCTATCCAATTCCATAATGTTGTATTCCTTCAAGAAAGTTCATCTTCACCTTGTAGTACCGCTAGTTTTCACTTGGAATGTATTTATCCAATATTATCTAAATGATGTAAATACGCTAGTGTGAATTCCTAGTCCGGAGCTCAAGGCCAAGCCCGACTAGTGAATGTTAGGCATGTATTATCCTTTGTGCATGTTCAAGGCCCTAAGACACTAGGCCTTGAGACACTATGAACCGTTGATATTGATCTACACGATCTCCGACAACTGACATGACTGTCAAGGGTCTCATTCCTTCTGGCATTTCTACCTATCACATCTCCCCATGTCACGTCACTCACTGTCGGCCTAAAAAGTGGTTTTAGGCTCCCGGAAGAAGTGGTTTCCCAAGACCGTTTTTACGTTCCTGAATGCACCAGAGAATGACACGTGGATGGGGAGGTTTTCATTCAGGGCCACGAAAAAAAATTAAATTTCATGCACCTTCGTGGGTCCAAATCAATCTCAGTCGTCGATCTACCATGCTGCTCAACAGCCAGTTCTTCTCTAGCATCTCACTCCATCCCTTATGGTCACCAGTGCATGTGGATCTGATGTGGCTGGTCCACATCACACCCTATGCCCAGACAAATCCTCCACATGGATCCTCCACATCACCCTTCCACCTAGCACTAGTGGGGCCCAACTAAATTTTCCCAATTTTAAAAATTTTGGTTTTTATGCAAGGTTTTCATTGAGAAATAAGGGGAAAGTTTTGAGATTGATTTCAATCTCACTCCACGACCTTTAACTACCTCTTAAATTCCATTTTTTAGAAACAAATTTCCTAAAGAACCAGTTCTGATTTTTTTTCCTGTAAAGCGTGATTTCTGGCCCATATAACTCCAACATTGTTGTTATGGAGAAAACTTCCTATTGCTTGGGGTAGACCACAACAAATAGTTGAATGCCAAAAAATAACTCAATCCTCAATGCTATGCTATATAAATGACAATGCTAAGACAATGGAGAATATAACAAACCTCGATCCAGACGTTCGATGTAGATCACCATTGAAGCTTTCAATCCGTGCAATTGATCCTACAAATTAATCTTGACATCCAATATACAACAAGTGCATATAATATATGAAAGACAATTAACATCATCAATAGCAATGGTCCATAATATCATAAGAAAATGCAACCCAAGGTAATATAAACAACATTCACAACATTAGTGGACGAGAATATGAGTATTACTATTAATCAATAACAAGAAGTACAATGTGATACGACCTCTTCTCGGCAACCACTATGAACCAAGAACTGGGTCTCTCCACTTGTGCCTCCACCACTTCAATCCTCCATGCAATGGAAAACTCAAACTGTGATAGGAGTTTGGAAGGTAAACATAAGAGGTTCAAAACAACAAGGATCAATGAATGTAGACTCAAGTCATGACAAAAATACACTAGAGTTATCTTGCTCTCTCTTTCTCCTCTCTTCCATATGCCATAAGGACTCAATATATAGCCTTCCAAAGGTAAGTGAAAGGACACATCGAGGCGTTTAGGGGCAAATGGAGGGCCAAAGGTCACCCTAAGACCACTTTTTGGGAGTAAAAAATAATTTACTAGTGACTTTTACCATTTTACTTGTCACCCGCGAGATACAGTGTAACAGCTAGCGGGTACGCTGGCTATAATGGAACAACTAGCGAGTAGGAAGAAAAATAGGGAAAATTGTGTTCTGGAGGTCATAAACTGAATCCGAGTCAATGAAATGGATCCTGCAGGCCAAAGAGTGTTGATGCTCACAAGGTGGAAAATTACGCTGTAACAGATTCCCCCTAATGTGTGACGTCAAAGAATGGTGTTGCGATGGCCGAAATACATTATAAATCTCAGAAGTAGAGTGATGGAGACACAACTGGAAAGAATAGCTCACTCGTCATAATACAATAATATCTTTGGATACATGTCGGTATGATACAACAATCTGATACAATGGCCATGGATAGGTAGTACATCATGAATATATGTCATAAGTTCTCATAGCCATAACCATCTATAGTAATATATGGTCTCCTGTTGAAAAGGAAACAACTGGTGCAAACTGGATGTACAAACTGCTAATATCTGAGAGGTGATATCTCAGATGTAAAGTCATCGTCATAAGTAGCATACTGAATGCCACTATCGCCTGGGGTCTTCTACACAAATCGTCTACGGTGCAAGTCCCATCAAGTGAATAAAGGTGTTGAGGTCGAACCTGATGTGACATCGTCTGATTACCGTCCAATGATGTATACCCTTAATAGACACGAGCTAACCCACCAATAATGAAAATGGGCATCAAGGCACAGAGTACAATCATCAAAGTGCGAATATATGTGTTGAAGTTGAACACTAAGATGAATCCATTTATCATGGGACATTGATGTATTCCCAAAACTGTCGATGGCGATAGAACCTACCACTAATGACTGCAAGCCTCAAGGTACTCAACCGAACTCTAAGTCTCAAATTACAGAATAAATGGGTTGAAGTTGACGAAACGAAACTCGCCGGAAGAAGGGCATTAAGGCATCCCCCATCAACCAGCACAAGGTACCAGCTACGCTGAAAGATTTGGAAGAACTCAGGTGAAATGGACTGACTCAATAAGGATGGCCGGCATGCAATAGTCGAGAGATCTAAGGAGTGGCCGACTCTGGTTTCAATACTTCCTTTGAACAAGAGCATGAGCAGATGGATAGACTCAGGAAGCATAGACTTGATATAGACTGTGCGATGCAGGAGGAATTAGCAAAGGGATCCATAGTGGCTGGAAGCTTAACCAATCGGTGGAGTAAACTGAGAAACAAGTACATATCCTAAGGTACAACTATAGTCCCGACTCATAATGTATGGAGTGGAATGAATGCTCTGTTCAAAGGCGACACAATAGCTGCCAACTAGAAGTAGTAACCATAATCCCGTCCGGCTTTTTGGAATATTTGATTTTTGTTTGGTTTTTTTCATATTTGGAAAGCTTGAAAAAGAATAAAATTGCTTATAGTACAACAACGGAGGGAACGAGTGTCAAATAGCGAGCACACTAGTTCCAAGTAGTGGAACATACCTATGATCAATGCAAGGAATCATACGCAGGATGTGGACACTCGGGGGGTGTTCCCTCAGGGTCAAAAGGTCATCAAATTGTGAAAGGAAAATGAAAGCTCTGCCAGGCTCGACAAGGGAAGTGCTCAAGCACCAGGCTAACAACTAAGTAAGCGGGAGCCGGCACAAGGCTCAAGCAACAAGTAGGATGATGCAATGCAATCACAACTTGGTAAAATGTGGGGGGTGTCCTTATGGGAGATGGCCAGCATAAGACAAAGTAGAGTATGAGTCTTTATCACAAAGTCATGGCATAACTACAAAGGACTCTCGATCCTAAGTAAAAACAACAACATGGGCACTGTCAAGCACTCTATTTGCAGATAATTAAATATCAAACACACAAAGTATATGAAATTTATTGTCAACCCGAGAAAGTCTTTTTATTTCAAAGGATAAGTGCACAATATATGCTTAAACACAAAACCATTAGAAGTGAATACTTTTATCTTCTATCGTCCATATTCATCCCAAGAATCTATGCAATCCCAATTGCCTTCTAACTGCTATACTACAATTCTTTTCTATTATGCATCAAGAAGAAATGGTATCAGATCTAATCAACGATTGCAAGAAGGAAATCTCATTCGCATTCTAAAATAATCACTTGTCTAATCTAATCAAGCTGGGAATCATAAAGCATGACCTGAACATTACTCTAGAACTTTAATGAAAGAGATTGAAGCAACTGTTCTAAGAAACTGAATTGCAAAATATAAATCAATCAACACACAATAGGAAAGCTAAATTGTAAGAGCTCCTGGGATTACGTCTCAGCTGTAGGATGAACACGACAGTGTGAACAGAAATTTAAATGTGTAAAGCAAACCTGACTCAGTCGACTGTTATTCTATACCATTCACCAATCTCACAGAAATATAATCTTTTACTGAGAAATCCACACAATAAATATTGCTGCTGCGTACAAAAGAAAGAACAAAGCATCACACAACAAGAAAGATGAAATCCTAAATTAACGCAGCAATCTCTGTGGAAGACGGGCCCAGTCTTCACACAGAGACGCTGGTTGAACAACACTCTCTTTAACTCAGAAGTAACTCCTTATATTAATAGAAGAATGAGTACACAGTTTTGGCTTGGCTGCTAATACAAGATAAATTAATTGTTTGCTGTCCAACCCCTCGGTCGAGGCAATTCCCCATATTTATACATACAATTTGCAACATCTAAACCTATAATTGGGCAGCCATGAAGATCTCTGATCTTCATGCGCCCTAAATAATCTAACTGTTACAATGCGTGGCAGAACTGAAATATCCAAATATGAGAGATTTATTAATTGCCCCAAGAGTGGCGGTCCTTCCAGCTCACAGCTGGACTCGAGCAGCGACATACTTAAGATAGCACTTTCTGTTACAGCTGCCCTGTCACGACTGTTCCTTGATTGACGATTCGAGCCCCAAGGAACCTTCTACAAGCAATGAACGTCCCTCCCTTCATGACTTGTTCAGCTTCGATCTTCCTGCAGTCTATTTGTCTCACTACCTTCATAAATCGCATCATGTTAGCACAAATTAAGAGATGCATAGCTTTAATCATCACAATCATAAGTATTAATACAATAAAACAATAATCGTCCATACCTTGGTAATTTGGAGAATAAGATAAGGAAAATAAGTCGAATTGCCAAGGTAATTGGTGTAAGACAAGGGAAGGGAAGATGATAAATGATGGTCACAAAGGGCTAATTCTGGGCTCAACATCTCCCCCCAACTACCCTGTTGCATGTCCTCATGCAACAACCTGCATCTGAACCTTGAACTGAGCTCTGTCCAAGAGAGAGGAAGGAATGCAAGTAAATCAGGAATCTCATCTATCTTTTTGAAAGGCTTCTGTGAGCAACCCGGCATCTTCCAACTTCACTGTTTTCCTTCCACTGCTACTTGCTGATATCTGGGAATGCACTTGGTGTGGTGGGAATCTTTCTGCAGTTTTCTTATGCTATGCCTGGGGAAGTTGAAAAGAAATCCTCAATCTGAATCCAACTCAATGACATCTCTAGGAGGTGGAAGCACTGGTTCTTGTGGGACAGTGTCTTCCAGTGCATCTAATGTTAACAGGAGAGTTGCTGGTTCTTGTGTAACAGCAACATCCTTTAACCCTTCTTCAGCAGCTACCCTTATTGCTTTTGGAGACACTGGTTCTTGTGTAACAGTGTCTTCTTTGTCCTTCTGCTGCTGAGACTGGGTATCCTTTTCGATTTGCAACTCCTCCTCCAAGATTTCAGTGTCACCTAAGCATGGTGTCTGTACCTGTTCATCTTCACTCCACTGTGTATCAGGAATGATATCCACTCCTAGGTTATCTTCCAACTCCAATTCAGGAGTTCTTGCTGCAGCTTCCAAGGATGTTGGTTCTTGTGTAGCAACATCCTAGCTTACCTCTTCATCCTTCTTTTGCTGCAACTCCTCTTCTATGAGTTCTGTATCATGAGAGCCCTCTGGGGTTACAACCCAGAGTTCATCATTAAATTCCAGAGTATCCTCTGTCCCAGCTTCTTCTCCTGTCTGCTCGGCCGGTTGGACAATTATATTCAGGGTTGCTGGTTCTTGTGTTGCAGCATCCTGTTCCAATTTATCACTGTCCTGCCTTTCCGTCTCTTCTTCTAAAATTATTGTGTCCTGGGAACGTTCTGGGGTTACAGCATAAAATTCTTCACTAACCTCCAGAGTATCCTTCGGCTCCATGATCTCTGTATCGTGGGAACATTCTGGGGTCTCACTATATTCTTTTATAAGCTCCAGAGCATCCTTCATTCCCAGTTCTTCTCCCATCTGTTCTATAATTTCTATGTTGTGGGAGCATTTTGGGGTTGCCATACATTCCTTATAAATCTCCAGGGCATCCTCCACTCCAAGTTCTTCTCCCATCTGTTCTATAATTTCTGCATCATGGGAAGTGGCAGCTGCAGCAAGGATGTTTAAAGGTGCTGGTTCTTGTGTAACAGCACCTTCTTTTTCCACTACTTTCCCTACTGTGGCTACAGGCTGTTGTGCTGAATAAGTACTAAGTAAAATTTTATGGCCTGCTTCCTCAAAGATTTCCCCACAGGTGGGGCAGAGTATTCGCTCATCCTTTTCTCCAGCTCCAGCAGAAGCTGATTCCTCCACTTGGTCTGCAGCCTCTATTAATGTGTACATTTTTCTTCCACCCTGTTTTCTGCAGGTTTCCTTCCAAGTTTCCAGCTCCCTTCTAAGTGCTTGGAGGTCCTCTTTCAGCATTGCATTCTCATACAAGAGTCCCTCAACTCCAGGTTCTTCCTCCACTGGCCTTTGTGGAGCATCCCTCGGTCTTGGTGTAAGGATTGGGGGCTCAACCTGTGTCTCTAAGGTTGCCCATTTTTTTCTAGTTGCCTCTGCTGCTGTGACTGATCGAGTTCGTTTCCTTCTGATTGGTGCTACTAAATCAAACTCATTGGTGGCCCTCTTCCTTTTCTTTGGCGTTTTCTTTTGTGACTTTTCTTTTTGTGGTGTTTCTTCTTGTGGGGCTGGAATATAGGGGGGCAAAACTGAAGTTAAAGAAATATTTCCCTGCCCCCCATGCTGTTCTTCTTCAATCACAGCTCCTCCTCCTACCCACTTAGGTGAAGACTCGATTGTGACCAGCTCAATATCTTCTTCCATTGCTCTGGCTCCGTCATCTTCAGGTTCCATTGTCGCAGCATTTGATGCTGCTCCAATTTCACCTTCTGCTATCGGAGCTGCCCTGTTATCTAAGTTTTCCACGAGGGTTTCATCTACATTGTCGCCTGATGGCTCTGTTTGTGCTTCCCCTCGCTCTCCTTCAAATGCAGTGTCATCCCCCACTGGTTCTGCTTGTGCTGGGGATTCATACACCTCGAATGGCTCTGCCTGTGCCCCTGGTTGTTCTTCCTCTGTGGTTTTATCCACCCCAGATGGTCCTGCCTGTTCCCCCTGTTGTTCTTCTTCCATTTCATCCCTCCCCCCAACTTCACTGGAGGAACTCCGGTCCTCCTGTTGTGGCGGAACCGGTAATTGCTGCAATGGGATGACCCTCAAGGGAACAGGTTGCTGTGGTCGGGTTATAAATTGTTCCCATGTTATATTATGTTGGGAAAGGGTTCTTACAATAATTAACTTAATGAGGCCATGGTGGGTGAGAGAGGACAATGGATGCTTTGCAGACTGAACAAATGTGGCCATATGACGCAAGTAGTGCAATAAATAAAATGGAATATTCAACAAAATGCCATGGCGGAGATGAGAAAGCAAAGGAAGTTTAGAGTTGTACACAGTTTGGTATCTACCTTCGCAGGTAATGTATTTCTTGAGGAAGACAGCAACCTGGTCCCATGGCTGCGGCAGTGACTTCAGTGCAATCCCTCTCCTGGATGCTTCAACTTGCTCCCCTGGAAGTAAAAATTCTTCTCGTGCAACCGTTGCAGGGACTCGACGGTTAAACCAAGGTTTTCCCACCATCGGGATAGCTGTAACCTCGGATATAATGACCTCAGAAACATCTATACACAGCCCCCACACCGTGGAGTGTGTTTTAGTAAGATTCAAGGCAAATTGCAGGGCTGCGTCCCGATCGAATCCGTCCAATCGCTCAAAGAACTCGACCCAGCCAGCAGCTTGAAAAATGGCCAGAACTTGCAGATTCCGTCTGAGTTCCCGGGTATTGAAAGGTTCATGGCGAACTGGAATGCCGATGGTCCTGGCTGCAAGATGAAACTGCTATTCGACAGAGTACAGGATCCCAGAATGGAAGTTGCAGCACAGAGAATGCACGAATCGTTGAGCGGAGACGTTGAGCGAATGAGCTAATTCGGAAAGTTAAGCACAGAGAAGCGTTTAAAATTTGCATGCTGAATTGGGGAAGGTGGCAGTTATTAGGATTACGTCGTACGAGGGAAAGGTTTAATCAGGTATAAATGGTGGTACGAGTGAAGGTACGGCCAATATCGTTTAAATGATATCAATACTTAATCACGTGATAAATGAAAGCCATACCTCATAAAATTGTGCGTCGGAAGGCTGCGGAAACTGGTGGAGCATGCAGTTGGTGACGTCACAGAGCCGAACGCGTGCACAGTCAGACGTAGGATCATGATGACTCAGATAAGGCACTAATCTCCTTCGCCGGTGAAACACAAGCCATCGCATCCTGGGGGTTGGAATGATGAGTTCGCCGGCATGACTGGGATGAATCAGCATCATGATTAGCAGGGTGAAACAATTCTTCTGTTAACACGGGAGTTACTACTGCAAGTTGCCAAAGAAATGATAATGCGGCCGATGAAAAAGCTTGTTGC
This sequence comes from Larix kaempferi, assembly GCA_027924585.1. NCBI lineage: Eukaryota > Viridiplantae > Streptophyta > Pinopsida > Pinales > Pinaceae > Larix > Larix kaempferi. The sequence continues at coordinate 4,508,665 of BSBM01000338.1, read as the reverse complement.
AGCTGGCGGGAAAGAAGTTGCAGCCACCGGAAAAGAATTCACGGCAGCCGGAAATTTTTTTTACGATATCAGGGAAAATTACGGCTGTCACGGAAAAGTTTTACGGCGGCGGGAAAAAAAACTTACAGCTGGCGAGAAAAGATTTTACGACTATGGGAAATATGTTGCAGCCGTTGGAAAGAAATGGAAGCTACCGAGAAATGATGTGGCAGTGACTTGGTCAATGAGGTGGCAGCCGCTGAGAAATAAGGTGGCAGCCGCTGGGAAATGAGGTGGCAGCCGCCGGGAAATGATGTGGCGGCTGCGGGAAAAAGATGTTGCAGCTTCCAATGTTGCAGCCGCCGAAGTTACAGCCGCCGAAATTGCAGCTGCCGGAGTTGCAGCTGCCAGAGTTGCAGCTGTCGGAAAAGATTTGACGGCTGACGGAAGAAGGACATTACGGCTACCGGGAAGTGAAATGGCCGTGGCTGGTAAATGGAGTGGCAGCGGCTGGGAAATGGAGTGGCAGCTGCGGAAAATGAGATGGCAGCCGTGGGAAATGAGGTGGCAATAGCTGGTGAATGAGGTGGCAACCATGGGGAAGATGAGGTGGCAGCCGCGGAAACTGGAGTTGCAGCCGCCGATGTTGCAGCCGCCGATGTTGCAGCCGCTAATGTTACAGCCACCGATGTTGCAGCCGCCGATGTTGCAGCCGCTAATGTTGCAGCCACCGATGTTGCAGTCGCCGATGTTGCAGCTGCCGAAATTGCAGCTGTCGGGAAAGATTGACGGCTGACGGAAAAAGGGCATTATGGCTACCGGGAAAAGGAGAATATGGTTGCCGGAAAAGGATATACAGCTGCCGAAAAATATGTCGCAGCTGCCGAAAAATATGTTGCAGCTGCCGGAAAATATGTTGCAGCTGTCGAAATTTTTTTTTTTTTTTTTTTTTTAAAAGAGCAAGGACGTCACAGGGAGATTTTCCTTAACGGGCCCAAACTGGTCGTTCTCCTGGCGCTTCCCTGAAAATTTTTGAAAGACGACAGCAAACAAAGAGATCAAATGCAAAAAAACAACAACTATACGCTACAGCAAGAAATTATTTATGTACAGCAAATACAATTTTCAGTTTAAGGTTTGGCAAAGGTAGAGAAAAGTTCCTGCTCTGGTGCCATTTGATAGTCTGGATCAGCAGCAATCTGTGAAATGAATGCATCCTTCGAAATGGGCTTCCGATACAGTCGCAATCTGTGGCCATTAGCAAGTAATGGTATACGGTTTTCATCAATGGTAACCAAGCGAACAGTGCCGTTGTCAAATACCCTGTCAACCAAGTATGGACCCAGCCATCTTGTGCGTAATTTTCCTTTAAAATCCTTCTTGAATCTGGAGTCGTATAATAGTGCCCAGTCTCCTTCACGAAAGATTTTCTTTTTGATGAATCGGTCATGCCAACTAGATCTCTGTTGCTGAAACAGCACAGTCTGGTCTACTGCAGCTAACCGTTTCTCATCCAATTCATTTAATTGATTCAATCTTCTTTTCTGGGCTTCTGTTACATCCAGGTTCATTTCAATGGTTGTTTTCAGGGTCTTGATCTCAAATTCAATTGGAAAGATGGCACTCTTTCCATACACCAGATCATAGGGAGAAAAGCCCGTGGTGTTGCGCCAAGTTGTGCGATATGCCCACAGTGCTTCTGGAAGCCTGTCAGCCCAATCCCTTCGATGGCTTTTAACTGTTTTAGTAAGGATTGCTTCGATAACTTTATTAGTGCTTTCCACCTGACCATTGGCCTGGGGATGATAAGGTGAAGCTATCTTGTGCTGCACATGATACTTCCGAAGCAAGGATTCAAATTGGTGTGAAATAAATTGTGGTCCCCCATCGGTAACTACTTCCTTTGGTACCCCAAAATGGGTAAAAACTTCACTGTACAGGAAATCAATCACCGCCTGGTCATTTGCCTTAGCCAAAGCTACAGCTTCTACCCACTTAGTCATGTAATCTGTACACACCAAGATGTAAACCTTCTGTTTGGAAGGAGGGTTGATAGGACCAACAAAGTCCAATGCCCATCTATCAAACGGTTCTAGTACCACTTGGGGCTGTAAAGGCATCTGATCTGTCTTATTAGGTTGGCCCATCCTTTGGCAGCTGTCACAGGACTGAACATATCTTTTAGCGTCTCTGAACAGTGTCGGCCAATAATAGCCCATCCGCAACGCCTTATGCCCTGTTCTTTTGTCTGCAAAGTGTCCTCCGCAAGGTTCATCATGACAGGCCTTTAGTATATGAAAGATCTCATCTTCCCTTACACATCTTCTAATCTCAAGATCAGGTCCTATGTAAAAGAGATGGCCTTTGAGCCAACAATACCTGGCACTTTGCTGAATAATTTTTCTTTTCTCTCGTTTAGACATATGTGGCGGAAGCTTCCCTGCAACCAAATAATTAGCAACGTCTGCATACCAGGGTGAATGAGCTGAGAGTGCGAATAAATGTTCATCCGGGAAAGCATCCTCAACAGGTGAACTGTCATCACTGTTAGTAAATCGTGATAAAAAATCAGCAACAACATTTTCTTTTCCAGGTTTATCTATAATAGTAATATCAAATTCCTGTAATAATAAAAGCCACCTGGTTACTCTGGCATTAGTGACAAGTTTGTTCATTAAATACTTAATGGCAGAGTGGTCAGTATGCACAAATGTAGGATACCCAGTAATGTAATGCCGAAACTTATTAATAGAATAAACAATAGCAAGGAATTCTTTTTCAGTAACAGTATAGTTTAGTTCAGCAGGGGCCAAGTTTTTACTAACATAATAAATAGCATAAGGTACTTGACCATCCTGCTGTCCTAGTACTGCTCCAATGGCAGTATCAGAAGCGTCTGAAGAAATGTGGAAAGGTATGGTCCAATTAGGTCCCATTAAAATAGGGGCTGTGGACAGTTTCTCTTTAAGCTTATCAAATGTTGTCTGGCATGCTGCACTCCACACAAACTGTGCGTCCTTCATTAACAATGAAAACAAAGGAGAAGCAAGTTTGGAGAAGTTTTCTATGAATCTCCTGTAATACCCAGCATGTCCCAGAAAACTTCGCACCTCTTTCTGAGTTGAAGGAGTTGGTATATTTTTTATCACCTTAATTTTTGAAGGATCCACTTGAATACCATCAATAGAGATGAAATGTCCTAATACCACCCCCTCACTCATCATCATGTGGCATTTTTCAGTGCTTAGTGAGAGGCGAGCCTGTTCACAGCGAATTAAAACTTTCTTTAAATTTTCCACTGCTTCCTCAAAATCCCTGCCATAAGGAGTAAAATCATCCATAAAAACTTCCATGCTATCATTAACCAATTCAGAAAATATGCCAATCACAGCTCTTTGGAACGTTGCAGGTACATTGCACAATCCAAAGGGAAGCACCCTATAGGCAAACGTTCCCCAAGGGCAAGTGAAGGTGGTCTTATCCTGATCCTCTGGAGCAATCTGAATTTGATTGTACCCACTGAACCCATCCAGGAAGGAGAAGAACTTCTTCCCAGATAGGGTATCAAGTACCTGGTCAATAAAGGGCAGAGGAAAATGATCCTTTTGTGTAGCTTTGTTCAGCTCCCTATAATCGACACAGACTCTCCATTTACCATTTTTCTTGGGTACAATTACAAGTGGGGAAACCCACTCACTATCTGAGATAGGATAGATAAATCCTGCTTCCAAGAGTTTCTGGATTTCTTCCTTCACTATATCCCTCAGATTGGGGTTCATGCGTCGTTGGGGTTGACATACAGGCCGGGAGTCGTTTTTAATATAAATATGATGAGTGCACAGACTAGAAGGAATACCCTTCATGTCTGTATACTCCCAGGCGAATGCCCCCTTACGTTCCTTCAAGAGATTGGTTAGGCGCTTTTGTTCTTCTGAGGAGAGACCAGGATTGATGTTCAAAGTTCTTCCAGGCTCTACCTCAATAGGAATGCTTCTCGAGTTTTTCAAAACTGGGATCATGTTTGTGTCATTGACTAGTGCTTCCTCCGTAAGCTGTTCTTGTTCTTTTTTACCGAGGGTACTGTTCAGGAGTTGATAAACTTCCTTGTCAACTGAAGCAGGTTCGCTAATGAAACTATTAATGGCATCGTCTTCTGTTTCGTTTTTGAAGGTTAGTGCCTTCCCTATTGTTAGTAATGGCTGAACATCTTCCTCCTCTTCCTGTTCTATCCAAAGGGAAGTTTCAGCTTCTAGACTCGGCCGTGCTGGAGGGTACAGGGTGAGGTTTTTGGTTTCCATACCATCAGATATAGTCATAGATCCTGATCGACAGCTGATGCAAGCATCAGCTGTAGCCAACCAGGGCCTCCCCAAGATCAATGGGTGTCCCCCCAGCTGTGATTTTTGTTTTAATACCAGAAATTCGGCAGGGTATTCCCATGAGTCTACTGAAATAACAAGGTCGTCCAAAATCCCTTCGGGTCTGATGGTGGATCTGTCTGCCAATTCTAAGATAGTAGGGGTCGGTCTAATATTGGTGAATCCGAGCTTCTTTACAGTCTCCATTGTTATAACATTGATCGCAGCTCCTAAATCTACTAGTACATTGGGTATCTGCGTTTGTCCTATGTGTACAGTGACAGTAGGATTGCCGGGATCCTCATACTTAGTTATAGGGGTTTTTCCATTCATTAAAGCGGATAAATTCCCTATAACATGAACAGTAGGAGGATCTCTGGGTTTCCTTCCCGGTCTTTTAGTGCACAGGTCCCGAACAGTTCTAGCATAAATAGGTACATCTTGAAGAGCTTGTAAAAGGGGAATCTTAACATAAAGGTTCTTCAATTCTCCTAAGAGATTGAACTGAGGTTGCCCCCCTTTTTGTGGCAGCATCAATCTCTCAGGGTATGGTGGTTTCCTTACCAGCTGGGTAGGCTGCGTGTTATCCACTTTATCGTTTAATGTTTCAGTCGTCCCATCTGAGGGATGCTCAGCACCTTCAGTGATAGGAACCGGATCAAATGGATGCTGGGAACTCTCTTCTTTGTCATACACAGATGGTGGAATATTTTCTGAAGTTACACGTTCTACTATCTTTCCAGACCGTAAGCGAATATCATTACAAGGTACAGGGGAGAGAGAGTAGGCCGGCATATTGAGAGCTTCCAATTGCTGGACTGTTTTATTATTTGGGTTAGGGTTAGGTTGGGCAGGCAGCTGAGGCCGTATTGGTATGTTAGGCACAGGATTATTTTGCAGCTGTAGCTACGACTGCTGAGGTGGGTATTGAGGATATTGATGAAATTGAGGATATGGAGGATACGGTAACTGTTGAGGTGGAGGTGGTTGAGGAAACTGGTTCCCAGGATGGAAGTTCCTCCATCCAGGAGACCATGAAGTAGGTTGGTGTGGAGGCTGTGTCCAAGGACTCCATGAATTATAACCTTGCATCGCAGGTTGAGGGGAATTCCACTGAGCATAATTTGAAGGGAATTGTGTATTCACATTTTGCATATTAGTATTCCAATTATTCAAATTATTCAAAAATGGAAATGAATCGGGAGACATACCTTGATTCCAGGGCTGCCAGGGTTTCTTCTGTGCAATGAAGTAGGCTGAATCCACCTCTGGAGTTGATGCCTACAGAATAGCCTTCACTTGGGGCAATGTGGGGCATTCTTTCATATCATGGTTCAGCTCGCACAGCTGACACACTTGTATTTTGTGAAGAGGGCATTCTTTCAGTGGATGAGTCTTTCTACATCGGGGACAAAACACACCTAGTGTGAGATCCTCCACTGCCTGTCTTTGCTTGGCCTTCAAGACATCAATCTCTGAAGAGATAGAGCTCATCATTTCTGTTTTAAAATTTTCAAGAAGATTTCCTATCTCCGCCCATGTAGCTACCCCATTGGATGACTTCTGAGTTCTGTCGAAGACATCACGTTCCAGCTTATCTCGTTTATTCTGCTTGTTATGCCTAGAAGATCCCCTGGAGTATCTCTTACATAATTCCACAATTGTCTCAAAGGGTTCTTTAGAGATATCTCCCTTTCCTAATAAATTTAGCATGTCTAAACAATCGTCCCTGATCCCTCGAAGCAGGATTATCTTAAGCACATCTAGTCCCATGTTCGTCTGCCCAGCTCTCTGCACATTGTACAGCAACCTCTCTACAAAATCTTCCAAGCTTTCATCCTCCTTCTGTACCATCTTGAATAGCTCCTCCCTTTTGTCCCTGGTGTTGCAATATTCTTGATATTTTTCCAGGAACACTTGCTTCATCTTATTCCAATTAGCAACAGTTCCTCCCCCAAGGCTCATGAACCATCGTAATGCATTGTCCTTCAGGGTGGCAGGAAAAAGCTTCAACTTTTGGGCATCTGTGACATAATCATAGCTACGACAGAGGATATCGAATTCAAAAAGGAATTCGTCTGGATCTTCTGCCACCCTGCCATGGAAGTGAGGCAACACCGACGGTGAGATGTTCTTCATAGGCGCTGTCCCCTCTAGCTGCTGTATTGGGAATTGCAATGTAGCCATGATTTCTTCTGGCGCGGAATCATCTTCACGATGGTATTGTACCACTGCTTCTTCCTCTTCGTTCTCATGTCTGTTATTCATCTTTTCTTCTGTATCCTCTCCTTCGTTCGTTCCTTTGTTCCTTACCTCAGTTGTAACAGCTGCGTATTCTTCAGTTGTAACAGCTGCGTATTCTTCAGCTGTAACAACTGCGTATTCTTCAGTTGTAACAGCTGCGTATTCTTCAGTTGTAACAGCTGCGTATTCTTCAATTGCAACAGCTGAATCAGCCGTTCCTTCTTTAGCAGGGGTATATGCAGGAATCACAGCTGCTCCTGTATCTTCCACTGTAGATCCTGATGCTGGCGCTCCAGGATCAGCAGGGCCTCTTTTGATAGGAGTCTCCCATTGACGAGATCTGACAGCTGAATCAGTTTTGTCAACAAGGTCGTCGATGAATGTTCTTCTACCCAGCGGTGGACCTCGACCACGACCCGAACCACCTGCACTGTTAGTAATTTGTGGGGTTTTGGGGGTTGGGAGGTGATCGCGTTTTACCCTCCTCGTATTCATGCGAAGCAGATCATTTTAAAAACAAACAAAAAGACTGTCTAAAAGCAATTATCAGATCAACTAATGACTAGTGTTTAATTTTCATCCTTCCCCGGCAACGGCGCCAAAATTTCAAGCACTCTATTTGCAGATAATTAAATATCAAACACACAGAGTATATGAAATTTATTGTCAACCCGAGAAAGTCTTTTTATTTCAAAGGATAAGTGCACAATATATGCTTAAACACAAAACCATTAGAAGTGAATACTTTTATCTTCTATCGTCCATATTCATCCCAAGAATCTATGCAATCCCAATTGCCTTCTAACTGCTATACTACAATTCTTTTCTATTATGCATCAAGAAGAAATGGTATCAGATCTAATCAACGATTGCAAGAAGGAAATCTCATTCGCATTCTAAAATAATCACTTGTCTAATCTAATCAAGCTGGGAATCATAAAGCATGACCTGAACATTACTCTAGAACTTTAATGAAAGAGATTGAAGCAACTGTTCTAACAAACTGAATTGCAAAATATAAATCAATCAACACACAACAGGAAAGCTAAATTGTAAGAGCTCCTGGGATTACGTCTCAGCTGTAGGATGAACACGGCAGTGTGAACAGAAATTGAAATGTGTAAAGCAAACCTGACTCAGTCGACTGTTATTCTATACCATTCACCAATCTCACAGAAATATAATCTTTTACTGAGAAATCCACACAATAAATATTGCTGCTGCGTACAAAAGAAAGAACAAAGCATCACACAACAAGAAAGATGAAATCCTAAATTAACGCAGCAATCTCTGTGGAAGACGGGCCCAGTCTTCACACAGAGACGCTGGTTGAACAACACTCTCTTTAACTCAGAAGTAACTCCTTATATTAACAGAAGAATGAGTACACAGTTTTGGCTTGGCTGCTAATACAAGATAAATTAATTGTTTGATGTCCAACCCCTCGGTCGAGGCAATTCCCCATATTTATACATACAATTTGCAACATCTAAACCTATAATTGGGCAGCCATGAAGATCTCTGATCTTCAGGCGCCCTAAATAATCTAACTGTTACAATGCGTGGCAGAATTGAAATATCCAAATATGAGAGAGTTATTAATTGCCCCAAGAGTGGCGGTCCTTCCCGCTCACAGCTGGACTCGAGCAGCGACATACTTAAGATAACACTTTCTGTTACAGCTGCCCTGTCACGACTGTGCCTTGATTGATGATTCGAGCCCCAAGGAACCTTCTACAAGCAATGAACGTCCCTTCCTTCATGACTTGTTCAGCTCCGATCTTCCTGCAGTCTATTTGTCTCACTACCTTCATAAATCGCATCATGTTAGCACAAATTAAGAGATGCACAGCTTTAATCATCACAATCATAAGTATTAATACAATAAAACAATAATCGGCCATACCTTGGTAATTTGGAGAATAAGATAAGGAAAATAAGTCGAATTGCCAAGGTAATTGGTGTAAGACAAGGGAAGGGAAGATGATAAATGATGGTCACAAAGGGCTAATTCTGGGCTCAACAGGCACCATAATGCAAAAGAGGTTCTAACTAGGGTAACCATGTTCGGAAAGGCTCTACCGCCACATAATGACACTTCTAGAACAATGTGAAGGCTCTGTGTTGTTTAAGAAGCGGGGTCACACCTAGGTTTAATGACAATGGTCAAAAGGTAAAATGCATAACGCATGTGAAAATGACATCTAACCTATATGCCAGGTGCGAAATATACCTACCATAGGTGTGAAAAGATTAAAAAAAAAATCTCGCCGAAGAAATCTGGTCAAAAAATGCTACTCCAAGACATGATATTAGTCCAAAACAGCTTAAAACGGTGAAAACTATAGATAAGTGGGTTTTTCAAATTATAAATAGTAAGAAAAATTTACAATTTACAATTCATTTTTACTATTCACCCATTTGGATTTTTGTGGTTAGTTTTCACCTCGAAGTTCAACTGTTGATTCTAGGAACTACGGGCATCCGTTCATCGAGCCATCTGGAGCAGGTTGGTAGTCTCATCCATATCTTGCATTTGAATGCTTTTATTTTGATTTTCAGTGGTTGAATTTTTTGTATGGCCAAGCCCTAAATGATCACGGCGCTACCCGTGGGCTACAAGTATGCGAGTAATGGGTAGGGCTAGGTACTCACTGTCAACGTATACATTGACTGCGGGTACCCGCCTCTGTAAGCGAAATTTCCCATGGGTACGGCTGTGGAGTTGGTTTTTTAAATGAAATTGACTGAATTTTTGCTTTCTCTTCCTCCAGGATTGTTCTAGAATGGAGAGAAAGGGAACATGACCTAGTGGATGAGGACGTCCGCAATGATTTGCCTACGCAACAAGCTTTACAAGTGCGTGGGATTTACAAATTTTGGAACATAGGGGGTTTGAGGGCCCAAAATATATTGCTCCGCTGTTTGATAGATTACTGGGACATAGATGCACAGAACTTCAACCTAGACAGGCAAATACTTTCATTAGAGGTGGATGATATCTACTTCATTACTGGTTTGTCCCACCGGGGTGAAGTGTCAAGCCTTCGATCTCGTTCTGTGGGTGGTGGGATCACCATTCCCGACTATATTGAGCGGTACTGTATTCCTAATACTCAGACAGTGGGGAGTCAGGTGCCCATCAAAGCCATTGTCGATCTGAGCATGAAGGTTATAGTGGATACCCTTGTGCGTATTACAGGTTCGGCAGCGCTTCACCAAGCATCTAGGCGGGTGATGTTCTATGCCTCACAGTGTATGCAACCCATGGTGTATGATTGGTGCACAATGTTACTGGGGTCCATGAAGACCCAGTTAATGGAGTGCAAGCAGGGGGAGGAAAAAAAAATTGGATATGGCAGTATCTTGTATAGTTTCTTCTTTTAGAGAGTGTCAGGGCTCAGTCCGAGGGTGGAAGAGGTATTGACGCAACAGGGTGTTGGCTGATAGGAATCACCATACACTGCAGATTTCTTTCACTGGTGGGACCGACAGGTCATATCTATAGATGAATACCCCTATGCAGGGATAGAGTTCCGTCAAGATCGTGACATGCTGCTTCCACCAGGAGCAGCATTTGGAGACATCGGTGAGTTACTCTTTTTATGTTTTTTGGTGTATTAAATTTTTATGGATTTTTTATTACACGTGAATGCACAAATCATTTTTTGGGGGTAGTATCAGGTATTGGTGTTTCACTGTTTGCTCGCAGACAAAGGTCAAGTTAGACCACAGGTATTCCCAAGACATCGTCGACGGGGCAGGGGTGATTGTAATGTCCCTTCTTAGGAATTTTATTAAAATTGCAATTTTCCACTTTTTTCCTTGGTTCGACCTTTGATTAGTTTCGATCTCTAGGTCCCAAATTTTCCCCAAATGATCCCAAATATTCTGAGAAGGTATATGAATGATATTAGAACATAAATATGTGTTTCAGGGATGCCTTTGTACCTTTAAAACACTTCTGCAAATACTCTTTCAATTCTGGTCAATGTAGGTAACTTTACTAGTGATTTCCCTTTGACTAGTATTGGTCTCTAGGTCTCAAATTGACTCCAAATGCCTTCAAATCTTCAAGGAAGGTTTATGAATGATATTAGGAATTGAATATGATGTTCATGGATAAAATATGGCCACCTAAATACCTCTGCAAACTCTCTTAATATTCTGGACCAAGTATGCAATTTTACGAGTAATTTGGGGTTCAAATCCCCCTAAGGTAAGTACTGAAAATGGATTCCCAAATGCCTCCAAACCCACTCAAATTTATGAACAGCGGTAAGTAATGTGTTAATCATGTTATTAAGTTCTCATATGCACCATTAATGGTTTATTACAACCGTTCTCACCCTCTCCCATTCAACTGCAAAAATCCCCAATTCGACCCTTGGGGAAATGGCACTATTTCTTCTTCCAATGCAATTAAACTGAGTAAAAATGCTTCAAATGCTCAAGTACAGTACATGAAACTTGTATAATACATCCATGGTAGTATATTTATCACAAATATATCAGAGAATCATCCATTCATTCGAAATCATCATCAATACATTGGCTCACAACAAGGTAGTGGGGAAATGGCATTGTTCTTCCATTAAAAATGAGATTTATACATTTATACTTGGAATTTCGACCTGAAAATTTTTGAAGATGAAGAACAGAGTATTTAATTCATATTACAAAAGAAATGGGGCATTAGAAGCTCCCCCAAATAGTACAATAGCTCACCAAAAACGCCCTCCCTCAAGGATCAAGAATATGCCATCAAAACTGGAAATGGTTGAAGGAGCGAGCTGCAATAGAAGAAACCATGAGCTGCCCTATAGCTTACACATGCAAATAAAGACTCCATTAAAGCTCCAAATGAAAGGTCTAAATGGCCTTTCCAATTGCCAACTTGGATGGGAATCTTTCACCCTCGAAATTGGCTAAGGCAAGAAACTAGTCATCCACTAGCTCTCCCTCTTCACAATTGCAATTGCAAATTCTACAAATGATCAAAATCCATTCTCATACTGCATTTCTACATTTTATAACCAACATTAGCCTTCTAAGGGTCTAAATCCTCTCAATAGATTCAATAGATTTCCATTTAGGAATTATTCCACATTTGCCACTTGTCTCCTAGTTCCAACCTTCCATCTTCTCCCAAATTCGATTTTGAGTCTCTTTGGCTTCTCCAACTCCCAAATTCGACTTCCTTGAGCCTATTTTTGGGGCTGACATGTCATAGTGGTCAGAGGTCAGAGGTCAGGTCTTCAATTTGTCATAGTTGTCATAGATGCTCCATCATTGGTGTCATAGGGGCTAGGGAATCTAGCCCAAGTGTCCACAAACTTCCACTTTGACTCTTTATCTTCCATGGAGGTTACCAATCCTTCCCAATTCGACCTAATATGCTCAATGACATGTGTTATGACTTACCAACTCACCCAAGAGTGTTCACATTCCCATTAATTCGAATTTGCAAAAGAGAGATACCATGTATTATGAAAAATCAAGCTAGTGTGGGTCCCACATCCTCCATATGTCTCCAAAACCATTTGTCACCTAGGATTTCTCTTGAATTTCTTTATTCACTCTATTTATTAAATACTTGAACCCTTCTAATGTCTAAACATCATTTATTATCCCCCTTATTCCAAATCCCAAAGCTTCCACCCCAAACATAGGAAACTAGTAATTTTCCTCCTTGGCAATTATTTGACCCTTAACATCAATTTTACAAACTCTAATGAATATGGATAATGTGATTAGGCCATTGTGACCAATTCCAAATTTGGGACATGACAGTGATGAGGTAGTGGGTGTTGCAGCAGAGCGTACTCTAGATACTATGCGGAGCAACCTCACACAGATGACCAATAGGGTACCAGGGATAGAGGTAGCACGGCTACCAGAGGATATGCAATGCCATGTTGTGGGGGTACCTAGTCCCTGGGTGCGACTACTATAGCATATAGCTAACGCAGTCCAGTACTATTATGAGACTCATCCCGCCAAAGCGGCAGCTAGGCCTCCTCGTAGAGCTTAGACATCTCAGGGCTTATTTTTGTATCGATATGTATATTTTTTAGGGCTATGGGCTCCAGTTTTGTATCATGACACTACCATTTTTGGACATCTATATATAAAAACTATGGTTCTCCGGTCTTACTATATGTGTATGTACAAATGTATGAATGTGTATTTTATTTGCGTGCTTCATTATGAATGTGACAAATGCTAATCTAGGACATAATTAGCGTATGCATCAGATATATGATTAAAACTTCTCAGAATGTGAATGTATGTAATTGTAACAAAGTATCGTTCCAAGAGTCTTACCCTTAAGAATATCCGTAGTAAAGTAGGATCCCTCACACGGTACTGACCATTCAACTGAGACACAACTAGTTGTGAATCAAGGTGGACTTCTAAAAATTGGATGCCATGCGAAATAGAATCCCAAAGTAGCTCAACCACAATTGTACTCAGCCACATTGTTGGATGCGGGACCGAGACAAGCACCTCCCAAAGACACCACTAAGTGGTCAGGTGAAAAAATAACCCAAGCAGTAGAAGCAAGTTGCTATGTATGACAGCTAGCACCATCTGCAAATCCCAAAAACATGGAGGATTCCGTAGACATCTGTTAGACAAACGGAAGCGAATCAGTAGTCTTGAAGACAAAAGAAATCTAAACTATGTACAGAAATACTATACAATAGTATACAAAGGTAGCAGCTTGAACTAGACGTTGAAGCGTAATACCGCTTGAGGTAGAGGCCATTTCTAGGCTCCTTCAAGAGATTCCCTTCATAGTCCTCTAACTCGTAGGCTCCTTTCTCCAGGACACGTCTCACAATGTAAGGACCGTGCCACATGGGGTTAAACTTTTCTACCCCCAGTGGTTCTTTAGCTTGGTCATACAAGAGGACCAAGTCACCTTCAGCATATTGTCCGGGACAGACAAACCTATCGTATTGAACCTTGGCACATCATTTATTATCATCTATAGCCACAACGACATCTCAACGATGCTCGTCAAGTTGCTCGAGGTGGATCAAACGTTGCTCAATATCCGACGTATCAGGGGAGGCTCTATGGCTATTTTAAGCGAAGGGATCTCGCATTCAATCGGTAGAATGGGCTCCACACCGTGTACCAGCTGGAATGGTGAGAACTCGGTGGCATTCTTGATTGCAGTTCGATATGCCCACAAAGAAGGGTATAACATGATATGCCAGTTGTTTTTGCTCTCTTAGATGGTACGTTGGAGAATGGTATTTAAAGACTTATTAACCGCTTCAACCTGACCATTTTCTTGGGGAGAGTAAGAAGATGAGTGTTCCTGACAAAACGCAGGATTGATCAACAAATCCTCCAGCATCTTGTTATGAAAGTGATTGCCATAGTCAGTGACAATCTCTTTCGGAATACCGAACTGACTTATAATCTGATTGAATACGAAATGGACTATTGTATCACCATCGACTTTAACGGTAGGCATGGCCTCAGCCCATTTGGAAAAGTAGTCCACGGCCACTATGATATGGTGATGCCCCCTAGCCGAAGCTGGTTTGCAATCCATAAAATCTACCCCCCACTTAGTGAAGGGACCGACGGTGACGACCGGATGGAGGGGCGCTAGATGCGAGTATATATTCCGAGAAAACACCTGGAAAGGGTGACATCTCTTTACAGTGTTGACACAATCCTTAAAGATGGAAGGCCAAAAATAACATGCTCACATAATATGTTGGGATTTAGCAAGCCCGAATAAGTGACCACCACACGCCCCAGCATGGCAATCATTAAGCACCCGCTCCACTTCTTCGTGAGTTAAACAACGATGGAGAATGAAATCCTTTCCTCGACGATACAAAGTGTCACCGACGATAGTGTAATCTTTAGCATGATTTTTCACACGTCGTCATTCATCTCGTGAATAATGCGGAGGAAACTTCAAATTTTGGAGATATACAATGATATCCCCATACCAAGGATCCTCAGACGAGATAAGAAACAAGTGCTCATCCACAAAGGTATCTTCATGGACGATATCCTCATCTAGTTGCGAAAGGTCCGAGATAAGCTCAGCAAAAACCAAGGACTCGACCGACTTCACCGAAGCAAACTCAAGTTCAAATACCTGAAGAATCACAATCCATTTATTGTATTTCCCCCCTATAAGACGTCGTGTTAGAACAAGCTGAAATGGATTGCTAAGCATGATATAGTGCGGTAACCGTTGGACTAAATGAACAGTCGTAAGTGCCAAATTTTCCACATGAGTATATCTTAGTTCAGCGTCTACTAAATTTTGACTGAGATAATAGATAGCATGCTCCACGAGCCCATGATCAACTTGAACCAAGACCATGCCAATCGTCTCCTGAGACGCGGCCACATAAAGTATAAAATCTCGTGCGAAGTTGGGTGGACTAAGCATAGGGGACGATACTAAAGCTTTCTTAAGGGCATCGAAAGACTGCTGGGCTCGCTCATCCCAGACAAATGGTGTGTCTTTCTTCAATAAGAGGGTGAAACCTTTGGTAAGATTAGCATAATTCACTATGAATCAGTGTAGAAAAGTAGCTCTCCCCTGGAGGTTCTGAAGTTGAAACAAATTGCGCGGAGGAGGCAACCGAAGTATTGCCTCAACTTTTAGAGGATCAACTCTAATACCCTCTTTTGAAACTATGAAACCTAAAAGGAGACCTATCCTCACATCAAATATGCATTTATTAGGATCCAATCGAATCTTGTAGCGTATACATCGTTCAAGAATCAAAAGGAGGTGCTCGGGGTGGTCCACTCTCTTACGAGAGTGGCTGGTAAGATCATCCAAGAAAACCTCCATAATACATTTAAGGTCATGGAAGGCATAGGTCATGGCACGCTGAAATGTAGCTCTAGAATTTTTAAGGCCGAAGCGCATTTTTCGGTATGCGAACGTACCCCAAGGACAAATGAAATCCATTTTATGTTGGTCCTCAGGTTTGATATGAATCTGATTATATCCCGAGAATCCATCCATGAACGAAAATATTTCGCTTCCCGCACAAGCATCCAAGATTTGATCTATGAATGGCATGGGAAAATTGTCTTTAGGACATGCATGGTTCAAGTCTCTAAAATCAATACATACATGGATAGTTCCCTGCTTCTTATCCATAGGAATGGGATTTGACCCCCTTTCGGTAAGGAGAACTGGGTAGATACAACCAGCCTTGAGCAGTTTCTCCACCTCTTCCTTAATAGCGGTTGCCTTTCGAGGGTTCACAACACGCAATCATTGTCGAACTAGTTTAGCATCTGGATACGTTCTAATCTCATGTTCATCAATGCTGGGGTCTATCCCTGGCATCTCCTCATATGACCAAGCGAAAGATTCCCGGAGTTCTTTAAACAAGTCGGTGTAAATGCCCACCTCTTCAGGAGAGCAATCATCACCGATGTAAACATTCTCAATTTTTCAGGGTGTACGAGAAATGTTGATCGGTGTAGTAGGGGAAATATTATCCATATTCCCCTCGTGACAATCCCATTCGAATTCCAAGGAGCCACAGGGTGACCAACAATCTCGGCTAGAGCTGTCCTAAACTCGCCTTGTTCCATAAGATCAGGGTTGAGAAGAAAATGAGAGTGATGATGCATGTCTTTCCAAGGATTGTCACTACCACACATGCCCTCCACAATAGCTTCATCAGAAGGTAAAGTACTGTCAAGATAATCCTGTGAACAAGAGGATTTGGCTGCCCAAACCGGCAGCATAACAGGATCTTCCTCCTCTATCCGGGAAGAGGGAGGATCTGACTCTGTAGTGGTTTGTTGAATATCATGATAAGCAAGCTCAGTAGCAGACAATGGCATAGCCATTCCGACATGCCCAATGTCTCCGGATGTGGAACTCGTGGACAGTGAGGTCCATGGATCATTAAAATACGAGGTCCAAAACGGTACATTATTAACTAGAGGAGGCGCATTATCGGAAATGGTTCCAATAAGAGCAATGGGTGAAGGGAAATCAAAAGTTCCCAACAATGAAGGGTATAATCCGACACCCATGTTCCTAGTTGTCGGCTGAGAATCAGTAATCTGGGGGACCATTGATCCTGGGGATGCTGTGGAATCAGGACTAACGAAATCTAGCTGGTCAATCGTAACAATCTTGCCTTCTTGTGGAAAGCAAATAATCCTAAATATAGTGGACGCAACAGCTTTCATAGCATACATCCAATTCCTACCCAGTAAAAGGTTGTAGTCGATGGGCACATCAGCCACCTCGACTTCAATAGGCACAGGTTTCCAACCCAAGCGGACAACGAGGGAAGGGATAATCCCATGCGGCTTAAATGACCGACCATCAAAAGTAGTGAGCATGGTCATAGACTTTGCTAAGGGAGGAGATCCAAGAGCTTTCCAACAAGATATGGACATTGCTGACATGGACGCACCTTTGTCGACCATAGTTCATCTAACGAAATTCTTAAGGCACTCCACCTGGATCTGAAAAGCCACGTGGTAAGGTAAGCGAGGTTGAATGTTAGTAGTGTCAAACTTGATAATGTTAGGAATGGATCCATTCTGAACTCCTAAGACAGACAAAAGGGCATGCCTTTGAGAAGGACATTCCTGTAAAACCTCGAGGGCCAACATGGCACACGGAGTTTGGCCCAAATCTTCCACAATGGAGTAGTTCTGGGCGGCCGTAGAATTGGGATTGTGCGTAGAGTGCTTGAGAACACCTTTTGGTATCCATGACACATTAAAGGGATTATCGATATGCAAGGAGTTATCAGGAGGAGGGGGAGGCTCATTCCCCATATTAGGTTGTGGTGCTCCATAATCACGTTGGCGAGTAGCAACACTAACATCTGATTTGACCATATTCACGCATCCATAGCCACTAGTATTGGAAGAAGACATTGTAGTTTCATTAGGTCCATAACCAGTAGCAGGAGCATGCGAAGACGTGTTCTAATGATGTGGAAGGTGATCCTTCAACACAGCTAGGCTCTATGCCAGATGCTTCGATGCTTCTTCTATTCGAGGACATAAGTGAGTAAGGTGATCTTCCCCACAAAGCTTGCAACGGAATTTCACTGTATGCCTAGGTTTACGGTCCCCACCAACATTTCCACCTTCCCGAGGAGGGTTGGTGTTCTCTTTACGAGGGGTATTGCGATTACTACCATTATTCCCATTGTTTCCACCCTTACAGTTATTTCTCCCCTTCTTCTTACCACCAGGTTGCTGGTTACCCGATTGGTTCGTTGATTGCACAACGTGTACATCGGATGATGGGGTGGAAGTGGACAAGGTGTGAACCTGTCCGGGAGTAGACTGGTTAAGAGACAAATTTTTCATTTGTTGAGCAACCAAATCTACAGGTCGAGCACTTGTGGATCCAACAATGCCATTGGCATGTGGTCCAGGAACTGGCTTGGTCTCATGTCGTGTTCGCGGTGCGTCAGGAATGATATCATATAAGATGCCAAACTGAGAGTATAGTAAATCTAACTTCTGGACTTTCAAGATGTCTTGTTCCTCAGTCACAATGCTGGACATCGAGAAATCCTTAGCAATATAAGGGGCTAAATACTTGAGAAACCATTCCAACAGAAACTCTGGAGGATTGTTGGCTTTTACTAACCTCTTCCGTCGACCCCACTCTTGAACGTGGTAAGAAATATGTGTGGCCTTAGTCTGGCGGAAGGTGGAAAAAAGTTCAGTACTAATATCGTAACGAACTGGCAGCTGGAAATGGTCCAAGAAAACCAAATATATCTCATTGAAACCCCTATAGGTGCCCCCAGGCATCTCGACATACCACTTCGTGGCTGCCCCCGTGAGGGTGCGTTGAAATAATCTCAGACGAATGGAGTCGTTATTTAGCGAGTTTGATGAACACCACAAGTGAAAAGTCGTAACATGATCACCCAGATCTTCACCACCCTTCCCCTCAAACTTGGGAATGTTCAAAGGGAGTTTTGTAGGGAATGGAGGCCAACTAGGATCGTGACACACCGGATCATTCGTGAGCTTCGATAGATCTGAAAGATTTAAACAAGCAAGGAATGGGAGATGCGGATGGAAAGCTTGATTAGAAGCTCCCATAAAAGGTTGATTGTAAGGACCGGAAGGATAAGATGGACCGTAACCGAGACCCTGGCCATAAGGCCCTCCTCCACCCTGACCCGTGTGAGGGTAAGCAGGTATATGTGCATTATAAGTATTTTAATGAGGTGGATTGTAGTGAGGTGGGTTATAATGGTGGCCAACACCAGTTGTATTGCAGTAGGGATTTCCGCCATAATTATGGGGCATATAGGTGTTATTTGTAGAGGGAACCGTGTTATAATGACCATAGTTGTGAGGTATGTTCCCACTCCCTACATAAGCGTTACTAATCCTAGGAGTAGTAGTATAGTGACCATAATTATGGGCTATGTTCCCACTCCGAATATTAGCATTATTAGTAGCAGGCATAGTGGTGTGGTGGCCATAAGTATGAGTTGTCTTCCCACCCCCCACACTAGCATTACTAGTCGCGGTGGCAGACATAAAAGTATATGGTATGTGTCCACCCCCGTGATTGGGAGGGTTGTTAACATTCGCGAAAGTGGTCCTTGGTTGTTGGGTCGAGGCATGTGTATTGAAATGTGGATGGCGAGTCGTATTTCGCACAGTGTTCCTATTAGGATAGGTAGTCATAGGAAGCAGTCGTCTTCCAACATTTGCATTGTTAGGAGGATTGCGACGAGGTCCCCATACTATGTGTGTGAGTGGACAATGTGGTGCCCCTGGCTAGGGTATTGGCCCCAGTGGGTGCAATGTTGCTAACACCATGACTAGTGCCAGCATGAATACCAAATGTAGCAGAAGGATCAATCGTGTTGTAATCGGGCATACCAAAAGAAAACGGGGGTAGCGTTGGTTGTTGGAACTGTGTCATCATGTAACTCTGGCATCCCATATCGGAAATCATGTGGATACAAAGGATCGAACGGGTCGTCCTCGGGTGGATCTAGACCAAAGAAACTAGGTTGGGTCTCGGGTGGATCTAGACCAAAGAAACTAGGTTGGGTCTCGGGTGGATCTAGACCAAACAAACTAGGTTGGGTCTTAGGTGGGTCACCTCCTCATGCCTCTCTAGGAGTAGGGGTGTCTGAAGTACGTTTAGCTCCACCCACTAGAGCCATAGGTATTTCTACTGTGCCAGAGTGTGCAGTCATGTAATCATCGTAATATCCTTCAAAGGAATTAGAAGAATCGGAGAGGGCCTTCTGGCGTCCCCTCTTAACTCGACGTGTAACTTCAGCGGCCGGTAAACCAGTCAACCGACGAGACCGGTGGAGAGTAGGACTTCGCGCCACGATACTTCTAATAAATCAAAGCATCCCCTATCGACCAAACTAATGATCAAAGAATCACAGAGCACACACCTAAGAAAACTATAGCCAAGAGCAGACAAACAGAGTGGCTAAATGAGCTCCAGACACTAGATCCGGTATGTCTCTCCCAGGAAAGGATTGAGACTCCCAAACTGTAGCCAGAGGTAACATGACCAGTTATAGAGGTTCCCAGGCTTCACTATGTGCAAAGGGACGGAACCCTCGGCAACAAACAACTGTGTTGTCCAACCCCTATCTAACTCAGTACACCCGCAGTATAACCACTACGAATACCCTGTGTGATACCTAGGTAAGGAAACTATGGACACCGCAGTATAACCAATGCTCAAGGGGACAGTCGTAGGTTGGATCCGTCGTATGGGAAAGGTAGCAAAGCCTAAAATGCAAGAGGGTCAAATCCCCCAAGAGTCCCTAGATACAAACAAATCCTGGAAATATCTCCCACATTCAGCCGGTATTGGAGAGCTATCTCCACAACCAACTTCTCGTGACCTCGTGCTTAAATATGGTTTGAGTAGAGCTTCTTGAGAACAATGATGTATACCATGTATTTCACCACTCCCTGGTTAGACACATAATGTTGGTTCAATAGTCTTGGATTGTTAACTCACAATGATCTATTCCAAGACTCTAAACCTAAGCTAGTTGGTGTACCCTATAAAATCAAAATCGTTCTAATCAATTTTAATATTAAGCGTTAATTTTAGTTGGCTATGATTACTCAAGGATATGGTCGTGAAACTAATGATGTGTATGACTCAATAGTCCGCACAATCAACAAAATCTAGACTCATCTATCCAACGAAAACAATGCCACTAAATGAGAATCAATCCAACGGTTCAAAATAAAATGCAATCCTTTATACTTTCAATGCACAAGCAGATCCTAGAATGAAAGCACGGGCACTCAGATGCAAAATGCAATACATAAAATAAAATCTTTTTGTATTTTCTCTTTATAATGTAAAGGAAAATGCAAAACTATGTTTTTGTATTTTTCAATTATAAATGAAATGAAAAATGCAAGTGAAATCTACCTATTTGGTTAAAGAAATGCAAAGCAGATCACTAAGACAACCCAACAAATCCCAAACAGTGAGACTTAATTAATGCAATGATCTAGAAAACCAAAAATGGTGAGAAACTAAGAAAGCTCAAAACAAAGAGAAAGAAGAGTTTCTGGTTACAAACAAGGCATGGAACAGTCAAGAACAAGGCCAACTAAGACTCAGGAACACTCAAAACTAACCCAGCAACAACCCAAGGTCACAAACCAATCAAATTCGGAGTTGTACGCTACTGTCGAAGGAATAACTGCGGGTACCCGTGGGCTAAAGTGCAGACAGAGGCAGGTAGACGCAGGTAGAAATAGGTTCACTCGCGTACAGGGAAAAGGAAATGAACAAAAAAAGAGCCCAATGACCAAGAAAAAGCCAGTTTTCTATAGTGTATCCTAACAGCCTATCAACAACACAGAGACTCGACAAACATCAACTCCAAATATGGAATAATGCTCAAAAATCCCCAAAAATGGATGTTCTCCCCAGTGGAGTCGCCATTTCTTTTACGGAGAAAACTTCCTATGGCTTGGGGTAGACCACAACAGACAGTTGACTACCAGAAAATAACTCAATCCTCAATGCTATGCTATATAAATGACAATGCTAAGACAATGGAGAATATAACCAACCTCGATCTGGACGTTCGATGTAGATCCCCGTTGAAGCTTTCAATCCATGCACTTGATCCTGCAAATTAGTCTTGACAACCAATATACAACAAGCGCATATAATATATGAAAGAAAATTAACATCATCAATAGCAATGGTCCATAATATCATAAGCAAATGCAACCCAAGGTAATATAAACAACATTCACAACATTAATGGACGAGAATATGAGCATTTCTATTAATCAATAACAAGAAGTACAATATGATATGACCTCTTGCGGCAACCACTCTAAACCAAGAACTGGGTCTCTCCACTTGTGCCTCCACCACTTCAATCCTCCATGCAATGGCAAACTCAAACTATGATAGGAGTTTGGAAATTGAACATAAGAGGTTCACAACAACAAGGATCAATGAGTGTAGACTCAAGTCATGGAAAAAATCCACTAGAGTTATCTTGCTCTCTCTTTCTCCTCTCTTCCATGTGCCATAAGGACTCAATATATAGCCTTCCAAAGGTAAGTGAAAGGACACGTCAAGGTGTTTCGGGGAAAATGGAGGGCCAAAGGTCACCCTAAGACCACTTTTTGGGAGTAAAAAGTAATTTACTAGTTACTTTTACCATTTTACCTATCACCCGCGGGCTACAGTGTAACTACTAGCGGGTACGCTGGCTATAATGGAACAGCTAGCGGGTAGAAAGAAAAATAGGGAAAATTGTGTTATGGAGGTCATAAACTGACCTGAGTCAATGAAATGGATCCTGTAGGCCAAAGAGTGCTAATGCTCACAAGGTGGAAAATTACGCTGTAACAGATTCCCCCTAATGTGTGAGGTCAAAGAATGGTGTTGCGATAGCCGAAATACATTATAAATCTCAGAAGTGGAGTGATGGAGACACAACTGGTCAAAATATGCTACTACAAGACATGATATTAGTCCAAAACAGCTTAAAATGGTGAAAACTATAGACAAGTGGGTTTTTCAAATTATAAATAGTAAGAAAAATTTACAATTTACAATTCATTTTTACTATTCACCCATTTGGAGTTTTGTGGTTAGTTTTCATCTCAAAGTTCAACTACTGATTCTGGGAGCTACGGGCATCCGTTCATCGAGCCATCTGGAGCAGGTTGGTAGTCTCATCCATATATTGCATTTGAATGCTTTTATTTTGATTTTCAGTGCTTGAATTTTTTGTATGGCCAAGCCCTAAATGGTCATGGCGCTACCCACAGGATACAAGTATGCGGGTAGTGGGTAGGGCTAGGTACTCGCGATCAATGTATACGTTGACCGTAGGTACCCGCCTCTCTAAGAAAAATTGCCTGCGAGTACGGCCGTGGAGTTGGTTTTTTAAATGAAATTGACTAAATTTTTGCTTTATCTTCCTCCAGGATTGTTCTAGAATGGAGAGAAAGGGAACATGACCTAGTGGATGAGGCCATCTGCAATGATTTGCTTGTGCAACAAGCTTTACAAGCATGTGGGATTTACAAATTTTGGAACATAGGGGTTTTGAGGGCCCAAAACCTAATGCTCTGCCATTTGATAGATTACTGGGACATAGATGCACAGAACTTCAATATGGATGGGCAAATACTTTCATTAGAGGTGGATGATATCTACTTCATTATTGGTTTGTCCCGCCGAGGTGAAGTGGCAAGCCTTCGATCTCGTTTTGTGGGTGGTAGGATCACCATTCCAGACTGTATTGAGCGGTACTGTATTCCCAATACTCAGACAGTGGGGAGTCAGGTGCCCATCAGAGCCATAGTCAATCTGAGCATGAAGGTTATAGTGGCTACCCTTGTGTGCATTACAGGTTCGACAGCGCTTCACCAAGTATTTAGGCCGGTGATGTTCTATGCCTCGCAGTGTATTCAGCCCATGGTGTATGATTGGTGCACAATGTTACTGGGGTCCATGAAGACCCAGTTAACAGAGTGCAAGTAGGGGGAGGCAAATTTTTTTGGATACGAAACCGGCTCAGTACGAGCATTTAATATCTAAAAATAGCCAAAATTGAATAATTATGTTTTTTCCTATCATTCAAATGGATATTGTTTATACATGTATGAGTAAAATATGAGTAAAATATAAGTAAAATGCTCATTTTTTACCATATTCCCTGTAGATGTAGCCGATGGATGAGATGAAGCATCTCTTTTCAACATGGATTTCTAGAAGTTGTGAACCATCATTCAATGATATGCCAGTTGTAGGTAAGTCTTCATGCCAGACTGAGAAATAACAACAATTTATATGTTTTGATTTTTCCAAATATTTTCATTTTTTATGAAATTTTTTGGCTTTTATCTTGAAGAAAAAGAAACAAAAAGATAAAAGTTTTTACGCTATTCTTTTTGACGTGTGCAAAGTTCCTGCCAAAATGACTAGCACCTTAACACACTTTTTGGGTTATGATGTAGTCTAGATTTCTTTATACATATGACTATTATTTCGACTTTTACTTGTTGGTTGTGGAGCCAGATCTTCTAGTCTCATAGATGATATTGTCTTAGCTGTGCACCCCAGAGGACTGTACACCCATTCTGCATTTTTAGGGGTTCGGGGGTCTCTCTTGTAATGTGTGTGTGATTATATTTACATTTCTGTTTATTGTTATTGATCTGCGATCCTGTTTTTCTAACAATTGGTATCAGAGCCAAAGGTCTATTTGGCAGATAAACCTGCAGGAAGCTAGGGTTTCTGGTTCGAGTGGGAGCAATGGCAGAAGAAGGAAAGTTTAAGGTCGAGAATTTTAACGGCCAAAACTTCCAGTTATGGAAGATGCAAATGGAGGACAATCTGTACCAGAAGGATCTATTCCTACCGTTGGGAGGAAGAGCAAAGCAGCCGGCGGCCATAAAGGACGAAGAATGGGAGGTTCTTAACAAAAAGGCTCTGAGAACAATACGGCTAAGCCTGGCTTCGTCGGTGGCTTTCAATATCTCAAAAGAAACGACAACGGAGGGTTTGATGAGTGCACTGGGTAAGCTGTATGAAAAACCCTCGGCCTCCAACAAGGTATTTCTAATGAAGCATTTATTTAATATGAAGATCTCTGAAGGTGGATCTGTTACTGATCATTTAAATGAGTTTAATACGGTTACAAATCAGCTAAGTTCTGTAAGTGTGAACTTTGATGATGAGGTTAGGACTCTTCTAATCTTGTGTTCATTGCCAGAAAGCTGGAATAGCTTGGTCATGGCTGTAAGTAACTATGTCTCTGGTTCAAACAACTTGAAATTTGATGATGTTATTGGTGTTATTCTTAGCGAGGAAATGCGAAGAAAAAGCACAGATGAGACATCAGGTAATGCATTGACCATGGAGAGCAGGGGAAGACAAAAGGAGAGAGGAAAGAGCCAAGGTAATCGTGGCAAGTCTAAAACGGGAAGATCCAAGTCCAGACTGGGAAAAATAGAGTGCTGAAACTATGGAAAGAAAGGACATCTGAAGAAAAATTGCAGATCTCTAAAGAAGAAAGGAGATGCATAGAAGGAAACTAACCAGGAAGCAAATGTAGCAGGTGATGTGTTACAAGATGCTTTGATTCTTGCATTAGATAATACTAGTGATTATTGGGTAGTAGATTCAAGAGGTTCATGTCATGCTACACCCCATAGGAAATACTTTCATGAGTATGTTCCTGGCGATTTTGGAAATGTTTTATTGGGTGATGATGAGCCATGTAAAATTGTTGGAATGGGTAAGGTATGGATAAAATTTAAGAATGGAACTGACTAGCTGTTGAAAGATGTTAGGCATATTCCTGCTATGAAAATAAATTTGATCTCAACAGGGCAGTTGGGAGATGGCGGTTGTCTATCTACATTTGGAAAAAGTGGTGGAAGATCACTAAAAAATCAATGGTGATAGCAAAAGGAGATAGGATAGGTACATTGTATTTATGTCCTCATAATACTGACCATTCTATCTATTTAGCTTCCACAGGAACAGATACAGCATTGTGGCATCATAGGCTTAGCCACATGAGTGAGAAGGGGATGCAGATTCTCCACTCAAGGTAGTTGCTGCCAGATTTGAAGCAGGTAAGTTTGGAATTCTGTGAGAACTGTGTTTACGGAAAACAGAAGGGAGTCATATTTCTCAGGGTTGAGATACAGAAAAAGAATGAAAAGTTAGAGCTAGTGCATACAGATGTATGGGGACCGGCTCAGGTACAATCTCTTGGTGGGTCTCATTATTATGTTACATTTATTGATGGCGCAACTAGGAAAACTTGGGTTTATTGCATTAGACAGAAATCTGATGTGTTTGCTACTTTTAAGAAGTGGAAAGCTTTGGTTGAGAATGAGATAGGAAAAAGGTTGAAGTGTCTCATATCTAATAATGGAGGTGAGTAATGCGGCAAGGACTTTGATAGTTACTGTTCATACCATGGGATTCGTAGAGAGAAGACAGTCCCAGGAACACCACAAGAAAATGGTGTGTCAGAAAGGATGAACAAAACGATCATGGAGCGTGCAAGGTGTATGAGATTGCATGCAGGGTTTCCCTTACAGTTTTGGGTGGATGCTGTAAATACTGTTGTTTATTTAATAAACAGAGGACCTTCAAGTGCGTTGGATGGTGGTATTCCAGAGGAGGCATGGACAGATAAAAAGGTAAACTACTCATTTCTGAGAACGTTTGGTTGTGAAGCATTTGTCCATATTGATAAATAAAATAGAACAAAGCTTGAAGCTAAATCCAAGAAATGTACCTTTATTGGATATGGTGTTGATGAATTTGGTTATCGTTTATGGGATTATGAAAATAACAAAATCATCAGGAGTAGAGATGTGATATTCAATGAAAAGGTCATGTATAAAGATCAGTTGCAGGGAAAGAAACAGGAAAAAGAAAACACAGAGTACACAGTACTTGATGAAATTACAAAAAATGAAGTTCCAAAGGTGCCAGAAAATCAAGAACAACAGCAAGTACCTGAAACTCCTGCAACTACAAGAAGATCTACCAGGTTAAGTAGACTCCCTGAACGATACTCTCCTTCAATGTATTATTTGTTGATGACTGATGTTGGTGAACCAGAATGTTATAAAGAAGCAATGCAGGTGGAAACTAGAAAGAAGTGGGAGCAAGGCATGAATGAGGAGATGGACTCATTGGTAGGAAACAAGACTTGGGATCTGGTTCAGTTGCCTGCAGGTAAAAGAGCATTGCAGAACAAATGGATTTACATGTTGAAGGAAGAAGGAGGTAAGAAGCGGTACAAGGCCAGACTTGTTGTAAAGGGGTTTGCACAAAAGAAAGGTATTGATTTTGATGAAATATTTTCTCCTGTTGTTAAGATGACTTCAATTAGGACTATCTTAAGTCTAGTGGCAGTAGAAGATTTGCATCTTGAACAGTTAGATGTAAAAACAGTCTTTCTCCATGGGGATTTGGAGGAAGAGATATATATGCAGCAGCCACAAGGGTATGAGGTCAAAGGTAAGGAGAACTTGGTATGCAGGTTGAAAAAGAGTTTGTATGGCTTGAAACAAAGCTCCAAGGCAGTGGTATCTAAAATTTGACAGGTTTATGATAGAACAAGGTTATAGTAGATGTCATTCTGACCACTATGTTTATTTCAAGAAGCTAGACAATGAAAGATATATTATCTTGTTATTGTATGTGGATGACATGCTTGTTGCAGGGTCTAACATGCAGGATATAAATGTACTCAAAAGGAAGCTAGCTAATTCATTTGCGATGAAGGATTTGGGTGCTGCAAAGCAAATCCTTGGTATGAGAATAACGAGAGACAGGAAAAATCGCAAATTGACATTGTCTCGGAGTGAGTACATACAAAAGGTGTTGGAGAGATTCAGAATGCAGAATGCAAAACCAGTTAGTACACCTTTGGCCAGCCATTTCAGTCTAAGTAAGGAAATGTGTCCGAAGACACAGGAAGAGACAGATTACATGTCCAAGATTCACTATCAATCAGCAGTTGGCAGCTTGATGTATGCCATGGTGTGAACAAGACCAGATATTGCACATGCAGTGGGAGTTGTGAGTAGATATATGAACAATCCAGGTAAAGAACATTGGAGAGCAGTACAGTGGATTCTCAGGTATTTGAGAGGTACCACCACTCAGGCATTATGTTTTGGAGGTTCAGACACTGTTCTACAGGGATATGTTGATGCAGATATGGCAAGTGATAAGGATAGCAGGAGGAGCACCACAGGGTACGTGTTTACTGTAGATGGAACAACAGTAAGATGGATTTCGAAACTGCAAAAGGTTGTTGCACTTTCAACAACGGAAGTAGAGTATGTTGCTATTACAAAGGCTAGTAAAGGGATGATTTGGTTGCAGAGGTTTATTGAGGAAGTGGGTAAGAAGCAGAAGGATAGCAGGTTGTATAGTGACAGCCAGAGTGCCATTCATCTTGCAAAGAACTCAGCATTCCATTCCAGGACTAAACATATACAGCTCAAGTACCATTTCATATGCTCTATTCCGGAAGATGAACTGTTGAAGCTGGAAAAGATACATACTAGCCAGAATCCTGCAGACATGTTCACAAAGGTAGTGACCAGAGAGAAATTGAGTTCCTACTCGGTTTCATTTGGCCTTCTAGCATGAAGGTGAAGAGGATAAGTTTTCCAAGTCCAAGTCCAGCAAGTGCAGCAGCGGTGGAGTTGTTGTGATCAGTCTCCAAGTGGGAGATTGTTGGTTGTGGAGCTAGATCTTCTAGTCTCATAGATGATATTGTCTTAGCCGTGCACCCTAGAGGACTGTACACCCATTCTGCATTTTTGGGGTTGTTTTCACTAGCTGTTTTGCGGGCCCATGGTTTTGGGTATCCCGTGGTATTTTCCCATTGTATTTCCCCTATAAAAGAAAGACATTGTAATACAGCTATGGTAAGATGTATTAGGTTTTATGCATTGTAAAGATCTCTAAGATCAGGAGAGAGACTGTGAGACAGTGAAGAGGAAGTGCAGCGGCTTTGCTACAGGTTGTATCCCTTCACCTTGTTGGATG